>ML664175.1:1913174-2499354 GCA_007570785.1 Antilocapra americana | reverse complement strand
TGTGTATGCCCAGCAGTGGGATTGCTGGGTCATATGGAAGTTCTATTTCCAGTTTTTTTAAAGAAATCTCCACACTGTTCTCCATAGTGGCTCTACTAGTTTGCATTCCCACCAACTGTGTAATAAGGTTCCCTTTTCTCCGCATCCTCTCCAGCATTTATTGCTTGTAGACTTTTGGATGGCAGCCATTCTGACTGGTGTGAAATAGTGCCTCATTGTGGTTTTGATTTGCATTATTTTTTTAAAAAAATTCATTGAAGTGTATTTGATTTATAATGTGTTCATTTCATCTGTACAGCAATGTGACTCAGTTATACACACACAGAGTGAAAGTGTGTGTGTGTATATATATATATGTATACTTTTTCATACTCTTTTCCATTATGGTTTGTCACAGGATGTTTGAGTATAGCTCCCTGTGCTAGGTAGGACCTTGTTTATTCATCCTGTATATAATAGTTTGCTTCCGCTAATCCCAAACTCCCATTCCTTCCCTCCCTTATCCCCTTTCCCTTGGCAACCACCAGTCTGAGTCTGTTTTTCGTTCATAGCTATGTTGATTTCTTTTGTATTTTAGATTCCACATACAGCCTCTATGTTCTGAACTTAGAACGTCCACTGGTACCTCCACCCATTTGAGGCCTCTCTGATGCTCCAGGCAAGCCCTTTGAGAAAGATCTAAGCTCTTTCCACCTCAGCTTTCTTCTGTACTGGCCCACAACTAGTTATTAGGAAACGTTCATGCACTTTTTTTTTTTTTTGCCACAATAAATTGCCAGAGTCAAACTAACTTTGGCATGGTAACAGCCATTCCTGTGAACCATGTCTGAGTATCTGGCCAGCCAGTTTCCAGGCATTAGACAGTCCATGGTTCACAGTATCCTCCAACTTGTTGTGGATGCATATCATACATCATGCAGTCTGTGCAGTCTCCTGTGAAGTGAGTTTTTATCAGTTAATAGCCACATTTAATATTTGGACCACTTTTCCGTTTTTGGATGCTCAGAATACTAGAGCAGCACTGACTAATAGAAATATAATGCAAGCCACATGTGTAATTTTAACTTTTCTAGTAACCACCTGAAAAAGTAAAGGGAAATGGGTAAAATTAATTTTAATATTTTAATTAGCCCAGTATATCCCAATATTTTATTTTAATAGGTACTCAGTATTAAAAATTATGAGATGTCTAGCATTCTTTTTTCCATACTAAGTCGTTGAATTCTACTGTTTATATTATGCCACATCTCAGTTGAGGTCAGCTAATAGCCACATGTAACTAGCGGCTACCATCTTGGATAGCAGTGTTCTAGAGCTTTGCATGTGGTAATACATATCATCACTTCACCCAAGTCTCTATTAGGGCTCCAGTTTTCTTTCTTCCTGCTGCTGTTTTTCAGCTTTTAAGAAAGCAGCATCTTAGACAATCACAGCCTGGGTTGACATGTAAAAGTAAGCCAATTAAAAAAAAACCGAGTTAGGGACCTCAGAACAGAGTCCGATTTTTCAGTGGAGTTTTGTTCAGATATAAGTGATAAGTGAGATCTGTTGTAGTCATGTCAATTAGATATAACAGTAATAAGGAATGTTTCATAAGTGCTTAGCCCCCAGCTGGTTACTGCAATGGAATCAGAAGGGAAGTAGATGGCTCTTGTCATCAGGGTCTTAAAATACTTTTTTAGAAAGATAGAAATGCAAATATGAAAGAGTTAAAAAACCAAGCAGGGAAAATATTTAAGTAGAGTAGATGAGGGAAAGTGCTACAGATGAAGGGAAGAGACAAAGATGCAGAGGCTGGAAGTGACCAAGGTCAAAGGGAAGAAACCGTCACCCTTAGGAGATCCCTACTGTGCCAGATTTTCAGTGTTTGAAGACCACCTAGGAGAGAAGAGGAGGGGGCATGATGTCAATTTGCTTAACTCCAGAGAAGGAAAGGCCTATTTCACATCTCTCTGTGGTACCTTTCTGTTCTGCTGAACTGTTCTTCTGCACAATTTCTATATGAGGCATGGTATTGGGGTTTTAAAATGTTCTCCTTTGGAGGCGAAACTAAGATGGCGGAGGAATAGGACGGGGAGAACACTCTCTCCCCAATAAATATACCAAAAGAACTTTTAAAGGCCGAGCAAACTCCAAAAAACAGGAACTGAATGCTGGCAGAGGACATCCGGCATCTGGAGAGGCGACCCAGTGCCGACGTGAGGAGTAACAGTGAGGAAACCTAGACTCACCCACCAGAAAACCACACAAGCCTTTCCACCCAGGAAACTTCGACAAACCACGCATCCAACCCCTCCCATAGAGAGGAATCCCCACAATAAAGGGACAACACAGCAAGATAAACAAGATGAAAAGGCAGAGAAATACCCAGCAAGTAAAGGAACAGGATAAATACCCCCTAGACCAAACAAAAGACGAAGAGATAGGAAGTCTACCTGACAAAGAATTCCGAATAATGATAGTGAAAATGATCCAAAACCTGGAAAATAAGTTGGAGTTACAGCTCAATAACCTGCAGGCAAGGATTGAGAAGATGCAGGCAAGCTTTAACAAGGACTTAGAAGAAATGAAAAAGAGACAAAATACAATGAATAATGCAATAAATGAGATCAAAAACACCCTGGAGGGAACCAACAGTAGAATAACAGAGATAGAAGACAGAATAAGTGAGGTAGAAGACAGAATGACAGAAATAAATGAAACAGAAAGGAAAAATGAAAAAAGAATTAAAAGAAATGAAGACAACCTTAGAGACCTCTGGGACAATATTAAACGCACCAATATTCGAATCATAGGAGTCCCAGAAGAAGAAGACAAAAAGAAAGACCATCAGAAAATTCTTGAAGAGATAATTGTAGAAAACTTCCCTAAATTGGGGAAGCAAATAGCCACTCAGGTCCAAGAAACACAGAGAATCCCAAATAGAATGAACCCCAAGCGGGACACCCCAAGACACATATTAATCAAATTGGCAAATATCAAATACAAAGACCAAATATTAAAAGCAGCAAGGGAGAAGCAAAAGATAACTCACAAGGGGAATCCCATAAGGATAACAGCTGATCTCTCAACAGAAACGCTTCAGGCCAGAAGGGAATGGCAAAACATACTTAAAGTCATGGAAGAAAACAATCTACAACCCCGACTACTCTACCCAGCAAGGATCTCATTCAAATTTGAAGGAGAATTCAAAATTTTCTCAGACAAGCAGAAACTGAGAGAATTCAGCAACACCAAACCAGCCCTCCAACGAATGCTAAAGGATCTTTCCTAGATAGGAAACACCAATGGGATAGATAATCTGGAGCCCAAAACAATAAAATAAATGGCAGCGGGATCATACTTATCAATAATTACCTTAAATGTAAACGGGCTGAATGCCCCAACCAAAAGACAAAGATTGGCCGATTGGATACAGAAACAAGACCCCTATATATGTTGTCTACAAGAGACCCACCTCAAACCTAGGGACACATATAGACTGAAAGTTAAAGGCTGGAAAAAGATATTCCATGCAAATAAAGACCAAAAGAAAGCAGGAGTGGCAATACTCATATCTGATAAAGTAGACTTTAAAATAAAGGCAGTGAAAAGAGATAAAGATGGACATTACATAATGATCAAAGGATCAATCGAGGAAGAAGAAATAACAATTATAAATATTTATGCACCTAACATAGGAGCTCCACAATATGTAAGGCAAATGCTAACAAATATGAAAGGGGAAATCAACAACAACACAATAATAGTGGGAGACTTTAATACACCACTCACACCAATGGATAGATCAACTAGACAGAAAAGTAACAAGGAAATTCAAACTTTAAATGAAACAATAGACCAACTAGACCTAATTGATATCTATAGGTCATTCCACCCCAAAACAAGGAATTTCACCTTTTTCTCAAGTGCACACGGGACCTTCTCCAGGATAGATCACATCCTGGGCCATAAATCTAACCTTGATAAATTCAAAAATATTGAAATCATCCCAAGCATCTTTTCTGACCACAATGCAGTGAGATTAGATATCAACTACAGGAGAAAACCTCTCAAAACTTCCAACATATGGAGGCTCAACAACACACTGCTGAATAACCAACAAATCGCAGAAGAAATTAAAAATGAAATTCAGTTATGCATGGAAACGAATGAAAATGAAAACACAACAGCTCAAAACCTATGGGACACTGTGAAAGCAATGCTAAGGGGAAAGTTCATAGCAATACAAGCTCACCTCAGGAAATAAGAGAAAAATCAAATAAATGACCTTACTATACACCTAAAGCAACTAGAAAGGGAAGAGATGCAGAAGCCCAGGTCTAGTAGAAGGAAAGAAATCTTAAAGATCAGGGCAGAAATTAATGCAAAGGAATCAAAAGCGACCATAGCAAAAATCAACCAAGCCAAAAGCTGGTTCTTTGAGAAGATAAATAAAATTGACAAACCGTTAGCCAGACTCATCAAGAAACAAAGGGAGAAGAACCAAATCAACAGAATTAGAAATGAAAACGGAGAGATCACAACAGAAAACACAGAAATACGAAGGATCATAAGAGACTATTATCAGCAACTATATGCAAATAAACTGGACAATTTGGATGAAATGGACAAATTCCTAGAAAAGTACAACTTTCCAAGACTAAACCAGGAAGAGATAGATAATATTAATAGACCCATCACAAGCACGGAAATTGAAACCGTAATCAGAAATCTTCCAAAAAACAAAAGCCCAGGACCAGATGGCTTCACAGCTGAATTCTACCAAAAATTTAGAGAAGAGCTAACACCTATTCTACTCAAACTCTTCCAGAAAATTGCAGACGAAGGTAAACTTCCAAACTCATTCTATGAGGCCTCCATCATCCTAATTCCAAAACCCGGCAAAGATGCCACAAAAAAAGAAAACTACAGGCCAATATCACTGATGAACTTAGATGCAAAAATCCTCAACAAAATTCTAGCAAATAGAATCCAACAACACATCAAAAAGATCATACATCATGATCAAGTAGGCTTTATCCCAGGGATGCAAGGATTCTTCAATATTCGTAAATTGATCAATGTAATACACCACATTAACAAATTGAAAAATAAAAATCACACGATTATCTCAATAGATGCAGAGAAAGCCTTTGACAAAATTCAACATCCATTTATGATAAAAACCCTCCAAAAAGCAGGAATAGAAGGAACATACCTCAACATAATAAAAGCTATATATGACAAACCCACAGCAAACATTATCCTCAATGGTGAAAAGCTGGAAGCATTCCCCCTGAAATCAGGGACAAGACAAGGGTGCCCACTCTCACCACTACTATTCAACATAGTTTTGGAAGTTTTGGCCACAGCAATCAGAGCAGATAAAGAAATCAAAGGAATCCAGATTGGAAAAGAAGAAGTAAAACTCTCTCTGTTTGCAGATGACATGATCCTCTATATTGAAAACCCTAAAGACTCTACGAGAAAATTACTAGAGCTAATCAGTGAATATAGCAAAGTTTCAGGATACAAAATCAACACACAGAAATCCCTGGCATTCCTATACACTAACAGTGAGAAATCAGAAAGAGAAATTAAGGAAACAATCCCATTCACCATCGAAACAAAAAGAATAAAATTCTTAGGAGTATTTCTACCTAAAGAATCAAAAGACTTGTATATAGAAAACTATAGAACACTGATGAAAGAAATCAAGGAGGACACAAACAGATGGAGAAATGTACCGTGCTCATGGATTGGAAGAATCAATATAGTGAAAATGAGTATACTACCTAAAGCAATCTATAGATTCAATGCAATTCCTATCAAGCTACCAGAGGTCTTCTTCAAAGAATTAGAACAAATAATTTCTCAATTTGTATGGAAATACAAAAAACCTCGTATAGCCAAAGCAATCTTGAGAAAGAAGAATGGAACGGGCGGAATCAACCTACCTGACTTCAGGCTATACTACAAATCCACAGTCATTAAGACAGTATGGTACTGGCACAAAGTCAGAAACATAGATCAATGGAACAGAATAGAAAGCCCAGAGATAAATCCACGCATCTATGGACACCTTATCTTTGACAAAGGAGGCAAGAATATACAATGGAGAAAAGACAACCTCTTTAACAAGTGGTGCTGGGAAAACTGGACAGCCACTTGTAAAAGAATGAAACTAGATCACTTTCTAACACCATACACAAAGATAAACTCAAAATGGATTAAAGATCTAAGCATAAGACCAGAAACTATAAAACTCCTAGAGGATAACATAGGCAAAACACTCTCTGCTATAATCCAAAGCGGGATACTCCATGACCCACCTCCCAGAATATTGGAAATAAAAACACGAATAAACAAATGGGACCTAATTAAAATTAAAAGCTTTTGCACAACAAAGGAAACTATAAGCAAGGTGAAAAGACAGCCTTCAGAATGGGAGAAAATAATAGCCAATGAAGCAACAGACAAACAATTAATCTCAAAAATATACAAACAACTCCTGCAGCTCCATTCTAGAAAAATAAACAACCCAATTAAAAAGTGGGCCAAAGAACTTAACAGACATTTCTCCAAAGAAGATATAAAAATGGCTAACAAACACATGAAAAGATGCTCAACATCACTCATTATCAGAGAAATGCAAATCAAAGCCACAATGAGGTACCACTTTACACCAGTCAGAATGGCTGCCATCCAAAAGTCTACAAGCAATAAATGCTGGAGAGGATGTGGAGAAAAGGGAACCCTCTTACACTGTTGGTGGGAATGCAAACTAGTACAGCCACTATGGAAAACAGTGTGGAGGTTCCTTAAAAAGCTGCAAATAGACCTGCCATATGACCCGGCAATCCCACTGCTGGGCATATACACCTAGGAAACCAGAATTGAAAGAGCCACGTGTACCCCAATGTTCATCGCTGCATTGTTTACAATAGCCAGGACATGGAAGCAACCTAGATGCCCATCAACTGACGAATGGATAAGAAAGCTGTGGTATATATACACAATGGAATATTACTCAGCATTAAAAAAAAATTCATTTGAAGCAATTCTACTCAGATGGACGAAACTGGAGCCCATTATCCAGAGTGAAGTAAGCCAGAAGCAAAAACAACAATACAGTATATTAACGCATATATATGGAATTTAGAAAGACAGTAATGAGAACCCAACATGGGAGACAACAAAAGGAACTCAGATGTATAGAATAGACTTGTGGACTTTGTGGATGAGGGTAAGGGTGGGATGATATGGGAGAAGGGCATTGAAGCATGTTAATTGTCATGTGTCTAATCAATCGCCAGCCCAGGATTGATGCTCGGGACTGGTGCAGCGAGATTTCCCGGTGGGGAGGGAGGAGGGAGGGGGGACCCGGAGGGGAAGCATATGTAAACCCATGGTGATATCATGACAATGTATGGCAAAAACAATAATAAAAAAAATAAATAAAAAAAAAAATATTCTCCTTTGTATATATAAACTAGTCGATGGACTGGTCTGTTTCTGAAACTGTTTTAGCTTATTCCTATGAATAGCAGTCTGGAGACCCTACTACTTTTACATGCTCAATTGAGAGTCCTTGAAAATACTTAGTGTTTATGCTCCCTGGTAGTGATGGCCTCTAGAGAGTCTGTGCTGTTTTTGGTTTATAAGTGTATATTGAACAAATATATGGAGCTTGTGGTCCAGATGATGTCCCAAAGTACTTTTCATAGAACATTAGCCCCATGAGGGATTCTATGAAATTAAGTTTTCATGGTCAGTAGGCTTTTGGAAATTCATATACTATGTCCTCGTCTTGAAGAGGCACTGGATGTGTTAGCGTATTAGCTCTTGGAAGTCCTGTGAGAAGGGAACTATTTTTACTTAGTTTAACCCAGCACTTTCAAGTTGATTAATTTTAGAATTAATTTAATGTATAAATTAAATGTAATACAGTGGGACTTGGTTCTTAAATGTTCTAAAGTATAATGATGAATGGAGAAAGAAGATGTGGTATATAAATAAAATAGAATATTACTCAGCCATAAAATATTGAAATTCTGCCATTTGCAACAACATACTGGACCACAAGGTTATCATATTAAGTGATGTAATTTGGAGAAAGACAAATACTGTATGTTATCACTTATATGTGAAATCTAAAAAAATAAATGAATGAATATAAAAAAACAGAAGCAGATGCACAGATACAGAGAACAAAAGAGAGGTTACTAGTGGGAGAGGGAAGTGGGGAGGGACAAGATAGAACAGAGGATTAAGAGATACATACCACTATGCATAAAACAGATATATATTGTACAGCACAAGGAAATATAGCCTTTCTTTTATAGTATCTTTAAATGGAGTATAATCTATAAAAATATTGAATCACTATGTTGAACACCTGAAACTAATATAATATTGTAAGTCAGCTATGCTTCAGTTAAAAAAAAATACAGTATGACTCAGGCAAAGTGAACTCTCCCATTAAATAGTAATAAATTCCTTGTTCTGAAAATTTGATGTGGTTGGCTTGCATGCCATCTGGTTCTCTTCAATCTTTGGGGGTACTGCGTACCAGAATTAGCAGTATCAGATATTCTTGGAGCTAGAACTTCGTTTTATAGATTGGTTCAATTCTTTTCTTTCAAAGCCAGGATTAAGACATATTGCTTCCCCAGTTCTTTCCTGACCATAGGGCCCTCCACCACCAACCCCCATTAGTTTTATTGCAAATTTGCTGACATCACCACCTCTGTCTGCCTGGACCCTAGTCACATTTCTCTTTGATGGTTAATGCATGTATTAAACTTGTGGTGTGTGTCATGCACTTTAAGCCAAATCAGCCATTTTAGTATTTTTACTCCTCTAATTAATTCTTGTTTTTCTTGCATTTTATTACATTTTTACATAATTGAGGGACCTAGTCCTTGTCTTTGGGGATATATACTGATGGATTTTAATGCTGATTACTAAGAGACAAGGAATGAATATTTATCTTGTCAAAAATTTTTTTCCATGTCATTTACTGATTCTTGTGTTGAAATACTTATATCAGCATAAAAATATCTATAATCCTATTTCATGGCTTTTAAGAAGCCTTATAAGCAAGTTATAATATTTTAAGTTTTCTTAAAAATGCTTTCAGGCTTCCCTGGTGGCTCAGTGGTAAAGAATCCGCCTGCTGATATAGGACATGCAGGTTTAATCCCTGGGTCAGGAAGATCTCCTGGAGAAGGCAATGGCAACCCACGCCAGTACTCTGGCCTGGGAAACCCATGGATAGAGGGGCCTAGTGGGCTACATCCATGGGGTTGCAAAAGAGTCAGACACAACTTAGTGACTAAACAACAACAACAAAATATTTTCTTCACTAAATGAAACACAAATGACTTTAACCTAAAATACATGTATATGCAGAAATATGAATATATGTAAATATATATGTTCAGTATTTTCTATAGAAATTAAATTCAGCCTACAGATACCAGAATTTGGGAATTACAAAATTTGCTGATCTAGATCTAGTTTGGGGCTAATAATATGCTAATTTATATATAATTTTCCAGCTGGATATGATCCCTCCCATAGATTAAAGAGCAGAAACTATATCTGATTCTTCTTCCTGCCTCCATGAGTACCAAGCTCACTGCTCTGAGGAGGTTAGGTATTGATTTACTTAATTTAACTGTGAGATATCAAGATTGATGAGAGAGAGTATTTAAATGTGAAATATATTTTAATACATTTTTATGTCCATTGAATACAACACTTTTTAAAAAGTGCTCTGAAAACAGTACCTTCAAGTATGTCTTATCATAGGTACAATGTGAGTATAGCTATTGATAATTGAAGTATGTGGGAAGTGAGTTCTGTGGGACACATGAAAGGAAATGTTCTCCAGCTTTCCTACCATATTCCCTCTGCAGCGATCCCTTTCCTCTGAAAGGTTTCAAAAGAGATTTTTAAGTAAACAAGAGCTTGGAATATTTATTTCCTCCAGAAATAAAGAATGTTCTAATGGCAAAACTCATAAAATAGGACCATTTCGATCTCTTTCCCCAGAGAGCCCTCATCTTCTTGCCTGCCTTCTCTTAGGACACATTGTTGACCTTCACTGTTGGACACTCAACCAGGCAAAAAGACAAGGCTTGAAGTTTGGGGGCAAACTTTACCTACATTGAAAATGTTTTTCTAAATATATATTAGTTCTTAGGGATCATAATCTGTCTGATGAGGATAATAACAGTACCTATCTAGTGAGATTGTAAGGAAGATTAAATGAAATAATTCACAAAGTACTTAGCATGGGGCCTGGCACATACTCAGTACACCTTTAATAGATATTTGCTATTAAACATTCTCATTCTAATGAGAATGAGAGTAATCTTGTTTGAAAATTATTTCATAAACAGCATCATGAAACTTCCAGCTACCACCAGAGTTAACCTCAATACAGAGGCCCCATTGGGACTATGCTTTCCATTTAGAGGTTTTGTTCTCTTACTGAAATAGCATATTTTTGGAGATCTTCTACACGGATGAAGACCAACATTCTTATTTGAAAATCCTATCAAGATCATATCGACTATGGGCTTTCCTTTAATATATTCCCAACCGTTGTATTGTAGCAAAGGCTAAGACCCCAGCAGTGCAAATAGTAGTAAAGGGAGGAGAAAGTGAAGAGGTGACTGAGAACCATTTCCATGAAATGTAATGGTGACTGTAGTGCTGAAAAACATCTGTTTTCACAACAACCGACCAAAGGTTACTAAATAATTTGCTTACTTACATGCACAGATACATAAAGGGAATAAGCTTATTTCTTCATTCAAGGCAAGCTGTGAAATATAAGAGGTATATGGCTATTTTAGAAATGTGGCATTCTAAAGTCAATGAGAGGTAATGGAAAATTATCCATCAGCGAAGAAATTGAACACCTGTCTAAAGTATGTATCCAACCTTCTATGTGGATATGAGAACGCAAGTCTATAAATGTAGCATAGTCAGATTGTGTGGTGTGGTGCTTTTACTATAGGATCTACATGCCATTCTTCTTGAGTTGCAAAGGACTGAAACTATTAGTCCTAGAGGACTAAAGCTAGAAAAGCCAAACATCTTAAGCCCATACATTTCTAACCTCACTCACTAGAATTCAGTTTTGTCAAATGTATCCATAAAAAGATATGATGGTAAGCTGAAAGGAAAATGTTCTAAGGAGAAGAGATGTGAGCTGATCCATCATGCATCAGTTATATCCCACAAACCGTGCTGATGACTGGTGATGTATAATCATACATGAAACACACTTAGCCCTGCCCTCTGGAGTTACATTCTAGTGGAGGAAGTGGAGGTTAAACACAGAAACACCTAAGTACCAATGTGGCGAAGGCCATGCAGGAAAATAGAGGAGATGAGAGCAGAGAATGGTGACATATATGGACCGTTGGTTGCGTTGGACTGTTTGGATAAGGGTGGTTCTCTAAAGAATGTGAAGTTGCCAGCCATTTCCAGAGTGATGGGAGCTATCTAGATAGAAGGAAGAGTGTGTATAAAGTCCTAAGATGGCAAGCATCTGTACCGGCAAATATCTGTGTATTTGAGGAGGTGAAAGAAATCTTTATGGACAGAGTTCAGACAGAGTGAGTGATGGGAGACAAGACAGGAGCACTGGTTAGGAGAATGTTGTGGGAAAATATGGCGCACAGCACAGTTAGATGTGTGCCGTGGTGCCATGACACAACATCAGGGAATAATAAGAGCACTGTCGAATTTTCTACAGACGGTAGAAGCCTGGTAGCTCATGTTGTCCATGAGAACCTGCCCCGAAGAACCCTCAAGCATTGACTCAGGGTGGGAAATCTTGTAGATTTCCTTCACCCTTCAAGGCAGAGGGATTTTGAGTTTTATGCTGTGTGTATTGCTTTTCCTGTAATCCTTGTGCTTTTATAAGGATTATAGGAGAAGCTAGGGGGACTCTGACCCTCAGCTTTCCCCCAGGAAAGTAATTAAACTGGAACTTAGATGCCCTTAAAATACATAAAACAAGTACATCATGAAAATGGTTTGTTCAGGCATCAAGTATTTTGAGATAATGCATGCTTTTGAGTGGACGCATACAAACTTGTCCCCTGGGGAATGCCTTTGGATGTCATAATTGCATTTCTGGTATCAATAAATCATTCACTACTTGGACAAGTCATGGCCACCACCTCAGTCACTAGATACATTTGTAATGGTTTCTGTGAACAATAACAACAACCACCTAGCAACATACTGTTTGGTCATGTCATTTTTATAATACCACATGTGGCTTTGTGGGCTTTGGATGGATAAACTGTGTCTAATATATCTTGAAAATTAAACAGCAAATATTGGTGGAGACGCACGGTGCACAATACATGAAATCATGCTGCTTGGTGTGTGGATTTATATAAGAATGACATGAGAATGTTTTTTGCTAGCTTTTCAGCCTCCTTCTGTTCCATGAGGGTAGGCCAGTGTCTCTCTTGCTTACCATTTTATCTCTAATTTGGGGCACCTAGTAGCTCGCTAAGTATTTGTTGAATAGATGAATGGATAAGTGAATTGTTTTTGCTGCTGCTGCTGCTAAGTCACTCTAGTCGTGTCCGACTCTGTGCGACCCCAGAGATGGCAGCCCACCAGGCTCTCCCGTCCCTGGGATTTTCCAGGCAAGAACACTGGAGTGGGTTGCCATTTCCTTCTCCAATGCATGGAAGTGAAAAGTGAACGTGAAGTCTCTCAATTGTGTCTGACTCTTCATGACCCATGGACTGCAGCCCACCAGGCTCCTCCGTCTATGGGGTTTTCCAGGCAAGAGTACTGGAATGGGGTGCCATTGCCTTCTCCGAATAGTTTTTAGGAGAAGTTTATTGAATTCCGTAGAACTCAAATAAGAAATGAGTGACTTGTCATCTCTGTGTTTAATGGATTATTTTCCCTTGTGCCATTTTTAAGCCATGAGGAGTGGCAAATTATAGCCAAGTGAATTATGTAAAAACTTCATATTTCAGAGAAGCCAAAATTAAATGAATGATCCCTTCCATCTATGCTGTGCTTTACAGATGTACACACGACCTTATTTGGTCCTTGGAGCAATCTTGAAAGATTGTTCATATTGTACAGTAAAGGAAATGCATTGTGCATCATCTAAGGCAGGTGTGTAGGAATGAGATCTCTGTGTTTTTCAACTCAGCCCATACTGTGTGCATCCTTTTTCTCCAACAAATATTTGCCTGGCTCTTAGATCTGCAGTCATTTCTAGGATTGATTTTAGCTATTATTAGTTATCTTTTCTTCTGAACTCTTTCTTCTTTCCGCTCCATCTCATGTACCTCTTTGTTTTTTAGTTTATTATTTTTATTGAGTTATAGTTAACTTACAATATTATATTAGTTTCAGCTGTACAGCATGGTGATATGAGATTTTATAGACTATTTTTCATTTATAGGGCTTCCCTGGTAGCTCGCATGGTAAAAAATCTGCCTGCCATGCAGGAGACCCAGGTTCAATACCTGGGTCAGGATGATCCCCTGGAGAAGGGAATGGATACCCTCTCCAGTATTCTTGCCTGGAGAATCCCTTGGACAGAGGAACCTGGAAGGCTACAGTCCATGGGGTCACAAAGAGTCAGACTTATTATAACATACTGGCTATATTCCCTGTGAAAAGTGAAAGTATTAGTCACTCAGTTGTGTCTGACTCTGTGACCCCATGGACTGTAGCTTTCCAAGCTCCTCTGTCTATATTCCCTGGGCTATACAGTATATCCTGTAGCGTATTTATTTTATACATAGTAGTTTGTGCCTCTTATTCCCCACCCCTGTCTTGCCCATTCCTTCTTCCCTCTTCCCAATGATAACCACTCTTTCATTTTCTGTATCTGTGAGTCTGTTTCTGCTTTGTTATATTCTCTAGTTTGTTTTATTTTTTAGATTCTACATGTAAGTGATAACATAGAGTATTAGTCTTTTCCTGTCTGACATATTTTACTAAGCATAATCTCCTCCAAGTCCATCCATATTGTTGCATATGGCAAAATTTCATTCTTTTTTATGCTGAGTAGTATTCCAGCATGTGTGTGTGTGTGTGTGTGTGTGTGTGTGTGTGTGTGTGTGTGTATCACATCTTCTTTATCCATTCATCTGTTGATGAACACTTAAATTGCTTCCATATCTTGTCTATTACAAAAATTGCTACTATGAACACTGGGATGTTTCTTTTTGAATTAGTGTTTTTATTTTCTTTGGATACATACCCAGGAATGGTGGACAAGGAAATGGCAACCCACTCAAGTATTCTTGCCTGGAGAATTCCTTGGACAGAGGAGCCTGGTGGGTCACAGTCCATAGGGTCACAAAGGATCAGACGCGACTGAAGTGACTTAGCACGCATGCACCCAGGAATGGAATTGCTGAATCATATGGAGTTCTATTTTTAGTTTTTTGAGCAACCTCCATACTGTTTTCCACAGGAACTAATTTACCTACCAACAATGTCAAGAGTTCCCTTTCCTCCACATTTTCATCAACACTTGTTGTTTGTAGTCTTTTTGCTGATAACCATTCTGATAGGTGTTAGTCCATATCTCACTGTGGTTTTGATTTGCATTTCTCTGTTGATTAACAATGTTGAGCATCTTTTCATGTGCCTATTGGCTTTCTGTATGTCTTCTTTGGAAAATGTCCATTACATCTTCTGCCCATTTTTAAATCAGGTGATTGTTTTCTGGATATTAACTTATATATGAGCAGTTTATATAGTTTGGATATTAGCAGTTATTGGTCAGATCATTTGCAAATATTTTCTTCCATTTGTTTTTTTTTTAAATTGTGTCAATGGTTTCCTTTGCTTTGTAAAGCTTTTAAGTTTAATTAGGTCTTGTTTGTTTAGTTTTGCTTTTGTTTCCTTGGTCTTAATAGAGCCAAAAAATTTTGCTATGATTTATGTCAAAGAATGTTCTGCCTACATTTTCTTCTAGGAGTTTTTTGGTTTATGGTCTTACATTAAGGTCTTTAATCCATTTTGAGTTTATTTTTATATATGGTATGAGGAAATATTCTAATCATTTGTAGCTGTCCAGTTTTCCCAGCACCACTTGTTGAGACAGCTATTTTTCCATTGTACTTTCTTGTCTCTTTTGTTGTAGATTAATTGACTGTAAATTCATAGATCATTATAGATTAAGTTCCCATAAAAGTGTGGGTTGATTTCTGGGCTCTTTATACTGTTCCATTGATCTATGTTTTTGTGTCAGTACCATGATGTTTTGATTACTGTAGCTTTGTAGTAGAGTCTGAAGTCAGGGAGCATGATACCTCCATTTTTATTCTTTATTCTCAAGATTATTTTTGCTATTTGAGATCTTCTGTCCCATACCTCTTTGATTGTCATTTGGGCTGCTGATACTTTCCATTCTCTGTATCTCTCAGTCTCTAGACAAAGTTTTAAAATAATTTTAGGTGACTGAGCAAATATCTCAGATTGAATTGTCTGGGGAGAGCTTGATTTTAATTGTAAGTAAATGTTGTATGATGAAAACACTTTTTCCTAAGCTAAAGTCAATATAGTGATGGATGTGGGAATTTAGCTGAAATTGAACTGTGAATAGAATAAAAAGGGAATGTAGTCCCAATGGAGCCTGAGTATACACAGGCATGGAGAATCTAGCTGTATGAATGAATGTACTGCTGCTGTGTCATTCTGCTCTGCTGTAACTCCCATCGCATGATGTTAGACCAGCTACCTTGGAGTCTGTGTTTAGCGCCAAGTCTTGGTTTCTTTTTATGATGAGTTTGTTTACTTTATGCACATATCAGGAGGTTTGCAGTTTTGTTCTTATAAAAACAACTGGGAATTTAGAGTTGTGGAATAGTTTTATCTAGAGCATGAGCTCCATGAGAACAGGAAATTTTGCCTATTTTGTCACTGCACCTTGAATAATGCCTGATGCATAGGAAATGCTTGATAAGTATTGAATAGAAGACTAGACTGGCATACACCTAGCGTGTCACTTTTAGGAACAGAACTGGATTCAGAGTGGGCCAAATAATTTACCAGTTTGTGACTATGATGATGTATGAGCTAACTCTGCTTCACTTATTCAATGACAGTCGGCTCAAGCCAAGCTGGAGTTGATGTTTGGTTCTTGTCTACCCTTCGGTACCGGTGTATGCAGTTCTTATTCACTGTTTCAGTGGGTAGCTTCCTACTCTTCTGACTTACTGAACTTGATTATAAAGTTATAATTAGCTTTAGCTTAACCTAGTACATAGTGTACATAGTAACTATAGCTAATCTGTGGCTGAAAATAGGGGTATAAGAATGAAAAGAATTGAAATGGATTGCTTTGAGTAGCCTGAAGTGACATGGATTAATATGCTATCAATTTTCTTCTCCTGGGAAACATTTGGTCACAAGGAGATCTGGCTTTCAGAAGACGTTCAGATTCGAGTGTGTGGCTTTTGGCATAGTCTAGCACCACTGGAATGGTCTAATTAGGTTTTTTCTTTTTTTCCCATGCCCTTACCATGGTTCCTCAAAAAGACCCAGTCTAATCTCTTGACTGTAAAATTATCTGTCATCTATAAGCTAAGTATTATCTTGCCAAGTTCCATTGAAAAGCCAATTTCTGGAATGCACTTTGAGCAGTATATAATAGTATGTGAAACATCGCAGAAAGCCTAAAAAGCTAATATCAGAGGAGTTATAATGTGGAATTTCCAAAGAGAAACTGAGAGAGAAAGAGACCAATTGATTGACTGATCTCCGAAGGGCAGGGAATATTTTCATAGTGCTAAGGAACTGAAGATTTTTGACAGATGCTGTTTAGTTGCCCCAAGAAATGCAAATTTCATGTTTGTTAGATTTTCAGGAATTAATGGTCCAAAAGACTGTGTTTTCTTTTAGCTATGGTGCATGCATAGTGGTTGTATGTTCTTCTTTGATAGTGTCACGGTCTGGGTAGGTATGAAGATCTGCTGGCTTAAAAGCAACTGGGAAAACTGGAGAGGGGAAAAAAAGAAAATTAAAATAAGATGTTGGATTGAGAAATAACAAGAAGGGTGGATTATTTCAGGCTTTTTTACTTCGGTAATTGCAAGAAGAAAGAAGAAGAAATACAGATGTCATAATCTATGTTTTCACTTTCAAAATTTACATTTTGTAGCTACCCAGTGACTCCTATTTCTTTCTAAACTCTTAATTATACAATATTAAACATATTTCAGAAACAACTTCTTCACTAAATAAGTAAAAAATATTAACATGAGGTTATGCTATCACAGCAAGTATTCACATCCAAAATATTTCAAAGAAACTACAGAGAAGGCCAATTACTGTCTTGAGAAACAAGGAAAAACTTGTTCCTTTATCCGTCACAAATTTATCCTTAGACTCTTTTTGTTTGGCCTCTTTTCCCGTGTTATCTTTCATTAATTTGTTCCAGCTTAAAACAACATTTGTATAAATGTAGGATTAACTGATTTTAGAATAAATAAATTGTTTAATGGACTTCCTCTTTAACTTCAGGAAGTTAATATTAACGATAACTCCTAATGGTTGCTAAAAAGGATATGAACCCTACCATATTAAGGGCACTTTGGATTAATTGAGTCTAAGTGTACATAGGTCTGATTAAATATGGAATTCACGCTTCCTAGGACATGGTGGCTAAAAAGCCCTGATTTATAACTTAATTTTTCTTTCCTTAATACTTTGTGAAGGGATAGGACATAGAGTGCTCTTGTCTTACATAATTCTCTGGATCCATGTAGGCTGAAGTGAGACTTATAGATGAGTTCAACGAACTCCACCTCTGGGTTAGAAGATTGCCTCAAGTTTTCTCCTCATTGCTCTTTAAAGTTCTCAGCTAGTGCAAACATCCATAGACTACAGAAGCCTAACTTCTGGGAAGTTGAGACATTACAGAAGATAAAGAATGGAAGTACCAACTCCCTTCCTTGCTTTTTTTGAGAGGGTGCTAGGAATATATGTACAACTGTATGTATTTGAAACCATATTGCCAAAAGAAAAAAGAAGGGCCATTATTAAAACTAAGCCACAGACATACAGGTACTCATGTAAATATTTTGTTTCATACATGAAATTAGTCCTAAATTCAATTAATATATTTTCAAGATTTGATTTTTACCAGAGAATTATCCATCACACACGTATAAAGAACAACTTATCACTTGTCACGATAATTGCTACATTCAGACATTTATCATGACACCCCATACGACTTTTCATTGCTCCTGGTGGCGTCTCTGATCCTCACATGGCATTTGCGTGTCTTGTCCTTCTTTCTAAGCTGTGTTCACCACTTGGGTATACAGTCACTGAAAGTGTCTACAAGCTTCACCAAGTTGGAGATGCGTTTTTGAGGCTGACGTTTTTTACTTAAAATTAATCACAGGATGCACTTTGGAGAGCGCAGGTCTAGAAATGGAACATTAACAGAGGATAGTCAAACCACAAACATGTCTGGTCGGTTCTGTTCACAATGTTGCCACGCGGCCTGAAAAAATAACATTATTACCAGCAAAAGTATTGTCTTGTCTATAACATTCAGTTCATCCCCTGAACATACTTTTTGAGCACACATGGGGAGAGAGGTATCCTGTCCTCCTTACCCTGGAGATGTGTGAATCCTTTTCCTTATTTTTCTATTTTAACAAGTGAGCTAAAAATGAATTTGAACCGTTTGCCAACTTTTGAAATTTTGATTAAATATTTTTTTTTCTTCTTATATATTTGAACTAATAGAATCACTTTTAATTCCCTTCTCCCATGCCTGGCCCAAAATACGTATTCAAATCTTTGAGTTCTTCTTATGGACAGCCTCTGCCAAGATTGTTTGTTGGTATGAAAAGTATTATTCTAGCAACAACCATGTAATAGCAGCTTAGTTTCTTTTTGAACTGAATTGTTAAGCTGCACAGATTCATCATTTTTTGTGCCAACTGAAGATTGCTTTTACAACAAAATATATATGATAAATATGCTAATCTTAGCTTGTATGCCATCTCAGATCTTATGGGAAGGAGTTGCAAATAGGATGATCATGTTGTATTAGGTAGGTTACATCTGTGCATTATGGAGAATCACCAACACACAAAATAGAAAAGTAAAAATGATACTGTTGAGTAATCACGAGCTGTTGACTATGCAGTCTTCTGGGAAGGAGGGGCAGTGAGCATTCTTTGGACCTCTTAATTCGAGAGAGAGCAGGCTATGTTTATTTAAGAGACTCATTCGTCTGTTTCCTGATTGCATTCTTATTGTGCAAATGCCAGAGTGTATTACAATGGATAAAAAGGGGAAAAAATAAAGTATAATTTAAGTGGGCCAGGAAAGAGTGGTGGTAGATGTTTGAATGTTCCCTTGGAGTTAATCAGTGGTTCATAAACCTGAAATACTTTATCTCGAAAACTGAGTTTCTGACTCAAGTTATACAGGAGAAAGTATTCGTTGGCTTGAGAAAGGAAAAACCTTAGTTCGCATAAATTTGTACACAGATCCCTTTATCATGGGAGAACTGTAATTAGGGATTGAGAACCCTGAGAACATGATTGTGACCTAGTTATTCCTGTACTGCAAGTGCTCATCGGAGGTACTGGCTAGACCTGTAAATAATGAATTAAGAGATTCCAGCTGGGATATGATGAAAGCATTTTTGGGAATCTCTGTATCTTGGCTGGACCACATGGGTTATAACTTGGAGAGGCCTAAACTAGTAGTAATATATGACAGATTTATAGCCCAATTGATGTTGGGCATCAGAAAAAAAGGCTGAGGTTAAAAAAAAAACACTTGAGAATTATGAGCTTTAAAAGAATTGCCATTGAAAGGGAGGCTGAAGAAGGAAAGCATGAATTCCTTATATGAAGGGAAATAAAAATAATGAAGATTGATGATGAGGCATTGAATGGAAAGCATAGTAGTTTGTTTTTCACAGCATCCCTCTCCTCGAAGACCCCCCCCAATCCACCTTCTGTGCTTCGTAGCTCTCCCTGCCTCTTCTTCCACCTAACACACTATGTAACATATCAATGATCTAGCTCTTCCACTACGTTATTAAATTTTATGAGGATAGGGGTCCTCATAAAGAGTCAGAGGAGTTACTTTTATGACCTCCACTTTCAGCTACTTTTCTATTTCTTCACTGTCAGAGTGGAGTTTGACACAGTAGGCTCTCAATGAAAGTTTGTTGAATGAAGGAACCAACAATTTACCTTGGTCTGACTTTCCTTTTTCCCTTCCCCCCTCACTCCTTTTTTCTCCTGGCAAGTACTTACTACAGATGTTGGTGGTGGTGGTTTAGTCGCTAAGTCCCGTCTGACTCTCTGCGAACCCATGGACTATTGCCCAGCATGCTCTCCTGTCCATGGGGTTTCCCAAGCAAGAATACTGGAGTGGGCTGCCATTTCCTTCTCCAGGAGTTCTTCTCGACCCAGGGATAGAAACTGAGTCTCCTGGTTGGCAATGGATTCTCTACCACTGAGCCACCTGGGCAGCCCACTTAGTAGAATATACCAGGCCACAAAGACCAATAAAACAAAATTTTTGTACTCCTAGAACTTAGAGTCTGTTGGTTCAAATTTTGCAAATAAGAGAGTCCAGGGCAGGGTTATAGCACTGGGATGGACATGTGAACAAGGAACAATGAGAATTCAGAAACAAAAAAGTATTTAAGTCAGACTGAGAGGTCAAGGAAGATTTTTCTTTTTCTTTTTCTTTTTTTTAAATTTTCTTTACTTTATTGTGTTGGTTTTGCCATACAATGACATGAAACCGCCATGGGTTTACATATGCTCCCCCTCCAGAACCCCCCTCCCTCCTCCCTCCCGATTCCCTCCCCCTGGGACATCTCGGTGCACCAGCCCCGAGCATCAGTCCTGGGCTGGCGATTGATTTCACATCTGATACTTAACATGTTTCAATGCCATTCTCCCATATCATCCCACCCTTGCGCTCTTCCACAGAGTCCACGAGTCTGTTCTATACATCTGCGTTCCTTTTGCTGTCTCGCATGCAGGGTTCTCGTTACCATCTTTCTAAATTCCATATATATGCGTTAGTATACTGTATTGTTGTTTTTCCTTCTGGCTTACTTCACTCTGGATAATAGGCTCCAGTTCCGTCCACCTGAGTAGAACTGATTCAAATGAATTTTTTTTTAATGCTGAGTAGTATGGAAAATTAAGGATTTATGGAACCTGGGAAGGGTTTGTATGAACTGATGAAGAAAAAGACCTGGTCTGGAAGAACAAAACAGCATTATCAGGGAAACTGTGGGTAGGTCATAATGAATGGAGAGATGATGCCAGAGCAAATGGAGCTTGGAGGTAAGCAAACTGGAGTGCAGTTTAAAAAGCATTGACTTGACAAGGTGTTTCAGTGTTTCCATTGGTGAGTCAAATATACTGAGACTTCATAATACTTTAGATAAACAGGTAAGACCACTCCCTATGACCATCTTACCTTGTCATTTCCCAGTTCCCATTTGCTGATTCCCAGCTTGTTATCTTAGGCTAAGGAATAGGAAGAGCTCTAAATGAGGGTTGCTGTTTTCCTGCCAGGACATTTTTTGGAGTGTGGAGACATTCATGTTAGCCTATAATGACTGGTTGCAAGGTTATAGAGGCTATGTTAGGATGACAGTCCTTTCAGCCTGATTTTGTCATCTGTGATTGTGAACAGTGGTTATCTCTGAAGGGATACTCTTGCCTTCCATGTTATTTACATATGAACCATTTCCAGTCTCTAATCTGCAGACGTTCTCTTCTGGAACCTCTTTTTCTGTTTAGCCTCTAGGAATGCCCAGCTATTGGGTCAAGTGGTAGTTCTTATGTTAATTTGATTTAATATAATCCCCAAACCTTCAGTACTATTATCTTTTTATATGATGGGTTTACCATCCATATTTGTTCATTTAAATTGGTATTTTAAACAAAAAGAGTTTGGAAAAAGGTATATGTATAACTGATTCACTTTGCTATACGCCTGAAGCTAACACAACATTGTTAATCAGCTATACTCCAATATAAATAAAAAACCTGAAAAATAGTATCCCATCTCCAACCAAAAAAATGAAATGAACAAAGCCACAGTGATTTTCAGAAAATCAGGTGCTATTTTGTGTCTTACTTTAGTTTCCAAATGGGAGACTCCTAGTTGGCCTGATCACATGTCATCTGGAAGCCACTGCACACTGTTGACCTTTCCCATGTTCTTGATCATTTTACCAGTTCTTGGAATATTTCTAACTCATTGTATTTATATATTTTTATAATAATAAGAGGATTAGAAGGTGTTTAGGTTGTGGATGTGTCTGTACATGGTGCCTACACAAAATAGATGCTTAGTACATATTTGTTGAATGGGAAGGTATGAGATATTTTTAAAACATACACCTGTGTTAGCAACTTTGACTGTTTTTAGGAAAAAGTCCAGACTCCTTTGCAAGAGCCACCAGGCCATTTGCAATCTGGAACTTATATACCTTTCTGTGCTTCTCTTGTCTGCAGTATGTGTCCACACCTCCATGCCTTTACCCTTCTTACTGACCTGATAGATACGAAACTTCTTACTTTTACCCCTACTGCACAAGGATTTCTTTACCATTTCCAAAACAACTTGTACACCCTTCCGTGATAACATCCATATTGTCATTCCCCTTTATGTTCTTATCTCCTCATGTAGGTTATATACCCCAGACAGAGGCTCTGTCTTACTTATCTTTGTGTTTAGGGTCTGATATTGTGCTTCTGACCCGGGTGAAGACTCATCAGTGTGTTGTAAATGAATAAATGAGGTGACTAGGCCAGTGCCAGGGCCCGAGGATCACCCATTCTTATGATCCCTGCTCCCCACCATGAGGACAGACGGCAGGATGAACAGGCCAAAGATGCCAGGGATCTGCAGGGAGGGGTGATCATTGCCAGCTTCTAGAAATCCATGGGATGCTGGCCTGTCTGCCCAGCTGGCTCTTCAGAGAAGAATCTCTGAATGGGGCTGACCTTGGTTTCTTGCCAACAAAGTATTTCCCAAGAGAGCAGGCTCAGTTGGAAAGCTGAAGTCTCATTTGCAGTTTTTCTTTAGTTGTTTGCCAGGTTAAAGGAAGTATGACAGACTTCAAGGGACTGATGAGAATCCGAGATCTACTTGCTGGGTCACAAATGGAAATTGAGAGCCATGTTTTAGGAGCATAGTAGAGATTAGTTTCCTTAAAACTGTGATTTTATGTTTGCTGAAGCTTATTTAATACCCAACTGCCCATCCACTTCAATTTGTAAAAGCTTACTGTCTTACAATAATAGGCATTGTGCTTTTTATTTTTATTACATAATAAGCCACATTCTTTAATTCATGATTTATTAGGTTCTGTTGAGATATAATGAATAGTAGTGTTTAGTACAGTGATATGATAGAATATCATTCATTGTACCATGTGAGCTACAGTTATGCCAGTTCCAGCATCTGATTTGGATTGTGTTATGTATTCTGGATCATAATTGTCACATAATTCAGACTATGTAGATATAAATAAGTGATTCCCTGGTGGCTCAGCAGTAACGAATCAGACTGTCAATGCAGGAGACGGGATTCAATCCCTGGGTCGGGAAGATCCCCTGGGGAAAGAAATGGCAACCCACTCCAGTATTCTTGCCTGGGAAATCCCAAGGACAGAGGAACCTGGTGGGCCACAGTCCTTGAGGTCGCAGAAGAGTTCGACACGGCTCAGCAACTAAACAACAACAGATATAGATACATATGCAAAAATACAAACTTTCGAAACTTGAGACAATCCTGAAAGATAGACTTCAGAGAAAGATCTCTTTCCTAATTGAAATGCCTGTTTAACTTCCTGTTTTCAGGTAATGTTCAAACTCCTAAGCTTGGCAAACGAGACCTCTCAGGATCTGGTCCTTGCCTACCTCCTCATCTTCTTCCTCTCTGGGGCTGCCTGCCTAGGCACCCTTCATTTGTCAGGGGAACCACACCCATTTCCTCTTTTTGTTCTGCTGTTTCACACTTAAAGGTTTTTCCAAACACTGGTTGGTTTTGTCTACTTTCAGTGCTCTTTGCCTCTTGTTTGAAATTTTTTTTGAAATATAGAAAATTACAGAGAATAATAGGGCAACAATATGTAAACTTTCCACCTAGTGTTAATAGATGGTAGCATTCATGTATTTCGCCTCTTTGTAAAATGAACAAACCATACATAACATAGCCAAAAAGGCTGATGTCTTTCTCTTCTTTTTCTTCCTAATTCCTTTGCTTTTTTCTCTCCAGAGACAACTGTCGTCACACTTTCCTAGACAGAAGAGCTCATGGCCATTTGTAAATGTGTAGATTTTCCTGTATACTTTCTCTCTGGAATTTTAAGAGCAGACCAACGTAGACAATCCCAGTGCTACCCCCCTATCTGGGAACTCTTTGCTTCCTGTGGTTTATGGGTTCTTTGTTTTGTTTTTAACAAACAAATTCAATTGCTGCTGCTTTTTTAAAAAGTTTTCTAAAATTTCTGGTCTGCTGCTTCTTCAGAGATTTTGTGAAAGTTTTTAGGTTTTAAATTTTACTGGGAAAGTTGGCTGACTTTCCCTCTTCCAATCCCTTTCCCCACACAAGTACAGATATTAATTATAAATAATTTCTTTTTACAGAAATCATATTATCTTTTTATGAACTTGATAGTTGTAGCAGTGAGAACCTTTCATGAATAATGTTCAGAATTTTTACTTCAAGCCCTTTTAAAATTCTGGTTCTTTTTTTAAAATTTTTTTTTATTTTCTTTACATTATCGTGTTGGTTTTGCCATACATTGACATGAATCTGCCATGGGTATACATGTGTTCCCCTTCCAGAACCCCCCTCCCACCTCCCGATATCAAAATAATACATGTTTATAATCGACAAAGTGAAAAGTATTTTTTAAAAGTCAGAGAAGTGTGAAGCAGTTGGAAGAGATATTCACAGGCTCCTGGACAACTGATATTTAGTATGCTCATTTGATACAATCTGAAAAAGAGGCAAAAGCTACCTAACATTCTAATACGTGTGCATGCTCAGTCACTCGGTTGTGTCTGACTCTTTGTGACCCCGTGGACTGCAGCCCACTTAGCTCCTCTGCCCACAGAATTGTCCAGGCAAGAATACTGGAGCAGGTTGTCATTTCCTGCTCTAGGGGATCTTCCCAACCCAGGGATCAAACCTGTGTCTCTGACAAGTCTCCTGCGTTGCAGACAAATTCTTGACCACTGCGGAAGCCCTAACATACTAATGTAATCACAGTTAATATTTCCTTGACTTTACTTACTTTTAGTTTTTATTTTTCTTTACAAAGTCATTTACTTTGCAAACAAGGCATAAATGTGGTTTGTATGTTTATCCACATGTACACATTCAAAAATCTTATATAACCCTGTGTTCCCATCGTTTTGCACATCTGGACACTACCTTTAGTTTTTATTTTTCCATTATATCACCATGTGTAACATCTTTGTACGTAGAGCTTTTCTATTTTTAGAGTAAAATGAAATTATTGAAGCATGACTGTTGGCACCTTTCAGTTCTTGATACCCACTTCCAGTGAGCTCATGTGTGCCTCTGACTGTCTGGAGTCCTGGTTTCTCCTCTTTCTTAGCAACATATAAATTTTTTAAGTAAGCAAAAGAAAATAAATCCCTGCTCATTTCTAGTAAGAGCCATCAACTCTTTCAAGAATTAAATTCTTAAATCTTTATCTTATTAACTTTAAATATTTTCCCAAACATTTTTGTTTTTATTGGTATACAGATATTTTTATTTGAATCTTTTCCTTAGGGTTTCATCTATGGCTTTTGAGACTAAAGAGTTCTCCTGTTTCCCAAAGATTTTACAAATATTTTGATTTATTTTCTTCAGATTTCTTTTGTGTGTGTTTTGATTTTTAAATATATTTGATGCTTTAGTCCAATTTGGATTTGTTGTAGGCTGGATATATCACTAAAGTACCATTGTTTTGCCATGCCTAGTTTAAACTAGTGTTGTCTACAGTGGTGGGGAGATAAATCCCAGGATTTATTTTACATTTCTTTGTATCTGACCCCTATAAGAAGTATTATTTAAATTGTACTAATGCTGTGCTATGCTTAGTTGCTCAGTTGTGTCTGACCCTCTGCAACCCCATGTACTGTAGCCCGCCAGTTGTCCATGGAATTTTCCAGGCAAGAATACTGGAGCGGGTTGCCATTTCCTACTCCAGGGGATCTTCCTGACCCAGGGCTTGAACCCATGTCTCTTACGTCTCCTGCATTGGCAAAAGGCAGATTCTTTACCACTGCACCACCTGGGAAGCCAAAACTCTGACTGATGGATGTTAGTGAGGTGTTGGGCTAATCTAGGACTTTCCACGCTCGTGACACCCCGCTGTGGCTCAGGAGTCTGACATTTGAAGGGTGTATTGCCGTTTGTTTTCTGTTAGTCTTCCAGCTAATTCACGCTGGTCTTTGGCCTTGGAATTGAATCTCTGGTCTGTTAGAATTGTGATCTCTGCCTTCCAACAGACAATTCACATTCAGCATTAGTCAACAAATCCATTTTTGCTAGGCTCTGGAAGGTGTAAACACAGGGTCATTCATCTGCAGGCAGGATGCCTTCCAGTCACTGTTCCTCTGGGACCTGCTCACCCATCTCCTGCGGCCTGGCCAGCAGAGGCCAGTTTGCCTGGCTTGGCCAGCACATCCAGGCCAGCTCTCCCTCCTTAGCTGACTGAAAGCCTTTTTTTTTTTTCCTAGCTCTTCTGCTCCAGAATAAACAAAAATTCTGTTTATAGCAACAACATTGTTTTTGTGTTTTAAAGGAATGAGTATGGGGCAAGTGATTCAGTAACTGATCAAGAACTGACTCTAAGCAAGACTGTGGGTGGAACAGCTTTTGAAACTACAGAGTTTAAATGTAGTGAGCTCCCTTTTACCCAGAGCATTCAACAGAGATGGGAAGCATTTTTTGTTTTGTCTTGTTTTTGAAGTGGGAAAGCATTTTAAGAAATGGTGTACTGGGGAGTAAAACATTTTGTGAGGAGAACCTTTTCACTCTAAGGTTCTAAAGTTACATGAACATCTCACTTCCCACTTCCTTTTTCTTTTCTCAGTTTTCCCAATGTTTATAGTAGCAGAGGCCCCCAAACAACATTTGAAGTTCTAGGGTCAATTTGGAAAAAAATTAATTCTAAAAAATATAGGAAAAACACGATTGGAAAATATTTTATCTTTCCCATGTGGTTAGAAATACAAAACTTATCCAGTAAGTAAAATGGGCAAACATAAAGAGTAGTAAGTTTATTTAGCTAAAATAGAACTATGACATCTAACTTCAGACTTCGAGGGTTTCTGTCCTAAGTCAATTCAGTCGTGTCCGACTCTTTGCGACCCTATGGATCGTAGCCCACCAGGCTCCTCTGTCCATGGGATTTTCCAGGCAAGAATACTGGAGTGGGTTGCCATTTCCTTCTCCAGGGGTTCTTCCTGACCCAGGGATCGAATCCTTGTCTCTTAGGTCTCCTGCACTGGCCAGCCGATTCTTTACCACTAGCACTACCTAGGAATCCTTTCTAGGGTTTATTGTATGACTATAAAACAGTTGATACTATGTGCATGCTTAAGGTAAATGTAATAATTGATAAGCCAATTGATTTTTTAAAAGACAGCTTTATGGAAGGTTAGTTTATATACCAAAAATTTCACTCATTCTAAGTGTACAATGGAATACTTTTTAGTAAGTTTAGAGTTATATACCATTGCAATAATCCAGTTTTAAAGCATTCACATTACCTCTCAGAAGATCCCCTGTGCCTGTTTGCAAACAATTCCAGCCCCCACCCAGCAACCACTAAGCTGCTTTATGTCTCTATTTCAGTTCGGTCAGTTCAGTTACTCCGTCATGTCCAACTCTTTGCAGCCCTATGGACTGCAGCAGGCCAGGCTTCCCTGTCCATCACCAGCTCCCGGAGCTTGCTCAAACTCATGTCCATTAAGCCAGTGATGCCATCCAACCATCTCATACTCTGTTGTCCCCTTCTCTTCCAGCCTTCATTCTTTCCCAATATTAGTGTCTTTTCCAATGAGTTAGTTCTTCACATCAGATGGCCAAAGTATTGGAGCTTGATCTTTACCATTAGTCCTCCCAATGAATATTGAGGACTGATTTCTATTAGGATGGACTGGTTTGATGTCCATGCAGTCCAAGAAACTCTCAAGACCCTACTCCAACACCACAATTCAGAAGCATCAATTCTTCAGCACTCAGCTTTCTTTATGGTCAGACTCTCACATCCATACATGACTACTGGAAAAACCATAGCTTTGACTAGACAGACCTTTGTTGGCAAACTAATATCTCTGCTTTTTAATTCACTGTCTAGGTTGATCTTAGCTTTTCTTCCAAGGAGCAAGCGTCTTTTAATTTCATGGCTTCAGTCACCATCTATAGTGATTTTAGAGCCCAAGGAAATAGTCTGTCACTGTTTCCACTGTTTCCCCATCTGTTTGCCATGAAGTGATGGGACTGGATGTCATGATCTAATGTTGAATTTTAAGCCAGCTTTTTCACTCTCTTCTTTTACTTTCATCAAGAGGCTCTTTAGTTCCTCTTTACTTTCTGCCATAGGGTGGTGTCATCTGCATATCTGAGGTTATTGATATTTCTCCAGGCAACCTTGATTCTAGCTTGTGCTTCATACAGCCAGCATTTTGCATAATGTACTCTGCATATAAGTTAAATGAACAAGGTGACAATATACAGCCTTGACGTACTCCTTTTCCTATTTGGAACCAGTCTGTTGTTCTATGTCCAGTTCTAACTTTTGCTTCTTGACCTGCATACAGATTCCTCAGCAGGTAGGTAAGGTGGTCTGGTATTCCCATCTCTTTCAGAATTTTCCACAGTTTGTTGTGATGCACACAGTCAAAAACTTTGTTATAATCAATAAAGCAGAAATAGATGTTTTCTGGAACTCTCTTGCTTTTTTGATGATCCAACAGATGTTGGCAATTTGACCTCTGATTTCTCTGCCTTTTCTAAATCCAGCTTGAACATCTGAAAGTTCTCGGTTCATTTACTATTCAAGCCTGGCTTTGAGAATTTTGAGCATTACTTTGCCACCATATGAGATGAGTGCAATTGTGCAATAGTTTGAGCATTCTTTGGCATTGCCTTTCTTTGGGATTGGAATGAAGACTGACCTTTTCCAGTCCTGTGGCCACTGCTGAGTTTTCCAAATTTGCTGACATATTGAGTGCACCACTTTCACAGCATCATCTTTCAGGATTTGAAATAGCTCAACTGGAATTCCATCACCTCCATTAGCTTTGTTTATAGTAATGCTTCCTAAGGCCTACTTGGCTTTGTATTCCAGGACATCTGGCTCTAGGTGAGTGATCAGACCATCATGGTTATCTGGGTCATTAAGCTCTTTTTTGTATTGTTCTTCTGTGCATTCTTGCCACCTCTTCTTAATATCTTCTTC
Source organism: Antilocapra americana (assembly GCA_007570785.1). Taxonomy (NCBI): domain Eukaryota; kingdom Metazoa; phylum Chordata; class Mammalia; order Artiodactyla; family Antilocapridae; genus Antilocapra; species Antilocapra americana. The sequence goes on along the minus strand of ML664175.1, from coordinate 2,469,845 downwards.
TCTTAGGTCCATATCATTTCTGTCCTTTATTGTGCCCCTCTTTGCATGAAATATTCCCTTGGTATCTCTAGTTTTCTTGACAAGATCTCTAATCATTCCCTTTCTATTGTTTTCCTCTATTTCTTTATGTTGATCACTGAGGAAGGCTTTCTTATCTTTTGTCTCTGTAGATTTGCCTTTTCAGGACCTTTTATTTAAATTGACTTCTATAATGTATAGTCTTGTATCTGTCTACTTTACATAACATTGTGGTATGTTTAATATGTATTAGTAGTTTGTTCCTTTTATTGCTGAGTAATATTCCATTGTGTGAATATATCACATTTTGTTCACTTTTTCACTAGTTAATGGACATTTGAATTGTTTCCAGTTTAAGGCTGAAAGCCCTACTATGAACATTCATGAGCAAGTCTTTGGCCATATATGTTTAATTTTTCTTTGGTAGATACCTCAGTATGGAATTTCTGGATTACATGCTAAGTTCATGTTTCACTTTTTAAGAAACTGCCAAATTGTTTTCCAAAGTGGTAGTACCATTTCACACTCCCATTAGCAATATGAGGGTTCTAGTTTCTCATAATATCCTCACCACCACTTATGTGTCTGTTACATTGTAGACATTCTCAGTTCAGTTCAGTTGCTCAGTAGTGTCAGACTCTTGGCAACCTCATGAACCGCAGCACGCCAGGCCTCCCTGTCCATCACCAACTCCCGGAGTCCACCCAAACCCATGTCCATTGAGTCGGTGATGCTATCCAATCATCTCATCTTCTGTCGTCCCCTTCTCCCCCTGCCCTCAATCTTTCCCAGCATCAGGGTCTTTTCAAGTGAGTCAACTCTTCACATCAGGTGGCCAAAGTATTGGAGTTTCAGCTTCAAAATCAGTCCTACCAATGAATACCCAGGACTGATCTCCTTTAGGATGGACTGGTAGCCATTCTAGTGGATATGAAATGGTGTCTCATTATGGCTTCTAATTTATATTTTTCTCATGACTAATGATGTGTTGTGCATTTTTTCATTTGCTTTTTAATACATCTTATTTGGTTAAATAACTATTCAGATCTTTTACACTTTGAAAATCGGGTAATTTTTCTTCTTTTTGAGTTTTAAGAGTTTCTTATGGTTTTTGATGCACATTCTTTATCAGATATTGCAAATATTTTCTCCTAGTTTTACCTGTCTTTATTTTTAGTGATGTGCTTTGAAGTATAAAGGCTTTTGATTTTGATTATGTCGAATTTATCAGTCTTTTTTTCAAAATGAATTATGCTTTTGGAACTGTACCTAAGAACCCCTTGCCTAAGACCTTAGAAATTTCTCTTTTAAGTTTTCTTCTAGTAGTTGCATAGTTTTATATTTTAAAGGGCCTCCTTGGTGTCTCATATGGTAAAGAATCTGCCTGCAATGCAGGAGAAAGTGAAAGTTAGAGTCACTCAATCATGTCCAACTCTTTGCCACCCCATGGACTATGAAGTCCATAGCATTTTCTAGGCCAGAATGCTGGAGTGGGTAGCCATTCACTTCTCCAGGAATCTTCCCAATACAGGGATTGAACCCAGGTCTTCTGCATTGCAGGTGAATTCTTTACCATTTGAGCCACAAGGGATGCCCAAGAATAGTGGAGGGGGTAGCTTATCCTGTCTCCAGTGGATCTTCTTGATCCAGAAATCAAACCGGGGTCTCTTGCATTGCAGACAGATTGTTTACCAACTGAGCTATCTGCAGGAGACCCAGGTTCAATCCCTGGATGGGGAAGATCCCTGGAGAAGGGAATGGCAAACCACTCCAGTATTCTTGCCTGGAGAATGCCATGGACAGAGGAGCCTGGCAGGCTACTGTCCATGGGTCACAAAGAGTAGGATACAACTGAGTGGCTATCAGATTTTATATGAGTCTGTGATCCATTTTGAGTTGGATATGATTTTTGTGATGGGTTGAAGTAACGGTCAGGTTTTTTTTTTTTTTTTTTGCATGTAGATATCCACATTTTGTAGTACAATTTGCTTGTAAAAACACCTGTTTATCTTGTTGAATTTACTAGGCAATATTGTTGAAAATTAATTTTGGAAGGGTTAATTCTGGTCTGTTTATTCTGTTCCATTTATCTATATCTCTACCCCTACTTTTGTGGCATAGTCTATTGATTACTGTAGCTTTATAGAAAGTTCTGAAGTACTTCAACTTTATTCTTGTTTTCCAAATTGTCTTGGTTATCCCGGGTCATTTGTATTTTCATATACATTTTACCTTCAGCTTGTCAGTATCTTCAGAAATTCCTGCTGGGATTTTAGTAGCATTTGCATTCAATCTATGGATCAGTCTGAGGGGGGAATGTTACATTAACAATATCAAGTTTTCCATTTCTCTCCTTATTTAAAATTTCTTCAGTTCTCTCAGAAATGGTTTGTAGTTTTCAGTGTGCAAATTTTGCGCTTATGTTGTTAAGTTTTTTCTTATAAATTTTACTCTTTTTGATGTAATTGTGAATTAACTTGTTTTTTAAATTTCCTTTTCAGATTGTTCATTTGTATATAGAAATATGACTGCTTTTTGTCTATGGGTATTCCATGACCTTCTTGAACTTATTTATTAGTTATAGTAATTTTTTGGTAGATTCCTTAGAATTTGCTACATATAAGATTGTGTTGTCTGTGAATAGAAATAGTTTTTCTTTTCTTTCTAAAATGTGTGTTTTTAATTTCTTTGCATTATTGCAATGGCTAGGCCCCCATATTCAAGTTAAGAGAAATGGCAAGAGCAGATATCCTTGCTTTTCTTCTAATCTTAGAAAGTATTTATTATTTCACTAATATTTTTGATCTTAGCTATAGGTTGAGTAACTTCACTTATATTTATATTCTATTGAGAGTTTTATCATGAATGTACATAGAATTTTGTCACAGGCTTTTCCTGAATTTATTGAAATGATCATGTGGTTTTTGTTCTTCATTTATTAATATGGTGTATTTGTTGACTTTCAGGTGTTAAGCCAACTTTGCATTCCTGGGATAAATCCTACTTGATTATGGTGTATAATATTTTTTATATGATGTTGGATTCAGTTTTTTAGTATTGTGTTGAAGTTTTTTGTGTCTCTGTTCATAAACGATATTGGTCTGTAGTGTCCTTTTCTTGTGATTTTTTTTTGTCTGACTTTAGTGTTAGGTTAACACTGGCTCTTGGAATAAATTGAGAAGAGAGCCAATTGATGTGTTTTTTTTTTTCCAGTTAGTCTCAGTAGAGAGTAGGGAAGGACAGTATAGAAGAATTTATGGTGAAATTCCACTTAAAAATAATTTTTAATCTACTGTAAATAATAAATTACTAGAAAATTCCATAAAAATATACAACTAGTAGTTTCATTTCTAAAATGGATTCAGCTTATATAAAATTATTCTGTAAAACTTATACAAAAGTTTCTAGAGACTGTCTACTACTTTTTAAAAATTTTTGATAAAATTGATATAACATTGTGTTAGTTTCAATTGTACAACATAATGATTGATATTTATATATATTGTGAAATGGTCACCATAATAAGTCTGGTTAACATATATCACTAACATATACTTTTTTTTTTCTTGTGATGAGAACTTTTAAAATTTACTCTCTTAGCAACATTCAAGAGGTTTATTACTCAGAGTTTCTTTACTTACCTCCTCACAGACTGGACACAAACAGTTCTCACAGATCTTTGTGAGAACCAACTTTGAGTAGCGCTGGTGTAGACTCATCTTCTCAACGTTTAATGTGCATAGAAATCACCTGGGAATTCTCTTAAAATGGATTTTCATTTAGTAGTCTGGGACAGAGCCTAAGGTTTTCCATTTCTGTCAAGCTCCCAGGTAATGCCTATGATGCAGGTTCACAGACCAGACTTTGAGTACGAAGGCTCTGAAATATAATACAGATAATAAAATAAATGTGATATTTTTTATAGCCCCGTTGTAAATTGCTTTGAGACATACTTTGGTTTTTCGAAGATGGTTGGGTTGTTAATCAACAGTCACAATTGTCTAGATACCAGTTGTTTTTCTTGGCATCTGATCTTCCCAGGCTTCCAACTGCTCATCTGTGAATCCAGTGTGTTGGACTAGGAGATCTCTGAAGTCTCTTCCAGATCTCACAGTCTGTGATTTTAAGCATCTGTGTCAAGGGAGCATTATGGCTAAATTTGCATTTTCTTTTTACATAAACTTAATAAAACATGAACCCAAAGTCTGTGTTACAATAGTTCTTAACAAGATGTTAAAAATTAATAGCAAACATGCTTTACTAAATTTTGGATGATACAGAAAGATTAATATCAACATTCAAAAATTTCTCCGTGTTTGAAGTCTTAACAAAAGCGGGTAGGAGTCCTGTTTAAACTTATAGTTGGAAATCAAATTAAAAAATAATTGACTTGCTGTGGAGAGACAAGTAAAATAGGTGTTTACACTATGAAATTCAAGTTGACACAAAATAGCTAAAAGGCTTTCATTTCAGCCAAGTTGAAATGACCTCATTTTCCTTTATATTTCACTTTATTTACTGAGATACTTGAAACATTTTCTCCCATTTCTTAAAAGCAAGTGAAAAGGGTGGTACATCAGTGGTAGAAATGTGTTGTCAAAACCTCCAGGGGCCATATCCTCTTATCTTCAGCACATATTAACGTGACCTGCTCTTCTTTCTACAAGATGATTACAGTACACCCTGCAATGCAGGGTGGAGGCCCTTGGTTAGCCTCCAAAGAAAGTGACTAATAATTGACCTAATGTACAGAGCACATGAATAACATATTCTTTGGGTAAAAAAAATATGGTTTACAGGGTGTGTGAGACTTCGTATCCCTGTTTTCACTTCTTCCAAAGATTTAAGATAGTTGCTTTATTAAATTTTTAAGTCTCAAATTCAAATCATGCACTGGGTGCCACTGTGCAATTCAAGACCAGACTCCTGCCCCCAGCATTTTCTTAAACGAGTTGTTTAGAATTTTGAAGAGAAGTAATTTTGTTACCTGTAAGTCTGCAGTGGCCTCACACAGTAAAACAATTTTAGTTTATATACTGTTAAACAGTTGTTTCCCTTGATGAAGAGATGTGAAGTCTCCAAAATATATAGAGTTTTTACTTGCTTAGGAGATTAGTGGAAAGTTAGAACTTTTCTTTTTTCATTTAACACGTTGAACATCACTTGAATAATATACTTACTGTATTTCTGTTATTCTTGGCTTGTCTGCAAGATATTTTATTTGGTGGATTTCCTTTTATTCATTTTGTAATAATGGGGTCAGCTCGGCAGACCTTTTTATTTTTTATTGACTAACCCTTTGTTATGTTATGTGCTAAGACATATCCATTAGTGTTAGGAAGGACATGAATCAAAACATTTTACAGTGGTTCTTTCTGGGTGGTGAGATTATAGTTAAATTTTGTTTTCTGCTTTTTGATATTTTTGATACTTTTTGAATATTATGCAAAGACCTTTTTTTTTAATTAAAACAATCACAGCCAGAAAAATTAACAAAATATAGGAATGTCTAGCTATTTCTCTAGAAAGAGAACTTTCCATCCATGTATTTAGTATATATGATGTACCTACTATATGCCAGGCATTTTGGTGAGTTGGGGTGATAAGGTAGGTTAGACTGAGCTGTTATCCTGGGTGAGCTCAGACTCTAGTCATCATCTCACCAATTAGTGGTACCCTCTCCCCAGTGAACTATTATTACCCGTGAACTGTTAATCATTTCATGCCTCTCCCATGGGGTTTTAAAGAGGGTTAATTGCGATTGTGTATGTAAAGTGTTTGGTCTAGCCCTTGGCACATAGGAAACTTTGTTCACTATTATTGTGCTCTGAACATTCATGGTGATGGGGAAGTTATCACCTCCAGAGGCAGCCCAGTCTATACCTGGCCCCTCTGGGAGAAAGTGAGATGGTACTTCCTAGGCAGTATCCGTCTCTGAGGCACCTCCCTCATTCCTGCAGTCGCTGTTACACGTGGCATCCTTTTAAGTACCCTTAGCTTTCTGGGCTATTACCTTATATCCTCTGAAGCCAGGTTTCACTTGGAATTTTTCTAAGAATGAACCTTAGTTTGTATCATGAACGGTAGTGAGAAACTAGGATTTATTTTGTAGTTGCCACTGTAGATATTTATTTTGTAGATTGGTGAGGGCCATGTGGCATTTTGCCTTTTAATTAAGTTAATTTTATCTTATTAATAGAAAATAAACATTTGAGAAGACAAAGATATAACTAGGGAAACAAAATATGTGCCAAATCATCTAAAGAAGTTCAGATGAAGACATTGAGTCCAGGAACTTCAGCTCCCTCCAAAGTGTCTTTTCTTTGACCTCACAGCAAAGCACACATAAAACCCACTGGCTTTGTATCACAGAAAGGCTTCCTTGTCCCAGCAGATAATTCTAAGACATATGCTTTATTAATCTGGTTGCAGGGGGCACTGTCCGACAAATAATCCTATATATTCAGAAGCCTTTTCAGGGGATTGTATAATGGTTAGGGTAATGCTGGTGTCCGTATGATGACGAGGACAATGGGCAAGCAGGGTTCAGCTAATCACAGGCTTACTGTTCTACAGTTAAGCTGCCACAGCATCACTCTCAAGCTTTCCGAATGCCTGCCTCCCATACCAAGCATTACAGCCTTCCCCTAGAATTTCCAGACCACCCACTGTAACGATATAGTATATAAAAGGATCCAGATGCTCAGAAAGAGAATGGGTGAAGTGCAGAGCATGCGTGATACCTTCTCGTTTGTCCTCTCAGTTCTGAGCACGGTTTTTACATAGCTGGCTCACTAGAGAGACCAAACTTCATCTCCAAGGCTCCTTTCCAGAGTGTTTAAAAATGTATACAAGAATTAAGTCACTACCCCGAAATACGCATTTTAAGATTGTACTTGATTCAGATGTCTGTGTGCCTTTCCAACTTTGCACCTTTCTTCTCCATTCCCTAGAGAATAGGGGAGAAACAAATTATGGGATGTGCACACACGTTGAGCTCTGAAGACAGACTGGACACAGAGTAGAGTGGGGAGATGATAACCAGGAGGAAAGACTACCAGATACGGGTGAGGTATCCATTTGCAAAATGGGGGACGAGAACTGGTTAAATACAGAGGAGTTAGTATAGCTTAATGCCTAAATTCTTGCAAGTTTTAAAAATGCTTCATTTTATTCACATTTTGGAAATGAGTGTATACTTGGAATTTAGGCCATTTGTCCATTTTGCGGTGATTCAACTTGTGGTGCATAGCTTTCTGATAGTTTATTTGAAATGCATTTAATGGTGTAACCCCTTCCCAAATACTCCATTCAGGACAAGTTATTTGGTGTGACCCCTCCCCAAATACTCCATTCAGGATAAATTATTTATAAGAAGGAATTGTTTCATATGAAACTCATTAATTTAGTATACTATCGCTCTTTGATTTTCCTTGGTGGCTATGACGGTAAAGAATCTGCCTGCGATGTAGGAGACCAGGGTTCAATCCCTAGGTTAGGAAGATTCCCTGGAGAAGGGAATGGCAACCCAGTCCAGTATTCTAGCCTTGGAGAATTCCATGGACAGAGGAGCCTGGCAGGCTAAAGTCCATGGGATCGTAAAGAGTCAGATACAACTGTGCTCTTTAACTTTCACTTTCAGCTCCCTGTATTTTCTCTCACCATCCTAATATCCCCAGTGCCTCTTTATCATGTTACTATATTTAAAAGTTTTTTTTTTTTTTTTTACCTAAAATTACCTCTCTTGCTCTAGAAAGTCAGCAATGGTAAACAGGAGCCTTCAGCCTAGTTTCTGCTATGTCTTCAGTGCCTAAAATGGTGCCTGCCACCCAGTAGTTTCTCAGTAAGTATCAATGATAAAATTTGGTCCATCAAGGAACTCTGGACCAGATCATGAGGACGGCATCCTCTTGGTTCATTTGTTCACTTACTCATTCATTCACCTCCCAAGTGTTTGTTGAGGGCCTAGTATTTGTCAGAGACTGGTGCTGGTTAATAGGTAGATCTTGCTCTGAAAAAACTTACAAATAGACAAAAACACATCCAACTATAATGCAGTACAACCTCTTCATTAAAGAAAGAACACAGTAATGAACACGGTGTTGAAAATGTTTCATTAAAAATTTTAGTCTTTCAAAATATTACTTGAAACAGTCAATCAGGTTTTCCGTCTCTAACTTAAAAGCTGTGGGCAAAGAGGTTGTGAGCACAGAGCATGTGTGGGCTGCTGTCTTTGCTTAGTTTAGACTGGGGTCCCACACTTGTAGGGAAGGTACTTTTCCCACACCACACACAGAACTTTTTTCTGCCCATTTGCACATTGGCATGTCAATGTTTGAGTAGCGATCCACCAGTGGGCCATCACCCATGAAGTGCCATCTCTAAAAATAGCAGAGCTTTATCATTGAAAATGCTTTGGTTTTAAAAATATGTTTCTGTTTCTAATGAATCCAAGGTTTGGATTTGTTTAAAGGCATGCACATTTCCCTTTGCTGATGGCAGAAAACAAAACTTTCATGCCCATGCATGAAGGGTTGTTCCATTTAGAGTCTCTTGACATTGACTCAATTACTTATTTGTCATACACAACCCGGCCACAATTTGGAAAAATTGAAAAAAAAAAAACCCACACACGAAAGTGAAGAAAAACCATAGGTTACTATGTTGTGTCAAAATCTGTAAAGTTTCTCTAAAAGAGACACATCACACTAACCCATAGTCTCTCTGGAGCATCAGGATTGCCTAAGATCCGTCACAACATGGACCTTTACAAAGGAACCTTCGTGACCATCTGGCCCAGTCTCTGCCTTTTGTAGAGGATGCTATGACGATCCGGTGAACCTAAGTTACTAGCCACAAGTCACAAACCTAATTGAAGGGAGTCCAGACTTGAATCTAGTCTCTTCATTTCCACTGTAATGTTTCCTAAAGTGTGGCCCATCAACCACTTGCATCTTCATTTCCAGGGTTGCTCAGTAAGAAAGTGATTCCTGTTCCTCACAAGACTCTGGATTGTTGGGAGTCCAGCCTAGAAATTTGCATTTTAAGAAGTCCCTCAGTTATTCTCATGTACATAATATTCTAGTCTGAGAGGTGAAGCCCCTACTTAAGGGAGAGATTATTTTTCCATAGTCTAACAGTAAGAAATTTTTCTTTTGAAGGTTATTGATTCAATGGCTCAATTGGAAATTGTTGATAAAAGTCTGAAAAGATAAATGTGAATACTTTAAAATTTTGTAGAGTCTAATGAAGTTTGAGTTGACATTTAATATATTCTCATCTGCTGTGTTTTCATAACAGCCTTTATGGATGAATGTTGAGGATATTAATAAGGTGGTTATATGTTTGACGGGAGGAACTAGGCAGAGGGTAATGAGTGGTGATTGAGATTTTTCAGTGAATACTTTCTAATGCTTCTTGAGTTTTGAGCCCTGTGAGTCCATTGCTCATACTGAATTTTAAAGTCATAGAAAGGTTTAAAGTGTTGACATTCTTTGGGACCTTAGTGGGTGATTACTCTGACTCTGCACAGACTACATGAACAGCAAACACTGGAATCTAGATCTCTCCATAGCCGAAGGCAATGAACATTTCCAAAGGTCAAGGCCAGGAAGGGAAAGATTGCCGATTCTGCTAGTTTTAAGGAAATCACTAATTGGCTTGAAAAGATAAGTTGTTATGACTGTGTACATATACCCATAATCTTAAAGCTCTCCCTGACAGACCACTCATAACTGGGAATTCAGGTGACCTTGGGCAGATAACTCAATCCTCTTGACACTTAGTTTTCTAGTCTGTAATAATAATGATGAAAGCTCACTCCTCTTCAATTTGCCATTATTTCATTCAGCCTTGACAACAACCTTATGGGGGTGGGTAGTATGGTACTGTCCCCATTGTTCAGATGAGGAAGTTATGGCCCAGAGAGGTTAGTTGGTTTAGCAAGGGTCACATTGGGGTGGGGCATCTAAATTCCAGTATTGAATTTTTTTCACTATGACACAAAGTGGCATGACTTGGACACTTTCCAAAGCTCCTTGCAGAATTAAAGTCATTAAAAATATGAGCTATTCAAGAGTTCAGTGGAGTTTTGTTAGTCTTTGGAGAAATCCAAAAGAAATTGAAGCCATAGGTCCTCAATTTTAGGAGCTTGCATTTTAATTATTGTATCAGGACATTCTTATATGAAGAAGATCAAGGAGGAATGACAAATTCAGTGCATACCAAATGCAAAGTATAAATATACTAGAAGCTCTCATCACATAGCACAAACTGCACCTAGCTACCAAGAGGGTGAGGAGTTCCAATTTCCAGTAAATAATATTCCCCTCCATAAATAAAAATAGGAACACTCTTTGAGCATCCACTGGGGTAGCCATTTATTACTTATTATCTCGTTTATACCTCACCACACCCCTGAGAAAAATATTATCCTGCTTTTATAGATAAGGAGATTGAAGCTTAGCGATCAAGTGATTTGAATAATTATATTGTAGATGGTAGTGTATTGTAGGTGATTCAGGACACTAACCAGGATACTATACTGGTTTTTGATGTGTAAGCTTCTCTTCATGCCTGTTTCATCTTCATGTTTGAGAATGCATAGGTTGGTTTTGGGTCAGGATGTGTTGTAGAGAAAACTTAACCAACAAACCCCTGCCAACACCAAGGGCAAGCTTGGTTTTACACAACAGCAATTTAAATCACCTTTAGTGTATTCATCAGTAAAAGATTGGCCTGGGAATTCTGCATTCATGCCTCAAAACTCTCTGTTCTATCAGCCTGGCTTCTCTTGCATTACTTCATTTTATAATCTGTTGCCTCATTTTGCTTCCCACATATATGGAGTCAAAATAGACAAACTCCCCCTTGCAGATCACTGATGACTGAAAGCAAAGGATGGCATACTCAACAATCTGACAGGCTTTATCTCCGTGAGAAAAGAGTTTCGTGGATAAAGTACTTTTGGTCTTTCTCTTCAGTATAATTCATTTGTTACTTTTCTGCTACTAGATATGAAAACTTTCCTCTATCATCCTCATCTCTTTATAAGCCATCATCACTTTCCATCTTTTCCCCACTGCCAGAGTGAATCCATTCTGCACTTGAATGCTGCAGAAACCTCTTGACAGTTCAAAGTCTTAGCATTTACCCAGTTGTCCTGGGAATTGAGGACAGTTTACATTGTTTCCTTAGTTCACATGGACACAGGCAAGTTCATAGCTTGCCCGGGCTGGCAGACAGCTTTTGAGGATTGTAAAAACTGTGCTTTGCTCGGGTCCCTGGCTCCTCGCAGAGGTCTGCCTGCCTGTCCTTGGTCTGTGTCCTCGGCAGGCCTTTTGCTTGAGTCAGACTCCTCTAATGAGAGAGTTCTTGGGTTTCAGTCTGGGGGAACCCAGCCTCCACCCGCCAGACTTCCTGGAGAGCTCTCTGCCTATGCTGAAAGTGCCTGGAGCCTTGAGGATTGGATCGCGCTGCCTTTCGAAGGGGTCTCAAAATTCCTTAGACATAATATATTTGTGGCCACAGTTTGTTAAGAAAGGAACCAGGGTGTTCCAGCCAATAAATTGTCAAAGGAACACATACCTAAGATAGAGTAAATGGTTTGCAGCGCACAATCCTGTGACTCCCTTTTCTGGTGCTCTGCATTCAATATTTCCAGTAACTTTAAGTAAAGCTTATTTCTAAGCAGACCCCTGGTTTCTGCTCTTTGCATTTACCAAAACCCGTGGGGCATATGTTGAGTGAGGACAGGCCTTTTTATTCACCTGCTTCCTGGCCTGAATAATAGCACTTTTTGTTCCTCCTGTGAATTCCAAGAGCTCTTGAAACAGCTTTCTTTATGGAAAATCAGGTAAGCAGGGCTTCTCTCTAAGAATGTGTCTATTACTATATATGCAGTGCTCTGTAGCTCCCTGAGTAAGCTCTGAGAAGGAAGTCAGAGCTATGTAGTATCAAAAGCTACTCTTATATCATTGCAGACATCCCATGGCTTTATAAAAATTATCTATCAGAAAAACAGACCCAGCCATATCACCCCAAAGAGGCTTTGCTTTTTTGAAAACACATTTGATGTCCATTCCCACTTAATCTTCTCTTGGAATCTCAGCTCTGCTATTCATTTATCTCTGTTTTTATATTAGTGTCTCCTGTAGCCAGATATTTTATGTGATTTTGGGGGGACTTTTCATAATTTTGCCCAACTTCATAGGTATCGAATTCCCAGTGCTAGTTGTCAATGTGCCAAAATAGCCTTTCCTTTAGCAAAATAACTTTATGCTTTGCTTGACTGGACTATAAGATGAGTTAGATAGGTTGTGCTTCTCTTTACCACACTTTAGGGAGTACCTGCTTTGAAAGGGTTTTAAATCCTGGCTTGGAATAGCTCTAAGAATTTAAACCCTCCCTCCTGAAATTAACCAAGATATCACAAAACTATACCTCCTGGTAATAATGTTAAAATGGTGTTCCAAATGATACCCAAGAATTGATAGAATTATTTATATCCTGAACTATACTATTATACTTAGATAAACTGGGGGAAGGTATTCTGAGATGGGGAATAGTTGAAGGAAGCAAATGTGCATGCATAGAAATAGAGGAAATTTGTTGTAGGATCAGCGATTGAGCAGTTCAGATGTAATAAAGAGAATTCAAGTAGGGAAGTGGAAGATGAAATTGGGTGGTCACTTGACCTGGCTAAGAGGACTTGGGGTGTGAATCAGCTCTGTGTGGGTTGTTCTTTGACAGGAAAACATATTTGACTGGAGAATAAATTAAGTCACTCTAATTTGTGACTTAGCCACCAAAGGGAAGCCTCACCTAGCAAATTCACCTCCTGGTGGTGCCGTAATTGTATCTTAGGCATAGCATTTAAGGTAAGTGTTGATTCATTCATTTGATTGAAGTGTAGCTGATTTGCAGTGCTAAGTGAGCACCTTGTAAATGCAAGCGTATCAAGTGATGGCCAATATCGTAGGGACCCTCCACTAACAGCTGAGTAGGCTTAGAGCAGCCCCAGTGGAGGAAGGATGCTGTAGAGAAAAATCTAGTAGTCACCTAATATCTTTCCCTCAGCTTTCACCTGATCCCTTTCTCTTCACTTTTCCAACCTAGACCCATCTTGCCTAGCCTTTTCAGTGAATACTTGGCTTGAACTTAGTCTACTCAACTTTGTCGCAGACACACCCATTGTACTGACGGAATCCTGGCTTAAATGGAGCTTGCTCAGCTGTGCTTTAGACAGACCCTTCTGGCTGACCTGGTTTAAACCTGGCTTCCTTGACGCCATCTCTGGCATGTTCTGCAGTTAAAAAGGACTCTGTTGCCCCTTCCATCGCTCCCTGGGAGGGGAAACCAATTGCCACTTGGCACCAGAGCTTATGAGGCTCCCGTCCAGAGTAGTAACATTATTTAGGGAGAATAGTAGTGGCCTAGGAGGCAGGAAACCAGTTCTAGTGCTGGCGCTGCTTTTCAGTAGCCGTGTGACCTTGGGCAAATCATTTCTCTGCCTTCATCAGTTTTCTCATCTCTCATGAAGAGTTAGGACCTTTCTGATCCTAAAAGGCAGAGATGACATAATGTTAACCAACTTGAAGGAATGGAGATTTTGGTTCTAAGTACTCATCTTTCCACCTACCAAACTGCTTCGTTGCGCAAAGTGCAGACCCTCTTTGTTGTAGTTTTATAGTATGCGTTCAACCCCCACTGTCTTGGGGCAGGTGGTTCTGCTTATTAATTTATCTTACATTAAGAAGCTCTTTCTTCAGTTAAATCATTGTGTTTTCAGTACCTTTCTGGGTGATGACTTCAAAACTATCACTAGTAGAAACTATGTACTTGGGACTCATCTAGCTATTTGACATAATATTTCACCTAAACCTTAACAAATACATAAGGAGCTGTTCCTATATCCGCTTGTCTCATGAAGGAATTGAGTGGCACAGTGGATGGGGCTGGACTTTGGATCATCCTACTCTGTGACCCCTGTGTGCCACTATTTTCACCATGAGAAGTACCTGCCAGTGATATAAGAAGTACCTGGTGTTTTGTGCAAGAAATTGCAGGGAAGCTCTCTTGGTAAAGGTCTCAACGAAAATGATCTTTAACTGCATTTCAGATGCTTGGAATTTATGCTGTGCCAAGCACTTTTCCACTTAATTTTAAATCCATGGGTATTTCAAGGGGAATTTAACCCATATGTTTCTGATTCCCTTGTACTTAATTCATCAAAGAGGATTGTTTTGTAAACCTTAGCCTCTTCTTATGAGCACTTTAAAGCTCATATTTGGCTGGCATTGACTGGATTCCGAATCTGCCATGGTTGAAGCTTGATTTTAAATCCTTCTTTCCAACCACTATTTCATGGTGGTTTTATTCTGTGAGTGGATGGAAATCGAAGGTGAGTCATAAAGATTCTTCTAAAACTGTACCAAGATTCCACTGATATAAAAAAGAGAGCCACTAACCTTTGAAGTTTGTCGTACTCACCTAAAACCTTACCACATTAAGCTGTTGACCTATGCGTGGATATAATCTTAAGCGTAAAACTTAAATTTATAGATACTGCATTTTCTCCTGAAATGATATAGATGTAAAATTGTATTTAAGAGATAAAGTATCAGCTGGCTCATTGGAAAAGACCCTGATGCTAGGAAAGATTGAAGGCAGAAGGAGAAGAGGGTGACAGAGGATGAGATGGTTGGATGGCATCACCAATTCAGTAGATGTGAACTTGGACAAACTCTGGAAGATGATGAGGGACAGGGAAACCTGGGCAGGGAAACTGCAGTCCATGGAGTTGCAAAGAGTTAGACAGGACTTGGCAACTGAACAAAAACATTTGTAGTGGTTGGGTATATTACTACCTTTAAAAAGCCCTTTAGCTTAGAATCCTCTATTCAGGAAAGACTTTGGGGTGTTCAGCCAGTGGGAAATTTCTTTCAGATCTCTGAAATTAGAAATGTAGCAGGCAAAAAGCTTGTTTATTATCTTAGCATGTAGATGAGTTGGGTACATTCAGTTCTGATAACCTGCTGAGTTGGAGAATTAATTAACTTCACATGAGCTCATCTAAGGAATGTGTATAATTGCTAGGAGTTGTGCTTGACTCAAAGGGAAACAAGAAAAATTTTTGTATCTGGTTAAATAGTTCAGGTCAACAAACATATATATTGTCTTCTGTTCCTGGCATATGGGGATAAAGGGTGAAAGTTTAGAGACACACAAGAGACTATCCCTTCTCCTAGGGGATTTACCATTCAATAGGCTATACCTGTTATGTGTGAGTGCGAAATAGGTAATGGAAAGGCAGTGCATCAGGGGAGCTTGGAAGGTGAAGTTGTTCATTTTGACTGAAACAGGGTTGTGTGTGTTCCTTGGGTTTCCCCCAGAATGAAATGTTTAAGTTTAGGCTTGGAGGATGAGAAAGTTTTTGAAGGTGGAGGGGCATCCTGGGATGAGACAGCCAGACATGTTCTTGGAGAATACAGACTGTGCCAAATAGTTTTCCCAGATCTCTGCCCTATGTGTAGACATGGGTGGGGTGAGTCTGCAGAGGTGGATCAGAGCTCTGAAGCTCAAGCTGAGTTAAAAGGGATTGTGTGCGTTCCTCAGTAACAAGCAGCTGGGGTCAGCATGACAGCCTTTAACTGGGCACAGATTTTTAGTGCTGGAAACCTCTAGTCTTAGATCAAGGGGAGAACATGGCAAAGGGTCAATAAAACATGAAGGAACAGTGTGTGAAATTTACATAAAAATGGACATACGTGCCATATATAGATGAAATGAACATGCAGTATATATGTTTGAATAGTGTAAAAATGAGGGTCGATTCTGATGCAGAAAATACTAATTCAGTGATGCATCACAGTATCATTGTCATAGAATAAGAAGAACTGCTATTAGATACGAGATTAATTATTTTACATACTTTAGCTTGTATTATTCTTACAAGCACCCTGGCTATTGTTATTATCTCTATTTATAATTAAGAAAAGTGAAGATAAGAGAGTAAATAATTTGCCCATGGTCATATTAGGGGCTTCCTTGGTGGCTCAGATGGTAAAGAATCTCCTGGCAGTGCTGGAGACCCGAGTTTGATCCCTGGGTCAGGAAGATCCCCTGGAGAAGGGAATGGCTACCTACTCCAGTATTCTTGCCTGGAGAATTACATGGACAGAGAAACCTAGCAGGCTATGGTCCATGGGGTTGCAAAGAATCAGTTTGAGCGACTAACACTTTCACTTTATATCATGGGCACATAGTTGTATAAGTGGCTTACATCTCTGTTTATAGATATGATGTGTATAAGTGTATGTGGTTTAGCCTTTTCTCTTGCTAATACTTTTCAGTGCAATATATGACACATTTAAAGAGTATGTCATACATATGTTAGTTTCAAAGCTAATAAAAGAATATATATCACCCAACATAAGCAGTGAAACAATGCCAAAACCTATTTGGACATCCCCATCCTATCTCAGGCTTCCCTGGTAGCTCAGCTGGTAAAGAATCTACCTGCAATGCAGGAGACACGGGTTCAATTCCTGGGTTGGGAAGATAACCTGGAGAAATGATAGGCTACCCACTCCAGTATTCATGGGCTTCCCTGGTGGCTCAGATGGTAAAGAATCTGCCTGCAATGCAGGAAACCTGGGTTCGATCCCTGGGTTGGGAAGATCCCCTGGAGGAGGCCATGGCAACCCACTCCAGTATTCTTGCCTGGAGAATCCCCATGGACAAAGAAGTCTGGTGGGCTACAGTCCATGGGATTACAGAGTTGGACATGACTGAGTGCCTAAGCATGCACACGTGCACGTCCCATCCCTGTCTTTTTTCCACAGAGGTAACTACCTCTGCTGTCAATTTTAATATATGTATTTTTCAACTGACACCAGAATGCTTCTGTGCTTTCATGGTTTAGGATGAATATATTAATATAAACAAAATTTCAGTAATTTGTATTTCATGCTAACACCTCAACACCACACTGAGAGTTTAAATAAGATTTAAAAGTATGAAAAGTGGGACAGACACTGCTACAAACACTGCTTTAATCTCAAGGGTTGTGGTTCAATCCTGGGGTATAGGAAGATAAAAATAAATGAGACCTAAAGGGAGGTATGAAGTAACAGGCAGGGCCTGATCCAAAATTTGAGAGATTTAAGTTCTAATTCCATCTGCCATCAATTTACTTTATGACATTGAGAAATTACTTCACCTCTCTCAGTTCTAATTTACCCTTGTATAAATTATATGATGTCTTTTGAGAAAAGCAAAGTAGTATATGGGAGAGCACAGATTTTAGAATCAGAAACACCAAAATTAGAATTTTCATCCTGCCGCTTCACCTTTGTGTAGCCTTGGGCATCTTTCTTTACTCTGATCTTTAGCTTCCTCTGTTATAAAATGGTGTGTGGGGGCAGGTAGAATCTCAGAGAACTGTTGTGAGAATTAGGCGAGACAGCTTGTAAAAGCAACCAGAACGATAATGTGTAAATGTTTGTTTTCCTTCTATAAGATTTTTTTCCAGTTCTGAAATGAGAAGTTCCAATCCTCATCTTATACATAAATTTTTGAAGCACACCAGCTCATAATTATGGAATTTCCTGTGATAAAGGGCTAAGCATTTCTTTCAAACTGGACTTGTCATTAGGAAATTTTCCAAGGGCTGGATAAAGCTTTGTGAATTAACAACAACTGGGATGAAAACAAACAAATAGACAGACAGACAAACAAAAGCCAGTTCCACTCAGACAGGAGTGAGAAGAGAGTGGAAAGGAAAGTGTGATGAAAGTTCATGTCCTCACCTTTCTCTTTGCCTTCTCTGAGACACATCAACAGATTATGAAGCAAGAATTGTTTTTACCCGTTAGATAGACCATCTGCATCTGCACCAAGTATCAGCACTGTTACCCTGTTTCAAGGCCGACTAATTCCCCATGTTAACACAAAGGCAATAACTACCTTCCAGTCTCTCTGGACCCACCCAACCTCTTCGGCATTGACATAGTTCTCTTTCTGTTCAGTACATTCTTATTGACATATAGTTTGAAATTGCCACTGTTTGGGAAGAGCTCCAGGCTTCCATTAGTTCCAGATGTCCACTGTATTTGTTTATACCTTTTTGATTGTTATGGTAACAAATCAAATACATATAACAATTGGGAACCTGGGGGAAGGGATAGCGGTCTTTATTTTCAGTGAAGGGATATGTATGGGGCACATCTCTTTAAAAATACCTCAACTGTTAAGAAAATAGCAAAGGGAATAATGGTCTTTTCAAACAGAAGCATCAGTGAGCTTATTTTAAAAAATGGAATGTATTTTACAAATGAGAGTTGGCAGTAGCTCTTGTGATGGTGATGATGCATATGGACATTTCTCTGCTGATTAATTTAAAATGTGTGGACATCAGAGAGCAGAATATTTAGCAGAGGCTACTCATGTCCCAATGCTAGACACTTTATCCAGTTGCCAGGAAGGAAAATCAAGTTGATTTTTAGAATATGAGTTCATGAAGGAATAATATCTGGAATTCTCTTTTGAATTTGGGTGAAATTTATTTATGCACTTGACCTGCTTTGCTCAGTCTTTTTTTCTCTCTCAATCTTTAAAATACATGCTACTTAAAAATTCCAGAAATGCAGTATCTTATTCTTGGATCATTCCCTCAATATATGTTGAATGACAACAGAATCTATGTACTTGGTATCTCAGAAATGAGTTTGGGTGAAGTAATAGAAAACCCAACCACATTGGCTTAAACAAATAGGAGGTATTTTTTTAATGTCACAGATGAATTTGGAGTTATCAGGATGTCACCAAGGACCAAGGCTCTTTTTTCTTTCTGCCTTACCACCCGTGATGCATGGACTTTTGTCCTCGTAATTGCAAGTTGACTGATGGACTTATAGGTATCATCTAAAAGGGTGAAATGAAAAGGATAAAAGACCAGGGGTTAGTTCAGATGAGTGGATTTCATTTCATCAGAGAATGAAAAGCTTTCCTTGACACTGTATCCTATATATCTCCTCTTGCATCTTATTGATCAGACCTGGGCACATGTCCACTACTAGTTGGAAGGTAGTTAAGGAAAAAGGGATTGTGGAGGAGGTGGATGAGTTGTCTACCTATGCCTTTCAACACACCCAGGGTAAGGGCTTCATAAATCCAGGCTTGGAGCTGATCTGTACATCAGCCTTTACTTTTGATCTGTTTTGCAAATCCCAACTATTGTTCACAAGAGAGTAGAGATGACTTAGAACAAATCTCTCAGTCCTTCAACACAGATTAAAATATATATGTCCTGGCTTCCCCAATGGCTCAGCAGTAAAGAATCCACCTGCAATATAGGAGATGAATACATGGATTCCATCCCTGAGTCAAGAAGATCCCCTGGAGGAGGAAATGGCAACCCATTGCAGTATTCTTGCCCAGGAAATCCCATGGACAGAGGAGCCTGGCAGGCTGCAGTCCAAAGAGTTGCAAAGAGTCAGACACGACTGAGTGACTGAGCACACACAAGCACGCATATCCTGCTGTCTGTGCATCGGTAGCATTATCTGTTTTTAAGAATACATCGGCAGTCTGTAACCATGATAGGCATGGGAGAAAGGGAAAAGTAGAAGAACTCGGACCTCTTTTATGCATGAGGTATAAACCACCTTTATATGCATAGTTTATTACTCATGCAACCCTGGAGATAGAAGAAGCTGATTTAAAGGATAACTGCTCACTGCCACATTGATAATTTGAGATTTAAGATACAAATCACATGTGATAGATTCAGGGAATCACACATAATTAATTACAGGTTGGGCAAAGGGATCGAATAGTATAAGTGCTTATGATTTTGACTAACTCAAAAGATAAGGAATTTTCCATATTCATCCATTTAGAAGTACTTGAATGCTTGTTATGGATGCACAGACTATTCTAGGCCCTGGGGATACAAAGTTTAATGAGATGAAATATTTATCCTTAAGCTTCCCAGTCTGATAAGAGACAGTTATATAAGCCAGTGATTACTATGAAGTTTAATTAGTACCACAGAGGGAGGAAGAGGAAGGTGATCAGGGAAGATTTCCAGAAAAGCCATTAACTGGAAAAAAAAAGGGGGGGGGGAGGATGGGCATTTAATACAGAGGGAACAGCATTTGCAAAGACATATGGATTGGAAACAGTGCCATGAGTTGAGGAACATTCAGTGTCATTAGACAGGGCCTGCACATTGGGGAGTGGCAAGGGACAAAGCTGGGTAGAGACCATTTTGCAAAGCACCTTAGGTTCCAACTTCAATTCAGTTTCCTCCTGTGGGTTAGAGGAGAAGGGGATCTTCAGCAAGGCAATGACAAGGTTACAGAGGAGAGGAGTGTTTAGCAGCTTTTGGGGTGGTAAGTTCTACAGGGTGTGTGGGGGTGATTGAGCGTGGGGTATGAGGGCTTCCATGACACCCTCATCCAGGGTGGACTGGGTGATCTGGGCTACGATGACAACCTTCAGAGATTTCAAAAAAAGTGAGGAGCAAGTCTGGTGGATAAATGAGCCCGTCAGACACATCTTTCTCCTCAATGCTCTGCCCTTCTTGGGTGATGGAAGTGACCTCCCCTCCCTCACCTGGCTGCTGCTGTCCTGACTCAGGCCAGCTGAAAGGCCACCAGGGTATCTGAACGGCCCATGACTCAGCCACTTGAAGTCCATCAGACAGTTGGAGTGTCTGACTCAGGGTACAGAGCACATTAGTTGCTGAGCTGATACTGGAAAGCAGGTGTCCTGACTTTCGAGGCTTACCATCTTTCAGTTCTACCCCCAGGATGTATTCTGCCTAAACAGGTGAGATAAAATCATGAACAGATGCTTGCTGCTGTTTGGGGATAATCAGCTAGAACTTTGTGTGTTACTAGGTGTTAGCGTGGGCTTCCCAGGTGGCGCTAGTGATAAAGAACCCACCTGCCAATGAGGAAACTTAAGAGATGCAGGTGCGATCCCTGCATTGGGAAGATCCCCTAGAGGAGGGCATGGCAACCCACTCTCCAGTACTCTTGCCTAGAGAATCCCATGGACAGAGAAGCCTGGTGGGCTACAGTCCGTGGGGTTGTAAAGAGTCGGACATGACTGAAGTGACTTAGCTAGCCAGCTAGCTAGGAATTAGCTACCGATTTCAGACATGACTGAAGTGACTTAGCTAGCCAGCTAGCTAGGAATTAGCTACCAATTTATGTATATCTGTGATAATTTTCTTGAAAATTTATCTGTTTCTATGTGGCCCCCACTTGAGTAACAATTGAGCTGAGAATAAAGCTTGCTGAAGTGGTTTTGGTGTGAGCTTGTGTTAGGAAGGGTTTTATATATTTTTTTCTTTTTTTAGAGAGTGTAAAGTTATATATTCAGATAAATCTAGACTAATTATCAAAGTAGTGCCACAGTCTTATGAAAGACTTTGTATTAAATAGTACAGAGACTTATTGCCTTTTTCAAGGAAGGGATACCTTTAAGAACCTGATGAAAAAGACACAGATCTGCACACTGTATTGGATAAACTTGGCTGGTTTCAAGTAGCAAAACTAGCTTAAGATGCAGAAGGGGAGATTTGTTATGAGGAATCCTGGCTGCCCCAGGAACGTGGTGCAGCAGGCTTTCTTGAGGGCTGGGAGCAGGGGCCAAGTGCTCTCCCAGGTTTCCCTGGTGCCTCGTGGCCTCTGTCTGCTCCTCCCTACAGACCTAGTCGCTACTCCATGCAAATAGCCTGCTCTTCGCTGCTTTCAGTACATCCTAGCCCTCAGCTCCCAAGTAACAGCATCTGAGGTTCCAGCCACATGGGAAGATTAAAATTAATAAAGATTCATCTTAATAAAGATTAAGACCAGTTCTCTCCAATCCTATCCAAATTCCTGAAGGAGAATGTATGATTGGCCTGCTCAGACCCAGCACTCAGATACAAGGTCCACTGTACTCTGTCTCCAGGCCTACTATGCTGCTACATGAAATTTACATACAATTTCAGGGCGCCTTTGCATCTCCTGAGACCCAAATGTGATCTTCAAGTTAAGCACCCCAGACTAGGGAAATTTGAATGCCAGTAGCCCGTCAGCCAGAGAAGGCGATGGCACCCCACTCCAGTACCCTTGCCTGAAACATCCCATGGATGGAGGAGCCTGGTGGGCTGCAGTCCTTGGGGTTGCTAAGAGTCGGACATGACTGAGCGACTTCGCTTTCTCTTTTCACTTTCCTACATTGGTGAAGGAACTGGCAGCCCACTCCAGTGTTCTTGCCTGGAGAATCCTGGGGACGGCAGAGCCTGGTGGGCTGCTGTCTATGGGGTCGCACAGAGTTGGACATGACTGAAGCGACTTAGCAGCAGCAGCCCATCAGCACTACCTTTTAGCTATAAAACTATGTTGGGAATGGAATGTGTATTTGAATAGAAGGTATTTGCACAGGCATAAAGCTTGAGAGCGCTTGCTCTGTGCAGGAGTTGTGAATTTTGAATATCAGTGGTTAAATCCCAGGATGGTGAATACAACATAGATTGAATTATAACACTCTCCAAGGTTGTGGATATTATATTCCTAACTTTTACCCTTAAAGGTTTGGAAATTCAATTTTAATTATTGTTAACATGCTTCGTAAATATCCAAGGGAATACAATATAGACCTGTTCATACATTCAGAGAGCCAAAATCTGGCTCACGTTGTTTTTTCTTCCACAGTTGGAGAAAATTGTGGTGTTCGGCTTGCCTCTTGGGGCATGTTAAACCACTTTTAATGCTGTCTCTTATTATTTTCTAACCATATGCACTTTCCACACATATCTAACTAGCTGCCTTAGATGAAACCCCAACGTCTGGCCAAGCTGATGTAAATCTTTAGTAAGTGGTAAGAAAGAACAGGGTAACACAGTGCCTCTTTAGTGTTCAGACAGAATACAATTTAATAGTTGTAGACTTCATAGTCTTGGGCACAACTTAGATATTTTTACCAATTCTACAGAGTGGAAATTTCTGAACCATACAGCATTCTCCCACTGGCTGCACTAGGCAAAACTTAGCTGTAACTGGCTTTTCCTATCTGCCTGTATTGTATAGTATTAATATTTTGCTCTTCAGATCATTAACCTGGGATGACAGGGACAGAATTATTATTTCCAAAGAGTTTGGTGCATCTTTGTGGAATTGCTATCCTGCTCTATAAAACAGTGATCACGTGCAAGCATATAAATGTCCCCGATCATCAAAACCTGTGTGTTACCAGTAAAGTTACCAGTTAAGTTGCCAAGAGGCCACCGTGGTTGTCCAGTTAGTGATACATTTTCAATCCATGGAGTAAATCTTGAAAATGGATAACTATAAAATTACAGCAGAAACTCAGCTCTGAGGTTCTAAGTGCTTTTAAGTCTTTGGTCTCTGCCATATTTTGATACCAGTCAGGCACAGATTTTTGTCAAGAATCTTCTTTTGTTGACTAATTAAACCTAGGGATTGGGTTTTGCTTCCGTGGCCTCGCTCATCCCCTCAGCTTTTGGGCCTGCCTTCTACACAGTTCATTCACGTGTTCTGAGTAATGCTCATTCTTTCTTCCAACTTGTCTGTCTTCAGTGGAGTTCATAGCCAGACCCCGTGCTGGAAACAGTCTCAGGAATTTTTCATTCATCAGACATTTTCTTCCAAAGAAAAATTCTGAGAATAGGAGGGTCACCTTGAGAGTATATTAACATAGCTCAGTTGTGTGTGTGTATCGTGTGTGTATGTGTGTGTGTGAGATGAGAGAGAGAGAGAAGCAACGTATGTATCACATACCCATAAGCAATTGAATATTTGGTAGGAAGCCAATTGTAGAAATAACACTTCCCAACCAGCATATCGAAACTGTCGTTTATCTGTCTTGATATTACAGAAAGCCCATATTTATATGAGGCACTTCTCAGTTGTGGTTAAATAGCTGAACTTTTGTCCTTGCTTTAAGTTTTTCCCCAGATCTCTGAGAATTGATAATATCACTGGAATGTGGTATGTATCTGCTTCCTGTAGAATGAACTTAGGGCTGGCAGCTAGAATGCTAGTGGTCTTGGATTCCCTTGCCCTGTCATTTCATAGAAGCAGCAGTGAAGTTCCCCTGGAGGAAATCCCACCCACCACGCCAGGATTCCGTCACATATCATTGGTCTGAGCCGTGTGTACTTAACACTCAGGTTTCTGGGAGACTTGGCCAAATGTATCTGAAGTAAGAATTTCAACCATAAAATTTATATATAAATATCTGAATGTGATACAATGAAAGGCTTGCTCACAGAGAAAGGAAAGGAAGAGAAATTTCATGAAAAAACTGAAATACGTTGTACAAGATATCATTTCGTTATGCCTAGGTTTTGTTCTAATAGCATCAAGCCTGACAGAGAATAAATACAGTTTTATGCAGGGCCAGCCTCATCAATTCAAATCACCTGTCCTCCACTGGGAACTTGATTGTGAAAGGGTTGTTGTTTTAGTCGCTAAGTTGTGTCCGACTCTTTTCCAACTGCATGGACTGTTAAGTCCGCCAGGCTCCTCTGTCCATGGGATTTCCCAGGCAAGAACACTGGAGTGGGTTGCCGTTTCCTTCTCCAGGGGGTATTCTGACCCAGGAATCAACCTCACATCTCCTGCATTGGCAGGAGGATTCTTCACCACTCTGCCAGCTGGGAAGCCCTGTGAAAGTGTAAAGAACCTTTATATTGGTTATTGGTAGTTAGAGCCTAGTCTTCCATCAGATTCTCCACTTCAGTAAATGGTCATGTATCCAGCTACTGAAGTCAGAAACCCAGGAGACGTCCTTGTCCTTTCAGTTTCCCTTACCCTTCACACCCATTCCATCTTTACCTTCTGTTGGTCCTGACACCTGCCAAGGACCTCCCCCACCTGTCAACTTCTCTCCGTTTCTACATCTTCACCTTCCTTTAGTCACCACCGTGTTTTACCTCATTTCCACTCTTGAACCTTCTAAGCAGAATTCTTTAAAACCTAACGCATTGTGTTTTCAGTGGCTTCCTTTTGAATCTAAAGCCAAACCCAGGCTCCTCATCTTGGCCTGGAATGTGCTGTGTAGTTCAGTCCCTGCCTGATGTTCCGCCCTCATCGTGTGCCCCATTCCCCGTCCTCTCTCAGCTCTGATCAGCATGACCTTCTTTTGTTACTAGAGAAGCCAGGCTATGTCCCAGCTCTCTTTTAAACCTGGGAAGCAGTTACCCTCATTTTCACAGCTGGCCTGCTGTCAGCTTTTAGGCCGCAGTTTGAATGTCACCTCCTCCAAGAAGTCTTTCTTGATAACTCTTATCAAGGCAAGTATTCCTAACTACATTTTTTTAAATCCCACATTTATTTCATTTGTAGACTAAAGCACAACCTCAAATCTGTCATTCCTTTTAATGTATTTACCTATATTTATTGGCTACCTCCCCCAACCAGGTTGTAAACTACATGTGGTTGAGGACTTTATCCCCTATTGCCCATTGATACAGCACAATTAATATTTGTTGAATGAATAAAGGAATCCTGACTACATTTTATAGTTGTAAAGTTTACTCATTGAACCTGATCAACCTAAATACTAAATGATCAGGTTCAATGAGTAAAATAAAATTTTATTTTATGCAGTGGGATTTTTTTAATAGTGGTAAAATACATAAAGTTTGCTGTTTTACCCATTTTGATGTGTATGGTTCAGTGGCATTAAGTACGTTCACACTGTGTATAGCCATCACCTCCATCCGTCTCTAGAGCTTTTTCATTTTCCCAAAGTGAAATGCTATACCCATTAAGCAATAACTCCCCATTCTTACCTCCTCCAGCCCCTGGAAACCACTATTCTAGTTTCTCTCTGTGAATTTGACTATTTTAGGTACTTTATATAGGAACTTGCAGTGGAATATTTGTAATCAATTTGTTTTTATATCCCCTTCACTAACACAGGACTTTGCCCTCCCAATGTGAAAATCTCATTTATAATAATAATATTCCCAAAAGTAATAATAATTTTCAAATTTTAATGATAAAATATTCCATTGGACTCCTTTGGAAATTTAATTTGCTCTTCATAGAACTTATATTTGGGACTTCAGCAGTATTACAGGGCACTTTTGAGATACAAGAATTGATCTAAGAATATATTGGTCCTGAAAATTTTTATATTGAATAGCATTGATCATCAGGTTCTTTACTCTTAAGTCGTTAATCCTGCTTTTGGATGGTAGAGAATGTTTTCTACTTCCCGGCTTTGAAGAAAATACAAAAGAACAAATAAATCATATTGTTACATAATACTATTGTTTTTGTCTTGCTGTTCAATAGCTGATGCTCTGTGGTGAAACTGCAGTTTGGTTTAATGTGGCACTCATACAAGCCATTTTAACAGTGAATAATATCAGAGCCAGCTGGTTCTTTCAAGTTGAATTTTCAGACCATTAAAACTGAAGACACTCTGTGATTTGATCATCTTGATGGTAAATATATCACCCAAACTAGAATTTGACTTTTAGCCATCACCCCAACCATTTTAATTTTTTTCTAATAAAATAGTTTAGAGATAACTCTGGGGGGGAAATAGAAATCAGTACAGACTTGTAGAACGTGCAGTGAGGGAATGAATAATGTCAGGTAAGTGGTTATTTGGAAATGAGATCTTCTCTTCCCTGAACAAGATTGCTTACTGTTTTCTTCATCATGGAGTAGAGTAAAATGTGGTAATAATTTTCTGTAGTCAAATTGCTGACACACAAAATTGGGTCTGCAGAACTATGGCCTGGATTTTGAATTGCTTAGTCTGCATGTTAGATTAAATGCTGTACAGCACATCACCTTGCTATTGCAGTTGTGAATGATATTTGTTTAAAATTTATATGTCAGTACTTTTAACTTACAGATGAAAGAAGTTGAAAGTCACAGAAAATATTCACACATAATAGTGTTGTTCTTATTCCTATGCTTTGTTTCTAAAATGTTTTTCTAAAAATTAGTTAAAGTTAAGCTGTATCTCAGATACAGTTGGGGCTTCCCAGGCGGCGCAGTAGTCAAGAATCGACGTGCCAGTGCAGGAGGCACAAGAGACTCAAGTTTGATCACTGGGTTGGGAAGATCCCCTGGGATGCCCTGGAGTAGAAAATGTCAAGGCACTCCAAGATGTGGGTTTGATCCCTGGGTTGGGAAGATCCCATGGAGTAGGAAATGGCAACCCATTCTAGTATTCTTGCCTGTAAGATTCCGTGGACAGAGGAGCCTGATGGGCTATATAGTCCATGGGGTTGTAAAGAGTCGGACATGACAGAGCTGCTGAACACTAGCAGAAACAGTTTCTGAAAGTAAACATTTTCTGTAGTGTAGTTCAGTAAAATTTACCAAAAGGTCATATTCTTTAAATAACATTGTGAAGACCATGTTTCATAGACAATCTTGCATGTAGTATTTTATAGAAATGTAGGATTAGAAAGTAGATTAAAAATTTATTGGGTCATTGAAAAAAAACACAGTTTGAAATAGGAGAGGCACTACTGCATAGGAAAATTAGCTATGAAAGGATTGCCACCCCTCCCTAAGAATTTTTATTACCATGTATTTCAAACCTCCATTAAAGTTGAAATAATAATATAAGGATACCCACATACCTTCTACCGACACTAAACATTTGTTAACATTTTCCCACCTCTATACATATACTCTGGAGAGGCAATGGCACCCTACTGGAAAATCCCATGGGTGGGTGGAAGAGCGCGGTAGGCTGCAGTCCATGTGGTTGCAAAGAGTCGGACACGACTGAGAGACTTCACTTTCACTTTTCACTTTCATGCATTGGAGAAGGAAATGGCAACCCACTCCAGTGTTCTTGCCTGGAGAATCCCAGGGATGGCGGAGCCTGGTGGGCTGCCGTCTATAGGGTCGCACGACTAAAGTGACTTAGCAGCAGCAGCAGCGTACATATACTCTCTGTGTATATCAGTTCAGTCCATTTGCCCAGTCGTCTTCGACTGTTTGTGATTCCATGAACTGCAGCATGCTGGGCTTCCCAGGCTTCCATCATCAACTCCCGGAGCTTGCTCAAACTCATGTCTTATCAAGTCGGTGATACCATCCAACTGTCTCATCCTCTGTCGTCCCCTTCTCCTCCTGCCTTCAATCTTTCCCAGCATCAGTATATATGTGTGTGTGTATATGATATATATATCTGTACATAATATATATTAATATATGTATTATATATTATATGTGTGTATATATGTATGTCTGTATGTTTCATATTATATATAATTTTGTTGTTGTTATTGTTCAGTGCTAAGTCATGTCCAACTTTTTCCAACCCCATGGACTGCAGCACACCAGGCTGCCCTGTCCTTCACTATCTCCCAGAGTTTGCTCAAACTCATGTCCATTGAGTCAGTGATGTCAACCAACCATCTCAACCTCTGTTGTTCCCTTTTCCTCCCACCCTCAGTCTTTCCCAGCATCAGAGTCTTTTCCAGTGAGTCAGCTCTTCACATCAGGGGGCCAAAGTATTGGAACTTCAGTGTCAGTCTTTCCAAAGAATATTCAGGGTTGATTTCCTTTAGGATTGACTGATTTGATAACTCCTTGCTGATCAAGGAACTCTCAAGAATCTTCTCAGCACCTCAGTTCAAAAGCATCAGTTCTTTGGCTCTCAGCTTTCTTTATGGTCCAACTCTCATATCCATACATGACTACTGGAAAAACCACAGCTTTGACTATGTGGACCTTTGTCAGCAAAGTGATGTCTCTGCTTTTTAATACACCATCAAGGCTTGTCCTTCTCCCCCTGGACAGCCCAGGGATTGAACCCTGATCTCCTGCATTGCAGATAGATTCCTTACTGTCTGGGCCACCAGAGAAGCCCATATATAATTTTATGTATATTTAATGTAAATTGTATATTTAATTATATAATATATGATACCAGTATGGTTTATAATGTATATTATAAATGTATGTATTATTATCTATGTGTAATTATATATCATGTCTGGCTCATTGGAAAAGACCCTGATTCTTGGAAAGATTGAGGGCAGGAGGAGAAAGGGCGACAGGGAATGAGATTGTTGGATGGCATCACTGACTCATTGGACATGAATTTGAGCAAACTCCAGGAGATAGTGAAGGACAGGAAAGCCTGGTGTGTTGCAGTCCACAGGGTTGCAAAGAATTGGACACAACTGAGCAACTGAAGCACAACAACAATACATTTGTGGTCTGTTTTGCGAAATCATTTGAAAATTAAATTATATACATCATAGCACTTCACCTCTAAAAAGTAAGGTCATCTCATATATAACCACAATCCCATCATCACGTCTAAGAGAACAGTTCTGCAATATCTTCTAGTGTCCTGCTCATATAAAGTTTCTCCAGTTGTCTCTTTTTGAAACAGTATCCAGTAAAGTTTTGGTCATTAGTATCTTTCTAATCTAAAATAATAACTCTACCTTCTTTTTCGTGTATGAGGGGTCATTTACTTTGGGAAAAGTTCAGGCCAGTTGTCTTTGAAAATCATGTATGCTTGATTTTCTGATTCCTTCTTCTGTTATCTATCTTGTTCTTCTATCCCTGTATATCCTCTTGACTAGAAGCTAGGTAGGTCTGGAAGCTTGATTTAAGGTTTGACTGTTTTTGGCATCAATTTCTGAGGTAATGTTTAGTATTTCATATTTCATCTTATCAACAGGTGTGTGGAAAGATTTCAAAGTGTTCCACGGTAGTGCAATTCTGGAGGAAATGAAAAGTTAACTTTTGGTGTTACTGATGTGAAGTTTGATCAATGTCTTTGGATCCTGGCTGGAGAATCCCCCTGGAATTTTACTCAACTACCAGCACCCATACTGGACAAGGAAGCTGGAAATGGGAGTTTATGGTAGTGCAGTGATGTCATGTATATAAATGTGTGCTTTGTCACACTGGAAAGAGAGAGCTTGGCAATGTGAATTCATGGGCTATTAGGACAGTGGAATAGTTGGTGGTTAGCCCTCTTAAATTTTGATTTGTTGTTTGGCTTAGTGAGCATGTAGTCAATATAATTACTAAGGATATAATAAAGTGCCTCATAATCAGTCAACCCTATGGAAATGAACACTCCTTTGCTGTGATTAGAATACCTATCCTGATTGAGAGACACAGTTCTGTTGAGTGGCGGTGACCCCAGTGTATGGCCTGTCTCACATTTCTAAGATTAGACATTCAGGTGAGCAGTCAGCTGTGTTGTAAGCACTTTGCAAACTCACTTGTGGAATGCCTAGGCACCATGCGACATCTACTGAATCATCTTCCATGAGGGAGGTGTCTGGCAGGGCAGGGCTGAGGCTCAAGCATCAGTTCAGTTCAGTCGCTCAGTCGTGCCCTACTCTTTGTGACCCCATGAATCGCAGCATGCCAGGCCTCCCTGTCCATCACCAACTCCCGGAGTTCACCCAAACTCATGTCCATTGAGTCAGTGATACCATCCAACCATCTCATCCTCTGTCGTCCCCTTCTCCTTCTGCCCTCAATCTTTCCCAGCATCAGGGTCTTTTCAAATGAGTCAGCTCTTCGCATCAAGTGGCCAAAGTATTGGGAGTTTCAGGTTCAACATCAGTCCTTCCAATGAACACTCAGGACTGATCTCCTTTAGGATGGACTGGTTGGATCTCCTTGCAGTCCAAGCATCAGGATTTTGCAAAACGTACCCAGGTAATTTGGTTAGGTCCTAAGGCTAAGAATGATAAGGCTAAGAAGATATAGTAGCAATTATGAAACTAATTATGATCATGGAACTTCTTTGCCTTCATTTTGCTCAGACCGAAAGTTCTCTAAACTCCTTCCTCAAAAGGCTGTATTGCAATTCTGTATGTCAGGAGCTTAACGGGTCCTAGGCCAACCTACCTGGAAGGAAGAAGCATGCTGTGACCCTCTGTGTTGTGGAAATCACATGATTATCTCAATAGATGCAGAGAAAGCCTTTGACAAAATTCAACATCCATTTATGATAAAAACCCTCCAAAAAGCAGGAATAGAAGGAACATTCCTCAACATAATAAAAGCTATATATGACAAACCCACAGCAAACATTATCCTCAATGGTGAAAAACTGAAATCATTCCCCCTGAAGTCAGGAACAAGACAAGGGTGCCCACTCTCACCACTGCTTTTCAACATAGTTTTGGAAGTCTTGGCCACAGTGATCAGAGCAGATAAAGAAATCAAAGGAATCCAGATTGGAAAAGAAGAAGTAAAACTCTCTCTGTTTGCAGATGACATGATCCTCTATATTGAAAACCCTAAAGATTCTACTAGAAAATTACTAGAGCTAATCAGTGAATATAGCAAAGTTTCAGGATACAAAATCAACACACAGAAATCCCTGGCATTTCTATACACTAACAATGAGAAAACAGAAAGAGAAATTATGGAAACAATTCCATTCACCATCGAAACAAAAAGAATAAAATACTTAGGAGTATTTCTACCTAAAGGAACAAAAGACTTGTATATAGAAAACTATAAAACACTGATGAAAGAAATCAAAGAGGACACAAACAGATGGAGTAATGTGCCGTGTTCGTGGATTGGAAGAATCAATATAGTGAAAATGAGTATACTACCCAAAGCAATCTATAGATTCAATGCAATTCCTATCAAGCTACCAGAGGTCTTTTTCAGAGAATTAGAACAAATAATTTCACAATTTGTATGGAAATACAAAAAACCTCGTATAGCCAAAGCAATCTTGAGAAAGAAGATTGGAACTGGAGGAATCAACCTACCTGACTTTAGGCTATACTACAAATCCACAGTGGATAAATTGATATCTTATTGTTTTGTTTATAATTTTTATGAAAAGATGTATTTAAAATAATTGGAGCCTGGTGCCCAAAATTATATCCTTGTGTCTTCCCTGCAGTTTGTGGTTTAGTGACTGGGCAGGAGTGACAAGAAGTGTTGTACCACAGAATATTCTTTTTCTATGAATGATGCATTTGCTTCAGGGTAAAGTCTGATTGCAAATGAAAGTGAAATAATACCACAGGTCACAGCATTCTGAACTGTCGATCTGCAAAGGAGCTGAGGATAGGAGGCTGCAGACATACGCTGGTTCAATCCCAAGCCTTGAGGCCAAATCTGTTGGGACTGGGGAACAATCCTTGAGCCTAACCACTCATAATGGGAACATGTAGATGCAGAATTTCCCATGAACTAGCCACACTAGAGTAAGCCAGTTAAAAACAATTAAAATTGCATTTTTATTTTAGAAAGGCTTGGCCCATTGCCCTAGTTCATGGAGGTCTTATAAGGAAGTGATTGTAGAGCAATCTGTGAACACAAAATGTTTTTAATGCTATATTTTATTTGTACTAGGAATAATGATTTACAGTGCAGGAATGAGTCAGATATTATCCAAGCATTGAATTAGGCACATTCCCTGTCTAAAGCTGGGACTGTCTGAAAAAGAGTATGTAAATTTAGCCTAGTATCACATAAGTGCTGTAGGAATAATTGTGAATAATTGGATTATTAGTAAGGAATTGGGAGTATGGGCAGATTTTTTTCTGTGGTTGGAGTATTGGACAAAAAACAGCATAACTTTGGCAATCTCAATAAAGCACAGGACAAAAGGCACATGCTGCCAAATAAGAATGACATTTGAAAACCACGTTAACACAGTGTTTACCTTCCAAGAGATTTTTAGATCCAATTCTGTTTCATCCAGATTATGCCTCTCCCTCTGTAATCAGCCATTTTTGTTGAAAACTTGACTCTTCAAGTACCCTTACTTCCCCTTACTAAGCTGCACTGTCAAATGAGCTGGTTTTTCTCTTTGTGGTAATAAGGATCTAGTGAGGAAGTGT
This sequence comes from Antilocapra americana, assembly GCA_007570785.1. Classification (NCBI taxonomy): domain Eukaryota; kingdom Metazoa; phylum Chordata; class Mammalia; order Artiodactyla; family Antilocapridae; genus Antilocapra; species Antilocapra americana. Next base: position 2,436,973 of record ML664175.1, on the reverse strand, counting down.
GTCAAGTCAAAAGATTTCTGTTGTACATATTCCAACTATTTGCCAAATATTTAGTGTATTTAATAAAGATGGATCCCTGTGGGCTCTAGAGATGCCTAATGAATATTGTCAGAATTAGCAAGTATTGTTTCTATTCCATGTGTTTCATATTGAAATGAGGTCAAAAATTATTGACCCTGGAAAAGTCTTAAGGGTTAGTTTTCTTTTGATGAAAACCTTCCAGTGAGGAATTCATGTCTGAAGTCTTGAACCAATGTTACATAGGACTGACTCAGATTTTCCTAGCATTTTCTAGTGTGCCTTGATTTTGCTGGTGTCACTCGCAAAACACTGTATTTGCATATACCCTGAATCTTTGCAGTCCTCATATGGAAGAATTCCATAGAGTATCTTGGCAAAACAAAGAGGAAAAACAAACCCAACACTGTCGAAAACTATAAATTAAAATTCATGTTCCATTATGTTTTATAAAGATTGAAAAATGACATACCAATGTGAGTCTGTTGGATTAAAATATTTACGTTTGTCTCAATAAGTGAGGAAGAAAATAGGAAATAAACCTAAATTTCTTTCCTTGTTACCTAACATGGAAGATTTTAATTTTTTAAGTAAAAGATTATGTTGCTGTGATCTTTCAGTCTCAACTGTAAGATGTTTATAGTCATAAAAGTCTTGATGTATGTTGCATAAGGATTAAATTAAATTATTGAATAAATTTAGCTATAACTTGATGGAAAATTATGCAGCAATTAAGGTCATATTTTGGAATAGTATTTACATGGGAAAATGATTTTGGCAATGTTAAGTAAAAAAAAAATAGCATGATTCAAATTTGACTGTTGGGTATACTTCCAATTATGTGATAAAAAAGATAAAGCATATATATAAAATTATGTAGGATGATATAAGAAATCAAGGTTTCTTTAGGAGTCATTATATGTGATTTTTATTTTCTTATTTATATGTTGCTGCCTTTTTCTAATTAAATGAAATAATTATTTTTGAATCAGAAGAATATATAAAAGATTATAAAATAAACAACATCCATCAGAGAAGTGTTTATTTAATGCCCTTAGTAGTATTGGGGGCTTCCCTGGTTGTTCTGGCAGTAAAGAACCTGCCTGCCATGCAGGTGACCCAGATTTGATCTCTGGGTCAGGAAGATCCCCTGGAGAAGAGAATGGCTACTCACTCCAATATTCTTGCCTGGAGAATGCTATGGGCAGAGGAGGCTGGCAGGCTATAGTCCATGGAAATGCAAAGAATTTAACATGACTGAGTGACTAACCCACCATACAAGTACTACTTGGAAGGACTGAGCCAAAGAAAGGATGATAGCTTAAGCATCTGACTTTGTCCAAGCACTCACTGTGTTTAGGAGCGATTTGGTTGCACACCACCATGGTGCTGAGTGACTTCTTGATTGGCAGAATGAAATGAGGGCAGAGATTTTATTCAACAGCTCAAACACTTTTGTATTCTTGCTTGAATACAGTATCTGTGGAAGACAATAGTAGATTTTTAATAGATCTGGCATATTATGAAGGTTATTAAAATATACTTAGAATTTGACAATATAAAAAGCTAATCAGGTTAAAAAAATGTGGAAACAGAAAAAGACAATAGTGAACTGAGGAAGTATTAGAAAGATGGGCAGGGGCAGCAAAGGTCTAAGGTTGGTTTTCTGAAAAGATAACGCTAGTGCTGTTTATGTACCGATTATACAACTTGTGGCCTGTTTGCATATTCCTTATTAGTGTTTACATAATATTTTTCTTTATATTTAAAGAATATTTTTCTTTATATTTAAAGTTCTTTTATTCATTGTGATCATAGCAAACACACCTATGAAACTAAGAGTCTGGTGTGTTTGTAGTTTTTAATAATATGAATTAAAATTAATCAGTTCAGTTCAGTCACTCAGTTGTGTCCGATTCTTTGTGACCCCATGAGCTACAGCACGCCAGGCCTCCCTGTCCAACACCAACTCCCAGAGCCTACCCAAACTCATGTCCATTGAGTAGGTGATGCAATACAACTGTCTCATCCTCTGTCATCCCCTTCTCCTCCTGCCTTCACTCTTTCTCAGCATCCGGGTGTTTTCAAATTAGTCAGCTCTTCACATCAGGTGGCCAAACTATTGGAGTTTCAGCTTCAACATCAGACCTTCCAATGAACACCCAGGACTGATTTCCTTTAGAATGGACTGGTTGGATCTCCTTGCAGTCCAAGGGATTCTCGAGAGTCTTCTCCAACACCACAGTTCAAAAGCATCAATTCTTCGGCGCTCAGCTTTCTTTATAGTCCAACTCTCACGTCCATACATGACTACTGGAAAAACCATAGCCTTGACTACATGGACCTTTATTGGCAAAGTAATATCTCTGCCTTTTAATATACTGTCTAGGTTGGTCATAACTTTCCTTCCAAGGAGTAAGCCTCTTTTATTCCATCGCTGCAATCACCATCTGCAGTGATTTTTGAGCCCCCCAAAATAGTCTCACTGTTTCCACTGTTTCCCCATCTATTTGCCATGAAGTGATGGGACCAGATGCCATGATCTTGGTTTTCTGAATGTTGAGCTTTAAGCCAACTTTTTCACTCTCCTCTTTCACTTTCATCAGGAGGCTTTTTAGTTCCTCTTAACTTTCTGCCATAAGGATGGTGTCATCTGCATATCTGAGGTTATTGATATTTCTCCTGGCAATCTTGATTCCAGCTTGTGCTTCATCCAGCCCAGCATTTCTCATGATGTATTCTGCATATAAGTTAAATAAGCAGGGTGACAATATACAGCCTTGACGTACTCCTTTTCCTATTTGGAACCAGTCTGTTGTTCCATGTCCAGTTCTAACTGTTGCTTCCTGACCTGCATACAGATTTCTCAAGAGACAGGTCAGGCGGTCTGGTATTCCCATCTCTTTCAGAATTTTCCAGTTTATTGTGATCCACAGTCAAAGGCTTTGGCATAGTCAATAAAGCAGAAATAGATGTTTTCCTGGAACTCTCATGCTTTTTCTATGATCCATCGGATGTTGGCAATTTGATCTGTGGTTCCTCTGTCTTTTCTAAAACCATCTTGAACATCTGGAAGTTCACGGTTCATGTATTGCTGAAGCCTGGCTTGGAGAATTTTGAGCATTACTTTGCTAGCGTGTGACTATTAAAACCATACAATATGAAACTGCCTTGCATCCTAACATAGCACACTTGGGTAAGCACTAGAGTAGAGAGACAGAGATGTGGAGATAAGGACTTGATTTTTGGACCACTCTGCCCATTTCTCAAGTGCTGCCATAATTTGGGCTGATTTTCTTGCTATACTTGACTGGATGAAGCTTTGTGTTTGGAATTTCTTAGAAGGTTCATCTTCCAGCACAGGCATTAGGGCAGTGCCATCGAGCACAGGTGACCCATTCTAGCAAGATAAAGGGAGAGTGAGGAAGATGGGGATCACTCCTCATTTAGTGATGGGGAGCAGATGGGGTCGTAATTGCAACAGAGAGAAAGGAGGAAGAAATACACAGGATGGAGGTCTGCCAACTGGTATGAATCAGCTGTTGCCCAAATATTGTCATGGTTCAGCCCGTTCACTCTTGTGGGTACTTTGATAAAGAGTTGTCCTGAGTGAATTGCATCTCCTGTCCCTTGAACTACATGGAAAAAGAAAAAAGAGCATCAAGATGAGAATATAGCCCAGTCACACCCAGTGATTTTCATAAACCTGTAGAATTCAATGGTGAAAGGAGCTTAAATGGGGTCTCTTAGTCCACCCCTGGGCTCATAGGAAATGCTCTATCTGTATACTTCTGAAAATGACATGAGGAAGCATGCAGTGTTGGCTTGTGGATTGGAGCCTATGAGTCTTGCCACAGCCCAGCCTCCCTTATCTGCCAAGGCCACTCTAGAACAGAAAGGGCCCTTATGGCCCAGATTTCCACTACAGGGAGGCTGGCGGTGGCCTGGCTTTGGTTTGCTGTGCTCGCTATATCATGATCTTTCTTGTTTGCTGGCTGCTGAATCCACATTGACTTTCTCCCTTTAGGGGGAAAAAAAAATGGAGTTGAGAACACTTGAAAATGGAACTTCTCCTGGGGTGTCAGTTTATCCCTGTTCACTTTAAGATGATCCTTTTGCCTGTGGGGTATGGTGATTTCAGATCACTGCTATCTGTTTTTAAATGTCCGATGTCTTTTGCAGAGCTGACTGTTTTGGTGGTTGTTTTTGTTTTGAATGAGGGTTTTTTTTTTTTTTTTTGATTTGCTTGTTTCTTTGGTATTTGAAGTAAGATGGACCCAATCAAAAGAAACAAATAACTGTTTCCTTTTTTCAGGAAACTCCAGAGAAAAGGTGTGCTGACTTGCCTTGTTGCAAGTTTGAAATTCTTTGTTTTCACCAACCTAAATAATAATAGACTATAAGCTTAATGAGGGCAGAGGTTTGATCTCTTTTAATCATCACAGCATCTATATGAAGCATGGGAACTGATTTGTAATAGTTCCTGATACATTTTCTTAGGTGAATGAATGTGTAAATAATGTTATTGTGTCATTTTTGGATAGCATGTCCCAGTTGTAAAGTATTTTCCATTAGCTCATCTGATCCTCACAACAGCATCTTCAAAGTGATATTTTTATCCTCATTGCATAGATGAGATAAATGTAGTTCAGAAGTGGAATGATGTACCCCAGACTTCACATGGAAGTTGGTGATGTGTGATTCTTTCTATTCCTGAAGACCATTTTGCAATTTGGAATCCAGCAAAAAGGGTCCAGCTGTCCTTCTGTGTGATAGTTCCTGCTTTTCTAGACCTTCACGGGGTTCTCCTTCTTTATTTTCAGATTACAGGACAGGTCCATGTTTTACTGTGATCAGCAACCAGATGTGCCAGGGACAGCTCAGCGGGATTGTCTGCACGAAAACGCTCTGCTGTGCCACGGTCGGCCGCGCCTGGGGCCACCCCTGTGAGATGTGTCCTGCCCAGCCCCACCCCTGTCGCCGCGGCTTCATTCCAAATATCCGCACAGGAGCTTGTCAAGGTAAAGCCTGGGCCAGTGGAGTTATTAATGGATCCATCTTATTTGCTCTGGAGAACCATTCTCCAGTGAAGTTGGAGAGAATGGAAAAGCAGTGTCAGAGGCATAACTTCACGATTTCGCTGACGGCATGATATCCAACTTAGGCATTAGGAGTGTGGCTCAGGAGAGAGCAGCTGGCCCCTCTGGATTTTTTCCTTGCCAGCAGTCCCCCCACCCCCCTCTCTGACCCCCAAAGTGTTTCCCAGGAGTGATATGATTCTGTTTACAGCAATGTTGTACATTATAGTAATGCTGTGTATAAACATGAAACAAAATTTGTGAACAAGGTAGTTTGTTTTTCTTAGTTTTTTTTTTCCCCCTTCGTTTGAAATTGTTGGAGTTCCTCTGTCTCATGGGTTGTACTTAGTTGACCTGAAAAATATTGTTCCTCTCTCCATTTTACATGCTACATTATGCTTTTTCTTTTTTATAAAACAAGTCAGAAATAAATTAGGATTTGTTTCACAGTTTTAAATATCCCCAGATGTCGCCCGCTTGCTTCTTCTCCTGCCTCCCATAGAAGCCCTTACTCTGTTTTTGGCTTTTACTCCTGTTCTTCCAGCTGTACAAATTCTTTTATTGTCTGGATGTCTGGCAGGAAATAGGAGGAAGTGAACAGAGGCAGCTCTCCGCTAAACTGATGGGCCTGAAAACTTCCAGCCTGTATCTGTTTCCTTTAGACATCTTCAGTGCTTTTTTAGAAAGTTGCAGTATTTTCAGAAAATTCAAGGTATGCTTTTCAGAGGCACATAGACCCTAGTTTGCTTTTGTTTTGTATGTCAATTCTAAGGATAATGTGCAATGAAACAGAGCTTGAGCTTAATCACACAGTTCTGTGGAGCTCCTTTAAATTATACTTCAATAAATTCTATTTCAGATGAACACCGTTGATCCGGCCTCTTGAATGTATCCTTCTGAATGTTAGGAGTAGCAGGAAGTCACTTTGAAACCCTAGAATCACAAAAGGGTAGATTGCACAATTTTATATAATAAAGAGTAAGTTTCATTCCGGTTTTCCTCTGGTGCCTTCTTATTTTTCTCATCCTTGGAAAGTCATAGGGAGTTTTGAAAAACATTGTTGGCCTTGGTGTTCTGAATATGGCTAATACGCCTGAACTCACCAACAGTGACCATAAAACCAGATTTGAGGGCCCCGCTGCCTGTCCATGAGCCTTAGACAGAGGCTGAGGTGCTGAGAGAATCTGGGGGAAGAGAGTAAAGAGAGGGAGGAAAATACCGCTTCTCCATAGCTTTGATATTCATTTTGTACAATCCAGACTTTTCCACTGTTTTCTTTCTGTTCCTTTCTGACTCTGCTTTTCAACATCCAAGGGGAAAAAGAGTTTTCTTTATAAGAAGAAAATTCATGAAAACCCATGGAATCAAAATGGCACTTATAGCACCACTTTGAGAATGAAATTCTTCATGCTTTTTTTTTTTTTTGAAAGAATCTGTTATCAGCTTGGGGCAATGTTTCCCTGCTAGTGTTTTTAGTCCTTAGTGTAGATGTGAGGGGCTGTGAGCAATGGTCTCAGAGACTTTATTCCATCTTCAGTCTTGGAATATATGACCAGCGGAAAAGTGTCCTCATACATATGTCCTCTTGGCTTGAAATTGTGATTGACAAGACTATCTAGTTTTGCTTCCATGTCCAATTTTCATTTCAAATAACATTTTAATACATTCAGCATATCAAGAATGGAAAATTCTGGTGTAAGACAAAAGAGAGATCAGCTATAAAACATAATCTTATTATGCTCACATATTGTCATTGATTTGTGGGGCCAGGACATTCCATTTAAAACAGCAAATGACAATTTATACCAAAATCAATTGTTGTTCAGGCAGCAGCCCTCTTCCAACACAGCAGCTTGTTTCAAAAACACAGATTATTAGAGATTTTACAATTGGCAATTGCTCTCTCATTTCACACAATGAAGAGTAAAACTAAAGGGTATATAGGCTTCCATGTTACCAAAAAAATACCCAGAGGAGGAAAAGTTAGATCGCCTCCCTAGGGTTGCTTATTAAACCAGAGTTTTGTGTGTTATGAATGTAGAGATTGAGAGGATATACATGTACATTTACCAGTATCTTTCTAATGAGCCTGGAATGATAACTTTTGTTCCTGAAAAGTTAATATTTGGGGTTCCATGTAGGACCAGAGTTATTTCTTGAGTGCTGAAGGTTTAGCAGTGAACCAAACAGACAAAGATACTGCACTCTGGAATCTTGTATTGAAAACATCAAAACAAAGCAAACAGGTATTTATTAGGTCAGCTGGTGATTGGTCCTATGGGAAAACATGAAAGAGTAAGGAAGAGTGGTGAGTGATGGGGAGCAAGGCAGGTGGCATGGAGAGGGTCCCCTGCTGCAGTCGAGCCGAGATCTGATGGGGGCAGGGACGGCATGAGCCATGCAGCCCTGTGGAGGAAGGACAGTCCAGGCAGGGGCCCCGACTGCCAAGCCCTGAGGCAGAAGCAACTTTGCTGTATTTGAAGAAGGGCAGGGAAGCCAGTGCGGATGGAGAGGAGTGAGAAAAAGGAGAAGGTTAGGAGATGAGGTCAGAGAGTAGAGGGGTCAGTTAGACTCTTGCAGGACTCAGCATGGCGCTGGGACAGGAGTCGACTCCCCTTAGAAAGGTTCCCTCTGGCGGCTGCTCTGCTCTCTCTTCTTGGCTTAATTTCCTGGGTTAATTTTTATTGTGCAAGACAATTCTCCAGAATTTACGGTGAACATTTTCCATTTCATTTGTGTAAAACCATGAGCTGTCTCGTGCAGTCTGAGTGCTCTCATTCAAGTAAATTCTGTTTGAACTGAATCATTCAATACAGCTCTTAAAGACAGTGTTACTATGACCGTGTGTTGCATTTTGACTCCAAGGATTTCTCGAATACCTCTAGTTATCACTGTCAATCTTTTCATTATCGTATCCTTGTACTCTGCGCATGCATAAGAATACTCACAAAAGCTAGTGCCCACATGCTCTTGTGTATGAGGAAAGATGGAAGATGGGAAAATAAAAGGATACTTTTGACTTTTAATAAATCATTACTGACAAAGTTACGTTACTCAAATTATTCATTTTGTATAATGTAATTGGGAGAAACGGTTTCTCTCATCGTGTTCCAGCTGCAGTGATGGACAGATAATGCAGTGATATAAATGTGATAACTGTGGATGGACTATCATATTTTCTTCTGCAGTGAATTTGATATGAATTTCTTTCTCTCTGTCTCACTCACTTCTAAAATCTGACAGATGTGGATGAATGCCAGGCCATCCCTGGGCTCTGTCAAGGAGGAAATTGCATTAATACTGTTGGGTCTTTTGAGTGCAAATGCCCTGCTGGACACAAATTTAATGAAGTGTCACAAAAATGTGAAGGTAAGAAATATCGTGCTTTGTAGTTAAGGAGTGGAGGGGTGGACAAAACCCACATCAGTGATAAGCTATTTTCAAATTGTTCCTAAATCCTTCTGTCTTGGTTATTCCCATGAATGTGTAAATATAATATTCTTACCATGAATAATATGCCTTTCTGCTATTGAACCAGAAAAACCCTGCAGGTTTTTCCATTTTTATAGACCCAAAGTAAGAGATCCATCTGAATCAAATTAAATACTAAAACATGAAATGTTCTTGAACCAAGATCTGGGTTAAAATGTTCAAGACACATGTTTTTTCATAGTTCTAGAGACATGAATTTGATCATTACATATCATTCAAAATGACATATCTTCTGATGTTTTTCTAGTTAAAATGTATGTTTGATTTTTTCCCTCCCTGTGGAGAGATCTATTAACTCATCTATTTATGCTCCTGGTACAATTTTAGGATTTTCTTTTCTTCCTATCAAATGGAAACCTTTTAATGTTACTCAAACAGAAAAATAAATTGAGGTATATTTATATATTTGAATTTATAGATTGAACTTTTAAAAATGTGTGTATGGAGAATGTGTTCATATTCACCATTTCTGCTCTTTGCCAGAATGAGACCTGGCTTCCAAGTGTAATAAATATATATTTTTTTCATGAGAGAGAAACATCCAGGAAATAAGTAGGCAGCATTGAATTCTTTTCTTGAGTGAGTTCATGTTTTGTATATATGTAATGTTTGACAGTGTAATAACATTCTCAAGGCAACATCTCTCATCAGGCTGAGCACAAAAGACCTTTTCCTTCATTCTCCACTCACTGTCTTTGGGGTGAGAGAAGGTTTCATTTTGAGGCGAGCACTTTTGTTGAAAGCAGTTGCTGTTGTATCTATACTCCTAAAACTTAGCAATGAGGAAAACATACTAAGTCATTTGTCAGGAATTGGATCATTAATCTTTCCTTGTTGATGGCCAGGGTATATCATATGTGCAAAAGGCAGCTTTAAATATGAATTACATTTAAGAAGTTTAACATCTACTTCCCCTGAAACTGAATAATCTGTGATAAAATTATCTTTATGGGTTAGACTTGTTTTTAAGTTATTAATCATCCTATAATTTGTAATGATATGTTCTTGAACATGATATAAACAGTTGAGGTGGCTGTGAAAATACTTAGGTTCTTTCTAAGGAAGTAGGGTTTCTTAAAAACATTGTTTCAAGCGAAAAAAAGTTGACTTCATAGGCTAATGTATTTTAGAAGTTATACTGTGGATTAAGTTAGAAGTAGAGAATGTTGATACTGAAAGAACAAAGAATTTACCTGGTTTTACACTTTTACATTATTAATTAAGAAGTTGTCTTGGGTGTGTTAAGTGCCCTGCCTAAGTCATCAGATAGTGCTAAAATTTAACTTCTTTTGATTCACACTCTGGTGCTTGTTGTACCATATTATATTGTCTTTTTTCCTGGATGCAAGTCATGGCTCCCACTTTACTAACAATATTTCCTAATATTTTGGAGCATTTAAAATATTATGATTTCCAGGTAGTGTCATACATATCTTTTATGAGATTCATAAGCTTTATGGTTTATCGCCTGAAAAATCCATATTGACAATGTGTCATTTTTAGTCTTTCTCAGCTTATTGCATTCAGCTTCAAGACATGTAGTTAGCTTTAGGGCAGTATGCTACATATGACTTGTCCAGTCTGTGTTTTGTTTTCTGGGATTATAATAGCTTCCAGTTTCAACTAGAAATGTTTTCCTGTGACCCTTGCTTGAATTTGCATCAGTCAGGATTGCTCATTTTCTCTCATTGTGAACTAGACAGAAGATGCACAGATTTAATGCTCAGACTGAAAGAAAAGAGATTCAAAATCCTTTCATTAATCTAAGAAACCTATTAGAGTAGTGTGTCCAATGAACCAAAAATTCAGTCTGAAAATTACTTAATCCTTTTCCACAAATATGTTTTTTTCTGGCTACATATTAAAGTCAGTAGCTAGATAAAAACAGAATACTTTTGGCTAGACCATTTTTTTTTCTTTGCCATCTCCTGTTACATTAAATTCAGATGACGATTTTTTCCACTTCCTTTTAATTTTTTCTATGCAAAATTGACATGAGAAGAGAATATCCCATTCGTACTACATGGACTGTGACCTGGAGACTGGTTTGGGCACTGTTACCCTATCTAACTCTGGTAGGAAAGTAGTCAGAACATGCTCTGAGAATGCTTGGTGAGAGGTCCCCTCCTTCGACTCCCTGACTCTGCTTCAACTGGTCATGGCATGACTCTGGGAGTGGGGTTGTCTCCAGGTGGTAAATAGCAGGATTTCTGGAAAATCTGGCACCCATCACAGAGAATATCAAGAGCCCACATGTCCCCTAGGAAGATGGTCAGACCATGGTCTGGGAGGTGTTCTGTGCTCTTGTCAAGATGGTTCCAGTACCTTTGCCATTACTTTGAGTGGTTTTTAAATGTATCTTCCTCTTGCTATGGAAGGGAGGGAACTGGGTACTTGGAAGCCCAGAGTCATTTTTTACAATTCAATCAAAAATTGGTTTTAGCCAATTTATAAGATGCCAACCTCCACACCCTCAGTGATGGCAAAAGCAGCTTTGTGTGACATCTTCCTTTTTTAGAATGCTATCTTACTTCTTAAAATATCCCCCTTTTCCCAAAACTTTTTGGAAAATCATGTGCCAAGTTTTATAGCAACAAATCCAATTTAGGTACCTTTGAAATATAAACTAACAAACTGGAGCAATTAAATAAAAATGATTAAATTTCCATAAATTTAAGAAGAAAAAAAGATTAAAATTTATAGCTATGATTTGAGAAAAAGGGAAGCAAAGTTCATGCCCACCTTTGTTGTTGATTTTTCCAGTGGCTCTAGAGTATGCATACTGAAAGAACACACGAGCCTTTTCTTTTTGGAAACCAAGTTCATATTTGCATAGGTTACTGTGGGAGGAAATTAAGAAATAAAGAGTGTAATTAAAGGATTAAGTTTTATTTCTGGAAGAAGTCCCTTGGATTCCTAATTAACCACTAATATTTTGGGATTTAGATTATTGCCAGCCCAGCCTTTAGCAATTATAACACTGCATGATGCAAAGGACTTTTTCAAAATGCAGCTCTTAAGTCTGTGCACTCCCCTAATATGTGAGCCAAAAACCTTAAGACTTCCCCTTTCTAAAATAATGGTGTATTTTTCTGATGCAGGGGCTCCCTTCCTCTTAGGCACCAAGGAGAATTCCTGGGGCCACTTAATACATTGCTATCGATCAGGCTCCATCCTCTACAGCTGGGGCAGGCCCTGACTCACTGTTCAAGCTCCCCGGTTCCCATGCAGTTGCTGAACAGAAACTCTGTGATAGAGGCACAGTAGCCCTGGGAATAAGGTAGACCTGGGCCTGGCTGTGTCCCTCCTCCTCTGTGTGATCTTAGACAAGTCAGTTACTGGCTCTGAGTTACTTTGGCTTTCAGATGAGGAGGTTGAATAAGGTGGTATCTGGAAGTTCTTTCCAGTTCTGCAGGCAGGCCTCTATCTTCACATTTCTCTCTGTTTCTCTCAGTTTGGATCAGAGAGCTGGTGCTGCATGAGTAAGGAACCTTGCAAACTAGCAAGCATGGTGTGACTGTAAATTACAAATAAGGCTGATGTGGGTTTCTTTTTTTTTTTTTTACACAACTTGAAGAATTGGCTTGTTAGCTTTGTAGTCAGCTATTATACACTGGATTTCAGATGTCTAATAAAGCAATAATAATAATAATCTCACAGACTCGGTGGCACTTAAAATTATTAGTGTCACATAATGCTTTTGAACAACTGCCACACTTTTTAGTTTCTTTTTTACTTACTTTATTAGCAATCTAGGCAGTCAGGATCTAGAGAGTCATGTTAACTGGTTTCCCCCGTCTCTCAGTCATTTTGACATCTGTGATCCTGGATGAAGCTCCCAGATGCTTGTCTCAGAACGGGGACCCAACTCCATCTACCTGCCCTCCACCATCCTTCCTCCCGTCCTGCTAAAGGAGTCCCAGGAAAGGGAAGAGGCCGAGGGTTGGGAAGACTGCCTGGAGAGAGCAGATGAAACAGAGAGATAATAAGGAAGAAGAACAAGAGCAAAGACTGGGGCAGTGAATCAGGAGGAAAGGGACCTTCCATCTGTGCCTCTTCTTAGGTTCACAGCAAGAAGCCAGTGAGGCCAAGGGCATGCTGCTTCCTAGCAGCTCTGTTTTGCCCCAGAGAAACAGGGCAAGGTATTCAGAGCACAGAAGTAGCTCTTCCCAGCCAAGTTCTACTCCCCACCAAACCCCTCAAAATGGATTTACTTTTGTGGCTGGCATTTGATACAGATTGATTTGCAAAAATGCTGAGAAATCCACTGATCTCAAGTTCTCTCCTATGTGGGATCCCTGATGTTCTATTAAAAGAAGATAAACTCAGTGTGCTAAGAGCCTGGAAAAATAATAGTATGGATGAGTTTCAGAGTATCAGTGGTTTTGATTCAGATGCTTTATTTCAGACTTTCACTGTCAGAGATTCCCACCACAGCCTGCTCACAGAATCACAACTCACTCCACTGCCAGGAAGTGATGAGACTAAGAAGTGGGTGGTTCAGGAAAGTGAAAAGCCCTAGACTCAGGAAGGGAAAGGGTGTGTCACTGAGGATCGGATGCTGAAGGGGATTCAGAGCCATTTAATAAGCTCCTTCAAACCGAACAATTTGGCCTGGTACTTTAGCTTTACTTTTGTGAAAAGTAAAGAGGTACACACTACAGTGTGTTTCCTGACCTGTTGATCTTTGAAGGTGTGCATCTAGGTGGAAACCCTGCCTTTCCTCCCTGTCCAGCCCCTGGCAGTTGAAGACTTGGGTTTAACATCACTTTATACATGAACCTCTTTGTTCTTGTTTTGGGTTTTATTCATGCCAGTTTTCTAAAGGCCTAAGTGGAATGCACCAGAATTATAGAAATAAGGTTCTATGATCATGCCTATAGTGTGAGGGTTAGATGAGTTGACATATAATGCATTTGGACAAAGCCTGATACTCAATAAAAATTAACTCTTATTATTATTGTGTTGTCTTAAGGGTCCAAGTTTAAAGTAGCCAACATGTGAAAGAAGATGTTTCTTCCACCTGGCCAAAATTAATTCTTGTGTTTCAGTAACTTTTTTCTGATATACCCTTTCCACTTGAATAACCTCTTTGGATACTGATGTCTGTTAAGAGACCTTAATGAGGATGACAGCAGTCCTTTTTACAAACACACAGAAGAATGTTTCTTTTAATAGATACTATCTGCTCACATAATTTTTGAGAGGTGTTAGTTATGTGACTCAGACATTAACTTTTAGGGATACTTTGAGAAAGGTGCATTTGTCTTAATACCTTTGTGTTATAACCTCCTGTCTCCTTAGATGAGGTTGTTGGATCCTCTAAGCTCTTTGATATAGTTGTTTGGCTTTTTGTTGGTTTTAGGTAGGAGTGCGACTGGTAAATACAGAAGGATTGATGTTAAAGCACTGCCTTAAAGTGATCCTTGAGATTATGGCTAGAGAAGGACTGATGCTGAAGCTGAAGCACTAATTCTTTGGCCACCTGATGCAAAGAGCCAACTCATGGGAAAAGACACTGATGCTGGGAAAGGTTGAGAACAAGAGGAGAAGGGGCAGCAGAGGATGAGATGGTTGGATGGCATCATTGATTCAATGGACATGAGTTTGAGCAAACTCAGGGAAATAGTGAAGGGCAGGGAAGCCTGGCGTGCTGCAGTTCATGGGGCTGCAGAGAGTCGGACATGAGAGTGACTGAACAATAAGGTTATGCCAGTTCAGGACTCTTAGGCTCTGTCCTTGGCTGTTTCTCTGCTTGACTTTCACTGACTCCGCCGTGATGTTTATATCTGTCATAGTAGAATATGCACCTTTTTCCTTACACGACTTCACGAGGACGATCTGTCTGGGTTGGCACTGACTCTAACGGAAGCAGTGACATATTGGTTGGTTTAGCCTCTAACCTAGCCTAGAAGAATAGGGGTTTTACTTGCAAGAAGGTTAAACTGCATGGAAACAGTGTCACTGCTGTCTTTTTGACTACCCTGGTGAACTTGAGTCAGGAGACACTTGAATCTGGTCCACTTAGAACTCTTATTTTGTTTGCCAGTGAAGGGCAGTCCTGAACCTAGAGAAGAAAGGTTCTTGTTTTTAAACTCCTCACAGTGGCAGTCTAGCCATTGCAGTGTGCCAGGAAGCTTGGGTCAGACTGTCCCTCTCCCTAGGTCAGTGCAGAAAGCCCCACTTGTCTTAGAGAAGAGGCCACGCAGATGGCCAGGGCTCTGAGTTCACTTTTAGCCTAAGCAGGAAGCCTTCAATTTCTTCTCACCCCTCACTGGTGCTGCATCTACTGACCCCTGTCAGTGTCTGATTGTGGCTCTTGAAAAGCTCTCCTTGAAGGAAATGTTCAGATTTGTCCAGAGCAGCTCCCACCGCTTTCTTAAGGAGACCCAGTGGCCTCAGGCCCTGAGGACTAACCACAGCCCTGACCTCAGCCGACCCCAGAGGGGATTGGGGGATTTGAGTGGTTTTCGTAGTTGCTCCCTTTGGAGCGAGATGACCAGCTCATTATCCCTCCTCTACAATCAGCCAGTGGATGTGGGCGCCTGGGAAGGATGTAAGCTCAGATGAGACAGCCCTCAGAGCTCAGGCAGTCCCGAGAGGAGCTGAGAGCTAGAGGCTGTCTCCGGACAGCACTCCCAGATCTGGGACAACAAGTCATTCCCTGAAAGGGTATCTGGTGAAGCGCCTCAGTGTCTGCCACAATGCACTCCCGGAACCCACAGAAAATCATCATAGTGCCAGTGTGGGAGCCCCTGAGAACACCAAGTTGGCCACGTCTTAGTCAGCAGTCAGACCACATGGTCTTCTCTGTAGAGTTTCAGTATCTGTGGAAAATCAGATCTAAAACAAATTCAGGAAGCGATGCAGAACACAGAGTGAATAGAAAGGGAGCTTAACTCAATGCAAAAACAAGAAAAGGAAAAACAAAATTTTAAACAAACTATTTGAAACATTAACATGCTGTAGGGACTTGAAACAACTGTCCAATTTTAGATTTTAAAGGCAAAGTTTGTTTCATTTTGCTCTAATCTTGCAAACTTGGTAAATTTCTTGGGTAAATCTGTGTGGAAATAAGAAGCACCCTGACTTTGAATTAACAATTCTGTGGGCAGGTTTTTTTTCCCCCCCTTTTGCTGCTGGGAAGGATTGAAGGCAGAAGGAGAAAAGGGTGTCAGAAGATAAGATGGTTGGACAGCATCACTGATGCAATGCACATGAACTTGGGCAAACTCTGGGAGATGGTGAAGGGCAGAGAGGCCTGGCATGCTGCAGTCCATGGGGTCTCAAAGAGTTGGACACGACTGGCAGTTGAACAAGTATAGGCAGCTTTTATTCTATAAAGATCACTATTTCTGGAGACATGATTTGACAAGACTTAATCTCTGAGTTCTTGGAATGATGGACAGTTTTATACTATGTCCTAAGAATACTGAAGCTCTTCTTTTCATTCCAGATATTGACGAATGCAGCACTATTCCTGGAATCTGTGATGGGGGCGAATGTACGAACACAGTCAGCAGTTACTTTTGCAAATGTCCCCCTGGTTTTTATACCTCTCCAGACGGTACCAGATGCATAGGTAGGTGTGATTATAAACAGCATGCAGTTGCTCTAAATCAGTTGTGTAAGAAACATCATTCTAAACAGCTTGTCAAGGGAGATACATATTCTTACTTGAAGTAAAATGTGCTTTTGTGAAGATCTATTAGACAGTTGACCATTCTCTTAAAGAACAGAGGCGTCTGCAGTCTTGCTTTGAAATTTCTACCTCCCATAAAGAGATGGTCCAGGAGACCCTACAGATAAACTCAGTGTGAAATTGACTTTGCAGTGATGTGACTGTCAGACCTGGAAGCCATCCTTGACACCTCTCTCTCTCCCCCCCCTACTTCAGTCATTTCCTGGGACCTATGTTAATTCAGGTTGGAAGTTTTGCAGTAATCTCTTCATCGCTATCCATGCTTTGTGGATTCCCTACAATCTACCTTCTTAGATGTATCTTCCTAAAATGATGTTTTGATTGAATAACTCTTGCTCAAGAACCTCTGGTAGTTTTCCACTAGGATTTGGTAATTAGTGGTTTTCAATTTATGCCTCACGGAATCTTCATGGGACTGCAAAGTCCTCTAGGATTGCTAGGATGGGAGAGGGGGCAGGAAAAAAAAGGGGTAGGCTGAGTGGAAAAGTTTTCTGCCCCCCCCCACCCCCACAAACACATGTTAGGTAATTCTCCTTTTATCTGGATGGGTGTTAGGCTTCCATGTAAAATATCAATTATACAAGAGGTTCTGTTGTCAAAAAAAAAAAAAAGAGATTTGACAATTGCTGGATTTAATAGTTGCTGAGACTTCCTTCAAAGTCTAGTATTCTAGAATAAAGTTGGAGTTCAAGAATGCACAGCCCACTAGTGAAGGAGCTGCACTCTCTGACCCCTTCCAACCTTACAGACTTGTCATCATAGTCTCCCCTTCTCACCCCCAAAATGGACCATTAATAGCAGTTCCTCATTCATGTTGCAGCACTCAGGATACACCCCCCAACTCTAGCCTCCTTTCAACTTCTTAGATTCTCTGTCTTTGAAGGTGTCCCAGATCAGCTTACCTGAAAGTGATTTCTGCCCCTGTCCCAAACCTAAGGATATGCTCATTATACATGATTTTAGAGGGAAATTCTGTGTTTCTGTGTGTTTTTATCTCTGTAATGAAGAAGATAGTTCTCCATAAGAAACGCTAACTGCTATCCTTACGCTCCTGCTGGTGGTTCTCAGCACAAGTCCTGACATGTAGTAGGCACTCAGTAAGTATTTGAATATCGACATAAGTGATTTCTTATTATAAGGGCAAAGTTAGGAAGCCTGTGGCGAAAGGCCCTGGAGAAAAATGAATGCTATCGTTTGATGTTTGTTTCTGGCTCAAATTTTCAAAGACAGCTTCACATCCTCACCACAGGCCACGGATTTCAGACCAAAACAGAATTGCACCAAAATTCTAAATTCCTTTTTAGTTAGTGACACATAATAAAAGCTGAGGGCAGTCTCCCAGTTGACATTTGAATAAGATCAACTCATGAGGGAAGCATATCTGGGTTTTTCTTAGAAACGATGGTCGTGGTGCCTGGATGGCCTAGTTTTCCAGAGTCTATCCATAGATCTTGGAATTGCATAAAAGGATGGCATGTAGCTCCTTTTTCTCCCCATACTATCCCAACGAGCACGTGGCCTCCAGTGCATATGCTTAGCAGAAGTTCTTTCCTGGCCAGATAATAGGTAGATTTTTGTTGTTGTTGTTAACCTTCAAAGAGAGCAAATGGCATTAAAATTATTAGCTTTAATCATTTTAACATATTTACATATCAGAGAGTTTGCATTTTTAAAGTTCTTTCCTTTCTGCCTGATATATCCACCCTAACGTTTTTACAAAAGGAAGGAACTAAGATTCCTGGGTCACCTCCTAGGTGTGAGGTATTTTATGGAAATTATATGACTTAATGTTCAAAACAGTACTGTAGAAGGGGGAAAGCCAAGGTTTAAGAAATTTAGATAAATAATTTGGTCCAGTTGTTTAAGCAGTTAATAAGTGAGGGAGCTCATATTCCGATGTGGGCTGAGCTCACTGTCCGGACCCTGCCCGCTGCTTCTCACCCCTCCCAAATGAACACTGGATGCAGTAAACCTTTGCTTGCCATACCCCTAGACAAGCACCATTTCTGTCTCCTTGGAACTACATGTTACCCCTAATTAGCAACTTGCTATATAGAATGATCCCAATGACATTTCTGCCTTCTCTACTGCTGGTATTTCCTGCCTTGGTAAACCACAAAGACCCCTAAAATTTTCCCCAGTGACAAGAAAATATGTATAGTCTCCAACTTGTGAACAAATCCAAGGTTTCTTGGGGCAAGTTGGTTGTTTGGAATTAGTAAATCTAACCAGTAGGAAAGCCCATGTATAGATCATGGAGTGTAGTATCTTCCTTAGACATCTCTTTGAACCATGATAGTCCACCTGTTACCTTATGTTATCATGTTAGGCAAGTTGCGGGTCTCACCAGTCCCAACTCTCCCTTTATCCTGAAAGTTATTGCATTTTATTTTTTGCTCTGTGATCTTCCTTTGGCACTTTATAGTACTTTTCATAGGGTTGTCTTTTCATATTACTGTATTCTGTCTCATCAATTCCTAGGAGTCTTAAGATGCTGTGCACCTAGCATGGGCCTCACAGCTCATAGCTCCTGGTTGGCCACACTAGTGTTAGTGATTGGTTAGGGGAGACCTGTTGACAGGCTAGGATGACCTGCAGACACACATTTCATCCATCATCTATTTGTTTTGATATAATGTGATTTCTGGGTCCGCAGAGTAAGGCCAGGTGATTCAGAAGTGGAGAAAAGAAGAAAGTTTCCTTCTCCTCTTCTGCCAAGTGTCTTGGCCAGGTCTATGGTTCTTCTAGCCTCCTTCTTCTCCAGGGGATCTTCCCAACCCCCAGCGATTGAACTCCAGTCTCCTGCATTTCAGGCAGATTCTTTGCCATCTGAGCCACCAGGGAAGCCAACCTCCCTTTACCTAACCTCCAAATATTACCATTCTTCCATAGATCTTTAGATTACTTTAAAGCCACTCCATATCCTCTGGGCAAAGTGATCTAGCACCAGATGATTTCCTTTCCATTTCCTGTGGCACTGCCATCTGATGACATGGAAACCTTCAGGCTGGTTGTGTCCAAGAGTCAATTCCTCTGAATGGTTTCTGCTTTTCACAAATCTTCCTATCGGTTTTCTTTGCATTTATAAGTTATGTGAATGTGTATTCTCTTAACAGAACCCTTTCTTCAAAAAAAAAGAATGAAAAATTAGTAAAATGATTATTGTAGATGCAGGTGCCATTTATAAATCAGGACCTGCCAGCATCCCAAATGTGGTTGGTAATTGTTCCAGCCTCAGCATTCACCATTTTGTTCAAAAGTCTCTGACCAGCTGATTTATCATATAAGTCAGCCAGCTGGGCAGTAAAATAATATCATAGATAATTCGCAAAATAATAGACATTAGCTCATTAGGAGTTTTCAGTTGGCAGCTGTAGGTCTCAGTTTTGCTCTGAAAGATAGCCCACACTGAAAATTGTATATACAAATTTTGGTCAAGTGTTTATACTGGGTTTTGACCACCAAATTCATCTGAAGCTGGGATATAAGCCAGTTTTTGAACATCTCTTCCCATTCCTAACAGTCTTTGGTTTTCATGCCCAAAATATTAATCTTGGAGTATATGATGCATTAGTGGCTTTAAGGCAATGCAAATTAGGAAGCAGGAAGTTCTGTTTCTCCCCCTTCTTCCTAGAGGAGATGCCACCCATATCTCCACAGAGCATTCTTTGTCTTCACTCCCCTCTCCATTCATTTACCCTGGATCAAAATTGTCCTGCCTCTTTGCTGAGACTGTTTGTCTGACCAAAGGTGCAGGAGCTGGGACCACAAAAAATTTCTGGAAAGCATACTCATGCATGCTAGTGGTTTTAAATACTTTTTAGAAATAATCTCATATCCTTTACAGCTGACCCACAATTTTCTCTTAATGATTTGTCTAGGTTTCTTGTAGCCATCTTCACTTGCTGTTAATAATTTAAGTGTTTCCAAGTTAGCCTTGGTTTTTTCCTTGTATTTCATTAATTTCTTGCACCCTGTAAGATTTTAAGGGTTTGTGTTTTCAAGAATGATGTAGATGAAAGCAATTATTGGGTCTGATCCTCTCTGATTAATATGCAGACTTGGAAGAAACATTAAGGACAGGTTTTTGACTATAAACAAATTCTTCACCTTACAAAAGGATTTCCCAGTTGTATTCCTTCATATGACAAAATACTGGTTGCATTTAAAATATTGGTTACATTTCAAAAGTTTATTTTATAAAACTGTATAGAGATACGTTTTAGTAACATATAACATGTAACAGATCAAGGTGTTCTGCAGCTGGCTCCTTGCCTCTGCTACTCCATGGCATGACCTCAAAGGGTCATGGAACAGTTAGCTTTCTCCTTTGTCGTAGGCCCTTTTCTGGTAGCTCAGAGTTGTGCTTCAGTGTGTCGGTGTTGTCACAACAGCCGGACATGATGTAACCCAGTAAACGTGAGATATATATATGTATAGGCTTTCCTGGTGGCTCAGTGGTAAAAGAATCCGCCTGCCAGTTTAAGGAGCATGTGATCCCTGATCCGGGGTGATCACACATGCTGCGGAGCAACTAAGCCTGTGTGCTGAGACTGTCTCTAGAGCCCTTGAGCTGCCACTTACTGAAGCCTGTGTGCCTAGAGCCTGTGCTCCACAGTAGGAGAAGAACTGCAATGAGACGCGCACATACCACAACGAAGATTAGCCCCCACTTTGCACAACTAGAGAAAGCCCGGCACAGCAATGAAGACCTGGCACAGCCATAAATAAACCTTTTTAAAAAGTGACAGAAACATCTTCCTCTGTTGCTTTGAGAAGATACCTTTCTGCCAAAATAAACTTTTAATTCCTTTAGGAATTATTGTATCCTATAGCACTAAGAACTTGCAACTGTGTACATTTTGAACGTGTATATCGTTAGTACCTTATCACATCTGTTAGGGCCTCAGGACCAAAGGAAATCTTGACTAACAAGAGTTGGACCTGACTGCAAAGTGGCTCATTCCTTTTCAAAAAAACAATCTCACAAGTCTGACAGTTTCAGACTGAAAAATAAGATCTTTTAGAAATGTAGACTATCATGCAGACTTCATATTGTTTTAAAATAGATTTATATCAGCACTTGCCTAAAGGGGCTCAAATTAAGTCCTTTGAAAGGAAGGACAACGCAGCCTCCCTTCAGCATAGAGACACGACTCTGTCACCGCCAGTGATTTCCTTCATCTCTCTTTTCCGATGGTCCATATGGTTATAATCATTCGTCCCCACCTTGGGGATGGAATGCAGGACATGGGCCAACCGCCCCAGCCCTCAGGGGCAGAAGGTGTGAGACGAGAAACAGAGGAACTGGAGCATTATTCCCGGTGCGGTGCGCACGGCTGCCCTTCCAGGTCACTGCTGCTTCCGTCTTTCTGTTCACCCCGCCCCAGCCCAGAGGGAAATGTGGAGGTGTGGGGGCAGGAGAGAGTCTTCCCTAAGTTCGATCTCAGTGACGTGTGTGTATGTGTGGGGGGGGTTTCTTTGTCTTCTCAGATGTCCGCCCAGGATACTGTTACACGGCTCTGGCAAATGGGCGCTGTTCTAACCAGCTGCCGCAGTCCATCACCAAGGTGCAGTGCTGCTGCGACGTGGGCCGGTGCTGGTCTCCCGGGGTCACAGTCGCCCCCGAGATGTGTCCCATCAGAGCAACTGGTAAGAGTCCTTCCGTTAATCCACAGAGCATCCCATCTCAACCCCTGCAAGCCCCAGTGATAATGTGCATGCTGCAGTTCTAGTGGAAACTGGGGTAAGTGAGTAAGATTCCAGAAGATAAGAGAGAGGACCTCAGAGAAATTTCTGCAGGTAGTGAACAGGTGAAACAAAGAGGTCCATTCACATGACACTGTTCTCAGGTACTTAGAATCTTACTTAGCTTGCGAATTACCGCAGGCTAGCAACCTGACCAGTCTGGAAGAACTGGCTCTTCCTTATCCTCACGTATGTCTTTCGGCTCTCATGTAGTGCTCAAAAGCTCAGTAGAATAAGAGTCAACTCATTCAGAGCCTTTCAGGTGAGTTATTGTGGATATCAATTTCTTCCTGCCCTAATATTTGACACTCTCCTCTTCTTCCTTGCCAAGTAGTCCTATTGATTGTTTTGTTTTGATTTCTCTTTCATGTCTTATTCATTTCCATGTGAAGCTCATGTTCTCTCATCTGGACTATTTGAGTAGTCTCCTACCTGGTCTCTGTGAAGTCCACAGCTGCCACATAACATTTTCCAAAGCCTAACTCAACTGAAATTCAGTTTTAAAAAATTATCTCTGGGGAAAATGTAGAGAAAGATATCCAGAAAATTTTTCTCGGGATAAACTCAGGCTTATCTAGTGGTCCAAGTCACTCCATTTCTTGAAAATAAAATTTTACTTTTTAGCAGAAAAGGCTCCAAATCTGATCCCAGTTCATCTTTTAATTCTTGTTCTTCGTAGAAGCTTTATTTTCTGATTAAACTCTATAATTCAGCTTTCCTTGAACCCAGCCTGTGCATTTCTAAACTCAAGTGTCCTTTCTTCTCAAACTTCTCCTCAGTTCAGGTCCTTATCCCCACTCCTCACCTCTACCACCTCTACCTGTTATATGCCGTCTTGTTGGTTAAGTTTCCACTCAGATATGACCTAATCCATGCACATCCCAAGATAGCCACAGCGGGAAGCGCTACCTTCTAGCTCAGTGCTCTAGGTTTGTACTGTTGCTGTGATACAGATGCTGTCTGCTCAGCTGTGGGCCTGTACGTGCTCCTGTATTGCTTTTTTGCTAGCTGGTGAATTTCATTAGGGGGTCTCATCATTACAGTGCCACATTCCTTCTGCTTTTTTAACACTTCACCAGTGCGTGGCAAAAGCTTGCTGATGGGATGCATTCGGGTAGTGTACAACTTATTAGGTGACGTCTTTCCCACCAGTTTTAAGTAAAAACTGGAGTTATAGTTTCTTCTCAATCTGGTTCCTGAAAGTGTGTTTCAATCAGAAAATTTTAGGAGAGAAATACAGTATGAGGATGGATGAATGCAGAGTTAATGAAATACTTAAGAGTGTGCTATTCACAGACTATGAATGCCCCATGATCATGGATTATAGACCTGCTCACAGATGTTATTTTCAAATTTGTTTATTATTGAGAATTATACGTATGGATTAAAAAGCAAGAAAGTCTTTTCAATATATTTTAACATATAACAAGCTATATATTGCCATATATTTTGACTGTCTACAGCCTAAAAATATAATGCTCCCTCCTTAGTTCATTAGGGAGACCATATAGTAGGTCACTGTTTAGAAGCACATGACTTTCTACTAAGACATACAGCATGGATATCAGGAGAATTGCTTTTTAAATATATATGTTAACTTAGGAATCAGCAGCATTGACGTGAATTCTTTCCTGTCTTGATCAGGCCTTGAATAGAAGAGGGAGGACTAGAGTAGGCTTATGTGCCTGAAGACTTACTTTAGGGCACATGGAGCAGAAGGCCTGGTTCCCCTGTGTGACTTGCCAGGGAGCTGCTCTCCCAGGGGTACCACTGAAAGATGTACAAGCCCAAGATAGGCTCAGAGTAGAGCAAATGGATAGAGCAAACTAGTTTTCTGGTAGATTTGTGTGTTTGCTCTTTGTTCAAATGTTCCATACCAATACCACAGAGCTCTAGGTTCTTAATTAACGAAGAATAACATAGGAAGGATTATTTCAGATTGGTCACCTTTTCACTTAAAAAAAATCAGTTTCATCTCCAAGTTAAATGGAAATAGAAAAGATGGACATCAGCTGAACAAAAATAGCCCCATGTTGCTGATTCTGAATGTAAAGGGGCTCAATGGAAAGTTACTAAACTAAAGAAAGTAGGAAAAAGTACAGAACCCAGATTGATATACCTTCATGGAGAGGTTAAGATGAATTTAATGACATGCTTGGGCTTCCCTGGTGCCTCAGTGGTAAAGAATCTGCCTGCAATCCTGGAGACCCAGGTTCGATCCTTGGATAGGGAAGATCCCCTGGAGAAGGGAATGGCAACCCACTCCAGTATTCTTGCCTGGAGAATTCCCATGGACAGAAGAACCTGGAAGGCTATAGTCCATAGGGTCACAAAGAGTCAGACACGACTGAGTGACTGACACACTCTAAAATAATATAACCACTTAATTAGCAGAAATGCTTATAAGCTATCCAACTTCTTTTATAGGAATCCTAAAAGACCTTTAAAAAAGAAAGTCTTTTTTAAGAAGATTGATTGGTGCTTGGAAGCTAAGTACAATTGCAATTCACCTAAATCTATCATAGTTAATAAATTCCTCTTGTGTGCAATTTTCAAGGTAAGGCTGAGAGTAGGAATTAATTGTGAGTTAGATATGATCCTTGGTTAAAATGCTGCACAGTCTTAGTGGTAGAAAGTTGTAAGAAAGCAGGCAGCCAGGAAATGATGGATGTGGCACATCCAGGTGACAATTCTATAAGAAAGATCACTGTGATTTGAAAACAGAGATTGTAGCATTCTGATTCAGAGAAGCGTAAACAACATATAAATCCTTTCCAAATACAGTGAGGCATTACTGAATCTCTGTGGACTGAAATTCCAGAGCAATAATGCAGTAATAGAATTCTCTGAAAACATAAACTTAATCTGAGTTGGAAATGTCAGCTATGATTGAAAAAGTTTCAGTAATGGATCAGAAAATAACAACAAAGTACATGGTAGCTAGATATGTTAAGCCAAATGTTAATGGACTGTATGTCCAATGAGGTTGAAATATGCATACATTTCAGTAAGACATATTATTGTGTCATTGAATAAGTCAGATTTTAGTCTACAAGGAAAATAAAAATACTAGCCTAATTTCTATTAATGGATGAAGGCAGCATGGAAAGTATCTATGGGAGAATTCCTGTGTGACAGAGGTAATAAAATCATCAACATTATGGAAAGAGGGAAAAAGGAAAATTTAAAAATCATATAGTTTACTTTTTGAAGAGAATTGTGACAAAATATGGCTATTTGTAGGAAATATGAAAATGGACAGTTAAGTAAATACCCTTCTCAAAACTTGAATACTGCTTAAAAATACCAGTTTGGAAGTCTCCCTCCTTCTCCCCCCACTCTCCTGAAATGTGCCACAAGTCTAAACATGATTTATTCTAATAAAGAACTGGCATTGTGGGAAGGAGGAATCAGTCTGTACGTGCAGTCATAGGGGAAACAGTTGGTCATCACCCTTGGTGCTCCTTCTGCCCTGTGGGCTGTTTCTTCTCTGTCACTTTTTTGTCTTTTCCAAATAGGTATTCATCAGGGCTCTGTCTCCTTCCTCCCTTCTCTTACTTTCCACACCTTCCTCGTGGGAGCTCAGCCATCCCTATGACTTCAAACTGGTCCACTGGTAACCCCCAAACTTAGCAGCAGCCCTAACTTCTTCTCTAGGCTTCAAACTCTCTTATAAAACTGCTATGTGAGATCTCCATGTGGATGTCTGATATCTCAGAATTCATCTGTTCAGCTTTTGCCTTCTATTCACCAAACCTGCTCCCATCACAGTTTTTCTCGTCTCAGCAGATGGCACCAATGTCAGCCTTGTTTCTCAAGTGGAAAACTACCACTCACTCCTGATTTCCTGTTCTCCTCAGCTATGAGTTTCCTGTGATTTCTTATTCCCTCATTTACTGACATTTACTCCTTCCCTGAGGACAACCCATTTATCTTATCTCTAAATGTGCTTCAAATGTGGTTACTTCTCTCCAGTTCCATCATTAGCTCCCTGGTCCAGCCATCCTTGTCTTGCCCTTGGTCTTCTGCAGCAGTCTTGTCTCTCTCTGGTACATTCTCCAGATGCCAATGAGAATGATCTTCTGAAAATGTTCATCTGATCATGCCTCATCCCTGCTAAAGACCACCAATGGCTTTGCAATGTACATCAAATAAATCATGTGTTCTTTAGAGCCCTGTGGGACCCCTGGGTGGGAAGACTGGGTGGAGATCATGGCATCTTATTCTGTTCTACCTTGAGGTCAATTCTGACGTAGGTAAAGACTTCTTAGGTTTTAGGAGGGGTATGTGGTACTACCGTTGGAAATTTTTCTGTTTTTTGGTTTTGAATTATTGTTTCTGTGTGATTGCTGCTCTAGGTATTAGGGATGGGAATGAAGTCTGTTGGCTTTTTGCCTTTTCTTCCATTGACCTATGTAATTTGTAGATCAATTTTATTCAGAATTCCTTTAAACAGTCAGGGTGATTCCCATGGGCTTGTGACATATGCTGCAGCTCAGCTATTGCATTGTGTTTTTTCCAGAGGATTTCAACAAGCTGTGTTCTGTCCCTATGGTAATTCCCGAGAGGCCAGGATATCCTCCTCCACCCCTTGGCCCTGTTCCTCCTGTTCATCCCGTCCCTCCTGGCTTTCCTCCTGGGCCTCAAATCATGATCCCTCGACCACCAGTGGAATATCCATATCCATCACGGGAACCACCAAGTAAGAATTCAAAAAGTCATCCAGTTACTTTTCTTGCATTAATCAGGTTAATTTTGTTGTGGTTGTTTATGCTGCTTACATCATTAAGTTTAGAATTCTTAAATATTTCATTTCTACAGTGTTGTGTATAAATTTATCAACTGGCCTATTATATAGAGGAAAATGTACAGTTTCATATTCTCCAGAAATTAGCATCCTTTTGTTATTGATATTGTGGGAGAGATTTAAATCTGATTCATAGAGGGGAGGTGTAAAATTACACTTTGGGTTATATATCATGCAAAGCAATTTTGCAAGTAGTTAAATATTAAGAACTTTTCCTGCCAACTGGTAGCTTGAACGTGAGGCAGAGAGACAGGGAGGGAGAAGCGGGCAGAGGAGCAGGCTACTGCTGGGCTGCAGTACCTGGCCACATGTGCCGGGATGCACAGGCACTCTCTGTAGGCAGGAATGGAAACCCTCTCTGTTGGTACCAGATGAACTTGGCCCAACGAGTGTCCTCCTCCTTTTAAGGTTCAACATCTTCCCTGTTATTCCGGAATTCAGTGCTGATGAAAGATGCTCTAATTCTAAATAATTTTAATGAGGTCTCATGCTGTTCCTTTAGGGGTGCTGCCAGTTAACGTCACTGATTACTGCCAGCTCTTTCGCTATCTCTGTCAAAACGGACGCTGCATCCCAACCCCTGGGAGCTACCGGTGTGAGTGCAACAAAGGATTCCAGCTGGACCTCCGTGGGGAATGCATTGGTACGTGATGAGCTGCTGGGTCGGCACCGAGAGGCCGTTGCAGCTCTGCTCCGTGACTGGACAGGTTTTCTATGGCTGCTGTGAAAGATTGCCTCAAACTCAGTGGCTTAAGGCAGCACAGATTTATTATCTTATACTTCTATAGGTTAGAAGTCCGACATAGTTCTTACTGGGCTAAAATCAAGGTGTCGGCAGGGCTGTCTTCCTTAGGGAGGCTCTTGGAGAGAATCTATGTCTCTGCCTTTTCCAGCATCTAGAGGCTGTCTGTTTCCTTGACTTTAAAGGGCGGTTTCTCATCTTCAAAGCCAGCAGTGTCGCTTCTTCAAATTTCTGTCTGACTCTCTGGTTCTCTCTTCTGATACCTTCCTTCACGTTTAAGTATCTGTGATTACACGGGACCCAGCTGTACATTGGGCTTCCCTGATGGCTTAGTTGGTAAAAATCCACCTGCAATGTGGGAGAACTGGGTTTGATTCCTGAGTTGGAAAGATCCCCTGGAGAAGGGCATTGCCACCCACTCCAGTATTATTTCCTGGAAAATCCTCATGGACAGAGGAGCATGGTGGGCTATAGTCCATGGGGTCACAAAGGGTCAGACATGACTGAGAAACTAAGCACAGCCCAGCACAGCACAGGTGTGTATTTCAGGAGGAATGGATAGTCTACCCACTAGTAGCTTTATTTGACTCCCTTTGCCATGTAGCATATTCACAGGTTCTGGGGATTAGGACATGAACATGTTTGTGGGGGCATTACTATGCCTACTATTGTTTGTTTTTCTTCACTTACTAAATCAAATCTGACTCTTGTGACACCATGGACTGTAGCCCATCAGTCTACTCTGTCCATGGGATTCCCCAGGCAAGAATACTGGAGTGGGTTGCCATTTCCTTCTTCAGGCAATCTTCCTGACCCACAGATTAAAGCCAGTCTCCTGCACTGACCAGCAGATTCTTTACCACTGAGCCACCAGGAAAATCCTATGCCTAATATAATGGCTTTTAACTTTCATTGTAAAATAAATTCAAGGCATTGCTGGTAACTGTAACATAAGACATCGTCTTAAAGCCTGACCACTAAAACAAAGCATTAAAAATACCCCCAAATTATGAAACTTTGCATGTGTTACTAATTTGAATGAATAACTCACCAACTCTGTGTAGTTAGTCATTAAAGACTGAAGTGAGGACCTTTAAGTTGTTGACAAGGCAGTCAAGTTAGTGAAGGAAGGAAATGTAACACAAGAATAACTTTGTTGAAAGCCCCTTTGAGTAGCCCATTAGGAGAGAGTGCTTCAATCCTTAGAGGTCCTCCAGAGCTAGGTGGGAGAGGGAGCATCTAACTCAGGGTTGAGATCAGACCTGCATCCGCCCCAAGAAGCTTGTGACTTCAGACAAGTGGGTTATCTTCCATAAGCCTTAGCTTCCTCATCTTTACAGAGGAATAAAAGCCAGTTTACCTGTAACTATACCGATAGCTCGAAATGACTATAAAACTTGAGTCAGCCTGTCTGGGGACAAGGTGGCAGTGGTGGCATCCTCAATAGTGGGCGAGATGCCCACTTAAACTGCGATAGCTTCATGGTTTGTCGTAATACTCTTACAGCAACTCAGAAAGGAATGCTTAGATATGGTTGGGCATTCTTTTTATTGAAATAACGAGTTTCAAGAGACACTCGGAATCCTACCCAGAAGCCACTTCTGAAATGTTAGTCTGTTTGATCCTCTTAGACCAGACCCAGGGAAGAGAAAATGTTTTTTAGCTTGGAGTGTTGAGTTGCTACCATTTGGCATTTTACTCTGAAGAATGACACAGGAAAATAATGCACTTTAACTGCTCTACCCGACCAGTTTTCAAGCGGCTGGTGGCACCGTTATTGTCGTGGAAAGAAAAAGGAACCTTTTGTTACACAATTTACTTCTTGAAAGTGTTTTAACATGTAAAGGAAACCAACAAAATGGTCTCAGAATTATGGCCATCTGACTTCTTGCTAAAATGTCCTGTGCTTTGCAGATGTTGATGAATGTGAGAAGAACCCCTGCGCTGGTGGCGAGTGTATTAACACGCAGGGCTCTTACACCTGCCAGTGCCGGCCTGGCTATCAGAGCACACTCACGCGGACAGAGTGCCGAGGTACGTTCCGTCGGAGCTTGGTGTGGGGGTGCGTATGCTAAGGAGGGAGTTTGCTTTGGAGGAATTCCATGGAGTTTAAATAACCCTTGCTTGAAGAGACTAAGATACTCCCATTGCTTTTTGCACTTAATTCCACATATTGTTACTCCGAATTATGTTACATTATAAAATCTGGCTAACACTCCAGTTATTTTAAAAGATGCTTCTGTGCCTATCGGAATATCTTCTTTTTACCAGCCTCCCCCCACCACCCCCCCCCCCCTTTTTTTTTTTTTGCCTTGTCACTATTATCTCTTAAATTTTAATCAGAAAGCTCGGGAATAGGGGTGTCCTTTGTTGACAGAGAAGCAGAGGAAACTTTCAGGTGAAATTCTCTGCAGTTAGTTATCGAATGGGAAGGCCTGAAGGATAAGAAGTGCCTATAAGTTCTTGCTGCTGGTTCGTGTGGTCAGCAGTAACATCGGCTAGGGGCAGGTGGGAGATGCAGCAACTAAAGCCCCACTTGAGACCTGCTGAATCCAAATCAGCATTTTAACATGATCTTCCAGGGATCCTTATGCGTGTTAAAGGGGGAGAAGCCCTGCTGTAAAGTTGCCTCATAAAAATTTGCCTTCAGTTTTGTTTAGCAGTTGACTTATTAATCCACCCAATAGTCATCTTAGATGACTTTGATGTACTGAGTTTGTTTTTAATTTTTTTAACGTTTTATTTTGTATTATAGTATAGCCTATTAACGATGTGACAGTTTCAGGTGGCCAGCACAGAGACTCCGCCATACACATACATGTATCCATTCTACCCCAAACTCCTCTCCCATCCAATCTGCCACATGACATTGAGCAGAGTTCCCTGTGCTATCCAGTAGGTCCTTGTTGGTTATCCATCTTAAATATAGCAATGTTATACTGAGTTTCTGAGATAGAAATAATTAAGATGTGCCTCCCATTTCAAGGGACCCAAATATCTATATCTCTGTAAATTTGGCACAGAATGATCTATTGTCATTTATCAAGTAAAGGCAGATAAAAGCAAGAAAATTCTCTGTTGAAATTAAATACAAGGAAATATAGGGAAGCTTGTATTGCTTTAAAAATTTGTCAACCATTAATGAATTAATTTTATTTGCTTCTTTTAGCAAAAGTTCTTTATATGAGTTGAAGACGTACAAGTGTTTTTTTATTAGTGACTGTTTTCAAAATCTTTGAATTTGATTCTGACTTAGAGATTTCTTGCCATCAGTATATCTTAGTACACTACTTATAAATGGCAATTTTGAGCAGAGAAACCTGGAGTACAACATTTGAATCTGTTAATGTTTCTACTAATGGTCTATTTACTGAATTACAAGTATAGTTGGAATTTTTAACTGAGCTTAGGTCCTTCTTTATGACTTTTGTTTAAAATAATCAGTGTATGCACACAGTATACTAGACATTTTTCAATGGTGGAAAATAAACTGAAACCAATGTTTCAGAAGACAGCACTATTAAATAAGCAAATAGAAGACATTATTGAAAGCACTCTTCTAGGGCGGGAACCAGCCAGTGTAGGTACATGTTACTGTCATCAGTCTGACACTTAATTTATTATAGACTGAGGATTACCTAAAAGCCTCAAGTACTGTGTTCTTTAAGAGCTAGTGCTAAGTTTATCTCGAACACGAGACATTGATAACATGCTCACATGTGGAGATAGATGAAATTGGTCGCAGAATGGTCAGGAAGGTTGCATACTCAGCTGAGAAGGAGGACAGGAGGAACTGAACAGAAGGGGACAGAAGAAACATACAGGAACACAGAAGAGACTTTGAATGGCAAGCTTTTCGTTTATTTTTGTGAGGCAGCGGAGCCCTGATGGCATTTTGAAATTAGCGAGGAGAGAAAAAGCTGAACGCTTTATCCTGTTTATTTTAT
The DNA here is from genome assembly GCA_007570785.1 of Antilocapra americana. Classification (NCBI taxonomy): domain Eukaryota; kingdom Metazoa; phylum Chordata; class Mammalia; order Artiodactyla; family Antilocapridae; genus Antilocapra; species Antilocapra americana. Next base: position 2,405,439 of record ML664175.1, on the reverse strand, counting down.
CCTTGAGCCTCCTTAGATTATAGAATTCTTAAAAAAAAAAAGAGATTATAAAATCTTTACAAAAAAAAGTCTGCTGAAGAATATGTGGCTTTTTACTATTTTTTTAGAGTGTGGAACGAGTCAGATTTTAGTAAGGATTAAGAAATAAATGAGAGAGAAAATGATTGTAGGTTGTTGGCACAAAGATCAGACAGAAGGAAAGCCCAGACTGCCTCAGCTAGTCCAATGACTCGTGTGGAAACCGCTGCTGGATCTGCCCAGAAAGAAAGTGCGTCTGAGGGTCAACCACAAGACACCGTGCAGACACAGGATAGACGGTCGGAATAAGCAGTGTGCCATGAGTGCACATTCTTGTCGCCCAGAGGATGTGTAGAGCGCTTAGACCCAGGGACACGTGGCCTCCACTCTGCGTGGAGAGGTCTGCTCCCATCCAGCTCTGCTCAGCGCCCTGGCCTCCGGCTCCTGGGGAATAAGCCCTGGCATAGGTTATGTGCTCGGTAGACAGGATGGTTTGTGTTCATCCCCTTTGATGTTCATCCAGGCATGTAGCCTGGAAACTGAGGGGAATAGATAATCCAGGGTACCTTGTTGTCCACTTTAGGTTAATTATTAATCTTTAAATGTGAGATCAGATGCAGGTTGTTTGAATTATTGTCATTTTTAACACTTTCGTATCCTGCTCTGTTATTTAATTTGGCATGATTTTTAAACACAAAAGAAAAAAAAAAAGGGGAAATATCCCCGAAGTACCAATATTTTGTTTGGTAGACAGAATACTCATAAAGTTATAAAAGAGACTAGGAATTTATAAACAAAACTGTATTTGGACCAGAACTGCCATAAGGAAGGTAGACATTTCAGAGCCAAATGATTGATAGTTTTCAGATGGAATTAAGTTTTTTAACTGTGTTTCTTTTAAATGGCATTTCTGTTTAATTATTCTGATACAGCTATCAATCAGATCTGCCTTTTTGATCATGACTTAAAAGACATCTGCCAAAGCTTACTGTATATAATGATATATTCTGGCTTATTAAATTGTCTAGGAAATGATACAGAAGAACCTATTTTGTTTACAGAATTGAGATTTAGGGAGTCTTGTTAGAAATTAGAGTTAGATTGAATGCTGTTAGCATCGTTTCTTTCATATGTCTTTCAAACTTTTATTAGTAATCTTAATTACATTTCATATTGTTTAATTCTGAATTTATGTTGAAGGATATTATTTAGTAACTAAAACCCAAGACTAAGATCATGAGTTTGGAGATGGTGAGAAGGAGCAGTAAAATAATTTTAAATCCCCTAAATAAAGCTATTTCTTTCTTTTTAACTCTGCTTTTAGACATTGATGAATGTTTACAGAATGGTCGTATCTGTAATAATGGACGTTGCATCAACACAGATGGCAGTTTCCATTGTGTGTGTAATGCAGGATTTCATGTCACACGAGATGGGAAGAACTGTGAAGGTAATATAATGTAATAATAATGTTATTGGGCGTTTTCCACTGCAATTTCAGTACCAAAAATCTTTAACAAGACGAGGTCAAATACTTAGTATAAGGTCCAAGTGTCAAATGTATATTCACCTGTGGTTATCTGGGAGGAAACCTAACTTTTCAATAGTATTAATTCCTTTAATTCATTTTTGTGTGAGTCAAGTAACATTTTAAATATAGGAGCAGAGCTTGCTTTTCAAAGATTCCTAGTGATGAAACTTCCATAGCATAAATCATTACTTATGAATTTTAAACAGTCAGAATTTGTACATTAAAAAAAAATAAAACACCTAATATGCGTTCTTTGGTCACTTAAAAGTCTTTTGTTTAAAGTATCTATGTAGTAATGAAATATTAGAAATGAGTATCTGAAAATGTAAAATTTGAGAGAAATATTGACGATTGAGTCAGCCTTTATATTGCCTGTTGAATTAATCACCTCACTTTGAATTGGGCTTTTTTATTTTGTCTTTTCCTCTGCCTATTTTTCCTGAAATTGAAAATATGACAATTACTGATGAGTTTTTACTTCTTAGACCTTTAGCAAAAAATGAAGAATGCTCCTTATCATCTTTCCCAACGTCTTTGGGAAACATCCCAAGAATCTATTCATACATTAAAAGAATTTCAAAATTGTTCTTAGAAACATTTTTGGCAGAATATTATCTCAGTGATTCAATTCAAAGACTTAATGCCAAAATTCTCAGTTGGGATAGAATCTTGTTTAAAAAAGAAAAAATCATAAATTACTTTGGTCTGACTAAAGCCTATAAGTGAAAACACACTGTGTCTAGAAGAGCAAGTGCCTCCTAAGAGCTGCAGTGTTAAATGAAATAGCATATTGATGAATTTCAAGAAATATCCCTATGATCAAGGGATCCTAAGGGTTAGCTGTCATGGCTGTGCTCTATAGTTGTCTTACATTTTAAAAATACTTTTTTCCTACCCCTATTAAAATTCAAACTACAAGCAGTTCTCTGGTTTCTCCTTTTCAAAGAATCAGGAAGTAGCCTAAATACATTTCAAATTTCATCATTCTTAATTTTAATTTTGTGTTTATTTTCAGTATATTAGAAGTTACATGAATCTGTAAATATATATATTGGGTTGGCCAAAGAGTTCAGGTTTTTCTGTAAGGTGAATTTTTTGGCTAACCTGATATTTATATGAAAATATATTTTATATGAAATTTCATAGATATATAATTCTATATGAGTGTATATATATACATATGTGTATACATATATATTTCATAATCTGTATATACTTGTGTATACATACATATGTATATATGCATTCTTTCTAAGTCGCTTCGGTCATGTGTGACTTTTTACGACTTTATGGACTGTAGTCCACCAGGCTTCTCTGTCCATGGGATTCTCTAGGCAAGAATACTGGCATGGGTTGCCATGCTCTCTTCCAGGAGATCTTCCCAACCCAGGAACAGAACCTGCATCTTTTATGTCTCTTGCATTGGGAGGCAGGTTCTTTATACCACTAGCACCACCTGGGAAGCCCATATGTGTGTATATATATATACACATCCTATAGTTTAGCCCTATAGTTTGCAAGCACAGGTCAAAAATTGAGAACTTAAAATACATATTTCATATGCCACTCTTCTTTTTGTATGCTCTAACTTGGATGAAAATTAACCTTAGATAGTAATAACAAGAAGTAAAGAAATGTGAAGAAATAAAATTATATTGATCCAGATTGGCTTCCTTTGTAAGCTTACTTATCTGGTCATTAAGAAAATACATCTTCTATATTTTTCAGATATGGATGAATGCAGCATAAGGAATATGTGCCTTAATGGAATGTGTATCAATGAAGATGGCAGTTTTAAATGTATTTGCAAACCTGGATTTCAGCTGGCATCAGATGGGCGTTATTGTAAAGGTTTGTGCTATAAAACTCTCAGTCATATTCTTTACCTGTTTTTTCTCCTCTCTACATTGCTTAAAGCTACCACATTTCCCTATTAATTCTCCCTATTTATAGTACCCCTAGTTCTGGATTAGTAAACCTGACTGGAACTTCTTCTTAAAATCAGCCATCCAGAGAGCTATGGTTTATACTCAGAAGGCTGTTCTTATTTCAGAAAGGGTGTTTTGGCATCTTCTCAAAAGAGCCTCAGGCTCCATAGCAAATGAATGAAAAGCTGAACTTTCATTTGGACTCCCAACAGCCGTGAGCATCTTATTGCATAAGCTGAGTTCTGTCTCTTCCTTGTACTTGAAGAATAATTGCAGTTGGCTTCTTGATGACTGTCATTTGCCATCTCTTATATCTTCACTGAACAAAATATTGTGGAGAGTTACTGCAATGATCTCTTAGTAATTGCCTCAAGATACCTTAAGAAACACAATTTATTTGAACTTTATCAAGTCACATTAAGCAAAAAAGGAAAATAGTATTAAACAGAAGAAATAAAGGAACCACCAACCGTTGTTTAGTTCTGTAACTTTTGGAATAATCTTTTTGCTCCAGGTAGTGAAGCAAAATGAAAATTTTTATTTGTGCTGTTGAACAGTGAGGTCCTGAGCAAAGTCGTCAGAGATAAGTTTGTGCTCAGTGTCTCTTACCTAATGTAGTCAAGGATGAGTAACTATTGCATGTGAGTCAAAGACCTGAGTTGGAACCAGATTCTTAAGGAGCCTCATACTCAAAACAGGTCCAGGAAATCTGCTAAAATACGGTATGCATTCAAAGCCTTCTGCTCATAGCTTCAGATGTGTTTAAGTGTGGAGTGTCAAGTGATTCTAGATTGAGAAAGCAGGAGAAGGTTGTATGGTGCTTCTCTGAGTGCCCCTGGTGGGAAGCTTTGGTAAAGATGTTATGGAAGAAAGCCTTGTGCTTATTAAGTCTTCTGCATGATGTGTATTTTCTCTAGGCTTAAAAGAACTTCTAGCCCTTGGTTGTTTACCTGCATTCTCTATGACCTTCACATCAGTGGCACTTAATATTGTGCAAATCTGCCATCACAGCAAAAGAAACTTTTTTCTTTTTTTTAAAATTAGAAGTAGGAAATTGGTTTCTGTACTTTTGAGCTATGTGTCAGGAGGAGGTTATAGTCAGATTAACACATGGAAATATTAAGACAGAATACAACAAAGCACCAGATTGTTAGATTAAGTGCTGTACAAGTGAGAAAGAAAGGGGAAGGGAATGATTGCTGGAATATTTGGAACTAGGCTTCCAAACAAAATAACACAAGGAAATGTGAAAGCCCCTTTGTGAACAGACCTTTATTGAGAACACACACTCCTCTTACCTTGGAGCTTGCTAAGATTCCCTTTCGATGCCAGGGGCTGCCAGTGACCCAGGCCACAGCCTCTTCAGGGGGCCAATAGATGATGCTGATGTAACTGTTTCAGAACACATTATGACCTCATAGGTGAAACTAGGTTTTGCAACTGTTTGCAATCAGTGAACTAGTGTCTTATCGATAAATGGATTGTTCCATTCATTTGAAAGTGCCTAATGATTAAAAGTTCTCCTCTGACTTTACCATTCTGGCTTAAGAAACAGAGCTAGAAAGAGAAGAGATGAATGCTCCCTATTCTTCCCTATGCCTTCTTTATTCTGCTATACAGAGTAAATGGAATGCATACACTGTAATAAGAATAAAGAGAAAAAAAGGAAAGACATTTCTTATACGCTGCATTTCTTTTCCATAATTTTTCTCTTGATATCACAAAATAAGATTTTCTCTGAGTGCTAAGGACTTGGTTCTGATCCCCCAAAGATGTGACTTTTCAAAGCTGAATGAAGCCAATTTCATCTCTACAGTTAACTAATCTGATGACCAGCCTGGCCTCCCTTGATCAATCTCTGAAGGTTGAGGCCACTCACTTGGAGCAATGCTCTCTGGACCTCTATTCTATCTCTGTCCCCAGTAAAAAGCCTTTGTATTATTTTTCAGGCTGTAGTCACCACTGTTTTACTGTAGATCTCAATTTGAAAAAAAAAAAAAAAAAGTGACCTGAATAACTGAACCAGTTTGAGTTCATGTATTTAAATGTAACTGCTGTTTTAAAATACAATCTGTACACGGAATCTTGGACCATCTGAATATATTTTGTGCCAAATAACACAAGCTGAGTAAAACGCAGAGGTGTTTCAGTCTCAATTTGCCTTTTTAAGGACAGAAGAAAGGAAATATTCACATATACTAGTTGTATATTATAAAAGGAGTTGTTATAAAACGACTTGCTTCTAAGTGTTATATGTTTTCCAAAACAGAATTTTGGTATCATTTCCACTTCCCCACATTAAGGGGGAAAATATCTGCTATTATTAGTATGTGCCCAATAAAGTCTTTTACCAGACCTCCCTAATATATACATATGATACTGTGAAATATTTGTAATGTGTAAGAGAGATTTTTCCTTGCTGGGTTTCATTTGCTTACACTGCTGTTGTTGTCTTGGAATGGTCATCAAAATCATCTTTATTCATTTTCTATTCCTTTTTTATGGTGTTCCATCTAGGCTTTAGTTCTGTGTCTCCTCATGCCATTCTAATTGTCCCAGAGATTTAAGGCGTGAGTTAAGGCGTGAGTGATAACTGGAATGGACACCAGTCTGAGTGTTGGATGCCAAAAGGAGAAGCTTCCTGCCCAGGTCAAAGATGCAGTTTATTATCAAGCTAGATTTCTGACAGTCCTGGAAGAACTGCCATGTGAAACATTACACAAGACCCTTTGTCTTTTAGCTGTCACTTTCCTTCTTCTCCAATTCTGTTTTTGCTTATGGTTCTTACTTTGGATTAAAAAAAAAATCTCAGGAGAATGTCACTGAATAGCTTTATATGGAAAAGAAATAAACTCAGTTTATCTCTCAGTTTTCATTCCTCTTTCCTCAAAGGAAAATGAAGTGCATCTCATTGAGCTTTTATTGTTGATGCTGTACATTATTGTAAATCTTTTCTGTTTTCAAGTCTTAGATTTGTAAGCACATTATGGTTTTAGATGAAGTGACTTCGTTTTTAATAAGTGCTTCTCCCCACCACAGATATTAATGAGTGTGAAACACCCGGGATTTGCATGAATGGGCGTTGTGTCAACACTGATGGTTCCTACCGATGTGAATGCTTTCCTGGACTGGCCGTGGGTCTGGATGGACGTGTGTGTGTCGGTAAGATTACAGCTGTAACTAGATGTACAATAGAGAGCCACCCTCTGTCAGTAAAATCAACCAATAACAAATGTGCTCTACTGCAGCAGGTATGATACAATTAATATCTGTGGGCAACAGACCAACAGGGTCAGTTTTTTCCTTGTATAAAGTGAATATTAATTCAAGGGATAGAAAGATGAGCTGAGATAAATGAAAACCAAAGGACTCTGCACCTCTTCTCCTTCCTTGTCCTAGCTGTCCTCAGTTTTCTCCAGCCCTCCTTTGTTGATGGTCTTTGAATTGACCTATATGTCCCTAATTATCTCATGATGAACATTTCATTTTCATCTAAGGAACTGAATGTCCAAATGAAGGTAGAGAATTCAAAGGAGGATATGGATGATCAAGAAACTTATATGATAATAGATTTTGGGGCTTTATAAGGAGTTTCAGATTTATTGATAAATAGATACAAATTTTATCCAAATTATTCTTAAGACAGGGAGTTTTTCCCAATCCCCTTTGTACTGGGAAAAGATTGGTCATAGCTGGAAATCCCCTCCTGGTGGTAAAGATGACACCGCTTAGTTACACCAATATCTAAGATTTATACAGTTTTGCAGATTAAACATCCTCTTTTTTGAAAATACATCTAACTAATATACTCAATAATTGTATGATTATGTTGGAGTGGGCTGGATTTCTAATAAAAATCTTTTTTATCATATGGTGAGATTGAATGATCATCCATCATTCATTCATCATTTCTTAACTGCTTTCTCTGTACAAGCCTGGGGAAGAAAACAATGAGTGAGGGATAATCCTAGCCTTTAAGGACCTCACACTTGGCTAAACCATAATGTCCCTAGAAAACTGGAAGAATCTAGTAATTGGTTTCCAGTGCTTGGAAGCTGAAGAATTTGTTTTATTTTCTATTGAGGCCTTGTACCAGAGGCATTCTCTGAGTAAGAACAGTGACAATGGCTAAATAAAGCCAGCTTCAACTTTAACCTGGGGGGTTCCCGTCTGTTGGAAATGATAGTGTGATGACAGATGCTTCTTCTTGTTCAGACACCCACATGCGGAGCACGTGCTATGGTGGATACAAGCGAGGCCAGTGTGTCAAACCCTTGTTTGGTGCTGTTACCAAGTCTGAATGCTGTTGTGCCAGCACTGAGTATGCTTTTGGGGAACCTTGCCAACCGTGTCCTTCACAAAATTCAGGTATGTTGTGTCATGCGGATGCCCTAGTACTGCCAGCCTTCTGCCCCCCATCTTCAGCCTTTGCATTTATGAAAGTCACAGGGAAAGATTACATGATGCTCTACAGATACCTCACATACCTTGCAGGGGTCTTGAAAAGAGCTGGTCAGGCTTTGATCACACATTACCCACCAACTCAGCTATCATCTGGATTAGGCTGCACATTTATGCTTCCCGTCTGAATTTCTCCACCTCAGTAATATTCATGTTCTTAGAGTACATGCACCTTAACTTGTTTTCTATAGTTGTTTCACAGTGTTACATTTTGCAGGAGCTATTACAAAAGCAGAATTTTACAGTGTGAAAATAAATAATTTTCATCTTACTTGACTGTTTCCAACTTTTTTCCAAAAGTCCATTTGTGAATTTTGTTCAAATCCTTCATGTTGACTTGGGTTGGTGTATGTTCCCTAAATCATTTTGCTCCACTCTAGGGAAAAAGTATTTTTCACACTTCAAAGTGATGTAGCTTAGCGAAAAGAAAACTGGTCAGTGAGTCAGAATTCTGCTCTCCAGTCACAGGCAGGCAAATTACTTAATTAGAGGGTTCAGGTTTTTTGTGAATTTTTGTTTATTTAGGAATTTTTCTCACCTAATTTCAAAAGGATTTGAGATGGTTTACATTAGTAAACAATTATAAAATTGAATGATATGGAAAAGGGATCCTTGGCCTTTTTATCTGAAAATGAATATTCCTAGATAATCCAGAAGATCCTCTCCAGCTGTAAATTATTTCTATTTGTAAGGCAAAAATAGTTTATTGAAATTAAAGCAATAGACTGTCAACATTTGAACGTAATTTTAAGGTACCTTGGCTGTTGGCTTCTAATGTCCTAAAGTCGAGTAAGTTCTAATATTGAAAACACATCGCTCTGACTGGTTGATTTATGTCTAAGATACAGTTTATTTCTGTCCTAGATACTATCAATTAAAGGTGAACTCACAATTTTTAAGCATTCGCCACTTTGAGAATGTTATTATTTGAAATTAGACGGAAATTAAAATCTGTTGTAAGGAGTTAGAGAAAGCGAAGTGGAAGACTTTTAAATCTTCAAGTTGGGGGAATGCCAATTAAAGAAAGCAAGCTTAATTTCAGATGACTGCTTCGCCTGGTGAATAATAAACAAATTATCATTAACTACATGATTACTAATCGATAAAATGCATGTTTGCAACAATACTTCAGTTATATACAAATGTTAATTCTATGTAAAAAGATACTTCCATGTAACTTTATAGTAGTATATTATTAATATTATTTATTTGTATATTGCTTTAACTTTTCAAAGTAGTTTCCTTGCATATTTTGAATTTACAAGGTAGATGAGTATCCTGAAACCTAGTACACAAGTATAGGTGATTTGTTCATGTCTTGAATGAATAGAATAGCCAAAACTTAGAATCCACGACTCTTGGTGCATACAGTTCTTTGTTTTTACATTTTCTTCTGGACCAAGTATATCTCCAAAGAATTCTTGTGATACATAGGAAAGAGGTAGGCTTATAATAAGATGACCCAAAGAGAGCAGATTCCCTTAAGCATTAAAGCTTAAAGATAGTTACATTTGAAGCTTAGTTCCACTAGCTTCTGTTTTATATTTGAATGAATTTACACAAAAGTGGTCCACTTGTGGAAATGGTTCCATTCAGTTTGGTCTCTCCACCTCTTTGATAAATGAAAATGCCAAATAATGAAGGATCAAAACGTAGGATGTCCCTTATTTCAGGAGAGAGGGGGGTGGGGTTTAGAAGACTGAAAGTATCTGAAAAAAATGTCTTTAGACACTTGAATGAGAAACACTAACCATGAGCAAAGCTCATCTCTGTGCTCTGGAAGTCAAATAAAACTATATATGAAGATACATCTCTCTGACTGCTGAGCATATACTCCTTGTAGCAATCAGTCAGAGGAGTCATGATTAGGAATTTCTCTTCTGCCCTTATTCCACTGTTTCTGGGGCACGCCACTGAGTTAGCTCAGGAACACCTACCATGTATTAAGTGCTTGAGTTGTGGTGAGCACTTTGCATGTTCTCTCGGTAAATCTATAGAAATACCCTGTGAGTTGGGTATCCTTTTCTACACTTTATAGAAGAAGAAACTAGAGGAAACGGCCTGTTTCCGAGACCCTCAGCAATAAGCATTGTCATCAGCGTTCAAACCCATGCTGATCTGAATTCACTGCACTCTAGTACCAGATCCTGCCCAAATAGAAAAGAATAATGACCACAGTTTGTTTCCACTTAGGCCAAGCTTCAACTAATTTAGTGCTAATTATAAAACTGCTTTTAGAAAAACTGGCATGATGCTGTTTTTTCCTGTCTTACCACTTATGCTATTTCACCAGTGCTTTAATTAATTGCTGAAGTGAGAAAATAAAGAGGATGTATTTCTTTGCTACCAGGCTCTGATTTTCAAACACAGTGGCAGCCGCCTTCCCATCTGTTCCCTTTTTAGCCCTTTTTAAGATGATTTTAAAAATGAGGGATTTTTACCACTTTTCTCAAATTTATGTTTGCTGAAAGACAGAGGCTCTGAAGGGTTAACTTTCATTTTTTTTGGATATGTATAACTTTTTGTATCCCCTGTCATCAGGAATGCAATTTTCTGGCACATGGAATTATAGGTGTGTTTGCTTCAGCACCAAGGTGCAAGTGGCTTTTGCTAAAAGGGCCCATCCCTAATTTTCAATTCTCTATTACTTAAGCACAAAGGATCTGCATTTGACTATGAAAGTCTGTAGTTGCCTGAATCCATAGGCAACTACGGGAAAATTAGTTTCTTTTCCTGGGATTAAGTGTGATTTCCTATTAGTTCTCCATTTCCATCATTCACTCTTAGGTTCATCTAAATATTGTTGGAATTGTGTCTAAAACACTGTATGAATTTTAAGAAATAGAAATCTGACTCCATCACAAATTTGGGAACATATTCTATACACTGCCATTTCTTCAACAAGATCCAGTTTTAACATTATGCAATACTTCCCCTATGGATTTAATATATAGAATGAGTCTGGCATCCTGATGAATATTAACCCTAAAAATACACATACATTCTTGTGAGGGAAGGCTAGAGAATTTTCAGAGAGAAATGAGAAAATGTTAAGAACTTGTTCTGAAAAAAAATAGCTCAAACTAAGAAAAAATATATTCCCAAGATAGTGGGAGAGAGTTTTATTAACAGTTAAGAAACCACATTTTAACAGGCACATTTCACTGTAAGTGTAAAATGTTCCCTGGTGAACAAAATCAAGTCATAGGAAAAACACCTTTTCCTAAAGCGCTTTGCACAAGGAATTGCTGGAACTTGCGTATATCCTTAGAAGTCGTTTTCCATGGTGATTGTGGAGCCTTTAAATGGGAGCGTGGTGTGACTCCCCCTGGGGGGAATGCCTCCTTTTCCGTTACCACTTTATTTCAGTTCCACTCACTTTGGAGGAAATGATGTGTGCAAAGCCAAGGGCAGGATCGACCTGTTCTGCAAACAAGGGAATCATTTACTATCTGTTAATTTATTGCAGCGGAGTATCAGGCGCTCTGCAGCAGTGGGCCAGGAATAACGTCAGCAGGCAGTGGTAAGGACTTGTTTTGAAATTTACTACCTTAAGCATGTGCAGAGGCAGCCCTGGGCCTTCCTGTGGGTTTCCAGTTGGTCCCTTTACACCAGTCTGATCTGAACCCATCTCTGACCATCACTGTGTGATCTACTTAGGACTCTTGGAAGCCCCCACTGGCAGAACAGAACAGTGGCACAGTGGGTCCTGGGGTTGCTGGTTGCTGGGTGTGGGTGTGGGGCTTCATACTGAAGTACTGGGTCCTCTCCCAGGGTGGTCAATGTGAACAAGATGCAGAGGCTCTGGTGGCTCATTTATGAGAAGGGGCAGCCTGGCCCTCCTTTGCGTCCACTGCTGTCGAGCACAATTCAGGGTTACAAGTTCAGGTGAACCCATGCACATTTTGAACACTTTCTTAACTAGCAAGTGGTCAGTCATTAACAGATGTCAATAGGGAGCCGTCTTGTATTTTGTAGCAGGCAGTGATAGCAGTTGGCTGAAAGAAAATGAAATGTTTAAGTGTAGGAGTTAAAACTAGAGAAATGCTGGTATCATAAAAGAAATTCAAAGGGAGAATTGGAACAAGCTTAAAAACAGCTAAGAAAGAGGAAGAGATTACTTTATTGATATAAAACTAAATGATTTGATTCAAGAGAATTATGGCTGAATTGATTGTCAGTTCATTCTCTTGATTGATTTCATCAGTATGTATAGATGAGGAAGGATTGGGGGTGGATATTTGGAGGAGAAAAGAGAAGTAAGGAACTGTATCATGAATAAAGATTTAGTAGGGAATAAATAAGTTGTGATAGGAATCTGAGGAAGAAAAACGGTCAGTCTTGATTTATAGAAGAGTCAGGGAACAAGATTTGAGACTAGCCACTCACTGACGGTCACTTTGCATCACCCTTGACTATTCGAGCTCTCCTTGGTCTGGGAGCACCCAGAAGAGGGAGGACGGAGCCTCATCTGCCCAGAGTAGCAGAGGCTTTTCCAGAGCAGGTGACGATTGTGCACACTTTGAACCAATGATTAGGCTTGCTCCAGGCATTCCCAACACAGAGTGAGGAGGGCATTATGTGTTGTTCATGGCAGAGTAAAGGATTTAAAGTGAATAAACAGCATTCATATTTTAATTTAATCTTGAGGATATTGTTGAACCTACGAAAGTCTGAACCTTGAGAATGACACAGTCGCTTTGTTTGTAGGCTGTCTTGTGGCAATATAGAAGGTAAATTGAAGAGGGACAGGCTGATGGCAGGGAAACCAGTTGTAGGAACTTGGACTCTGTATTTGATCTACTTTCCCATCTTGGTGTTTGGACAAGAGGAAGTCCAGGAGTTCTTTTGATTAAGGGTTGGTAACCTTGTAGTTCTAGCTCAGATGCCAATTTCCTCTCAGGGACTGGTGGAGCGAAGACTTGACTCGGGGTATCTTGCAGTAAGGAAAAAGGGATCAAGTTTCTTATCAAGGAGAAGCTTTTTTATTTTCACAAGGTCCTGATAGCTGTACATTTATTGTAATTTTTTGATAGTCTGTTTGACACTTACTTCAGCATGTTAATGCTTATGAGCTTTTTTTGTGGTCCAGATATAAATGAATGTGCATTAGATCCTGATATTTGCCCAAATGGAATTTGTGAAAATCTCCGTGGGACCTACAAATGTATATGCAATTCAGGATATGAAGTGGATTCAACTGGGAAAAACTGTGTTGGTAAGAAGCTTCACTGTTTTCTAAGACATTTCACGCATCATGCATTCTTTCTTTTGTTGCTTGAGCAAATTGCTTGAGTACCTTAAGGACTTGACAGATGGATGCTCTATACTTCGGGTATCAGCATAGCTGCCTCCTGACGGCTTGTATCTTTTGTCTAACTAAATCAAGCGTGGACTATGGCCACCGTCCCTCTCATACAGCGTACAGTACAGCACCCTCTTATTTTGACTAGTGGGTTTCTTTTTGTCTCCCTAACTTTTATTGCTGGCCCACACCTGGCCTTTCAGAAGGAAAGGTCTACATTTATGATATACACTGAATTTTGAGAAATGATTTCTTTCTCTCTCATACCCTTAATTTTAGGGCCCCTGTTTTGGGAGAGTATGGTTGTTATTTGAGTACACATAGTACTTTCAAACTAGACTCACCTCAAAAGTGAGTTTTACAATTTCATTTTTCTATAAGAGCCTCTCTACATTGACAGACATGAAAAATTATTGTTTATTTGGACATGCCAGAAAGACACAGAGATGTTTCAACTTTCTCCCGAAATCACCCCATGTGAAGAAAACTGAGAGTCTAGGAGGCAGAAGGGATTCTTCTTTCAGTACTCTAGTGTCTATTCCAAAGTTGGACCCATTATCATCAGAAGGATGTTCATATTTCAGTACTTCCCTGGTGGCTCAGTGGTAAAGAATTCTCCTGCAATGCAGGAGACATGGGTTCAATTCCTGGATCAGGAAAACCCCCTGGAAGAGGAAATGACAACCCACTTCAGGATTCTTGCCTAAAAAATTCCATGGACAGAGGAGCCTGGCGAGCTACAATCCATGGGGTCACAAGGAGTCAGACTTGACTGAGCACGCATGTTCATATTTCAGGTTGTATTCAGAAGTATGAAGCTAGAAATCAGAGATCCACTTCAGCCACTTTCCAGAGAATTCCAGGGACTGGCTATATTATTTCTTAATCCTCAAGTCCTTAATTTAAAGTTCCATATTCTTCTGACATCATCAGTTGAGAATTGCAATACTGACCCTTTGGGGAAGTGTTAGCATTTGTTATACAATTTTGACAGAATTCTCAGCATGCTATTTTCTCAGACAATAACATCACTTTATACTTGATTTTCCCATATTTTAAGTACTTTATAAACACAGCCCTCCACATCTGTGAGTTTTGTGTTTGCATATCTAACCAACCTCAGATCAAAGATATTTGAAAAAAAATCCTGAAAGTTCCCAAAAGCAAAACTTGAATTTTCCATATACCAGCAACTATTTACATAGCATTTACATTGTATTACGTATTATAAGTAATCTAGAGATGGTTTAAAGTACACAGGAGGATGTGCATAGATTATATGCCAGTACTATGCCATTTTATATAAGGGACTTGAGCATCCACAGATTTTGGGTAACCTGGATGGCAGGGATGGGGTTCCTGGAACCAATTCCCTGCAGATGCCAAGGTATCACTTGTAAGTTGCTGATTGAAGTATATTTACTGATGTGAACCCATGCAGCTCTCTAGTACCGAATTTGTGTATACTTTATGTAAGGACCACTAGCTTGTCAAATGATAATATAAGAAGAATCACTCGGTGTGTAAAAAGTTCCTTGTGAATATGTAGCCTGCTCTGTGGGCTGTAAGATGTAGTTTAGCTCAGTGTGATATAGCAGACTGTTTAAGTTCCATGCTTCCTCAATTACCTAAGTAATGCATATCAAAAGTTTGATTTTGTATCAGACAGGCCTATTACTCAGCTCTCTGAATCTCTAGCCTGCATTCTTCATGTATAAACTCTACAGCTTGCTTCATACTTTATAAACATAACTTGAGACCACTTAAATTATTCTGAAGAAGAAATACCCATCCTGGAACTAATACTTATTAAAGATGGACCATACTTTCTAAATATTTAGTCAGTTCCTTAAAACAGTGGGATTAGTCCTTTTAACTTTGGCACAATGAAACAATTATATATTGGTTTGGCCAAAAAGTTCATTTGGGTTTTCCTGTACCATCTTATGGCAAAGAAATAGAAAAAATGAAACAAACATTTTGGCCAACCCAATAAATAATAATTTTCAGCAAATCTAAGTGTTTTTTCCCTGCCAAAGAAAGAAGTGAATTAAATGGTCTGGTGATTTTAGACTTTGTAGATACCTAGTAAAAATAATCAGATCAGTCACCTATTTTCTAAAACTAGGTAATTTTGGCAAAAACCAATGGTATAGGAGTTTTGCTTCTTCCTTGAATTAATCATATCATTATGACCTTAAAATCGTAACTTATAAAAAGCAAAGAAATTGCATGCGAGGATAAGATCTTTTAAAAGTTTATGTTTTCTTTATTTTCCAGATATTAACGAATGTGTATTGAATAGTCTGCTTTGTGACAATGGACAATGTAGAAATACTCCTGGAAGTTTCGTCTGCACCTGCCCCAAGGGATTTATATACAAACCTGAACTGAAAACCTGTGAAGGTAAGGAATATTTTTTGTTCTTATACCATGTGCTTTGCTGCCTTTTGGAGTTCCACTGGAAAAGCACAAAGTCTTATTTTAGACAGTTGTGTCATGTAGTTGAGATTCTGTGATCCTGAATGACACTTGTATACACTTTACAAGCTGCTGATAGTACTTATTTGTGATTGGCCTTTTAGTCGTCATTTATTTCACATTCAAATGCTATTTAAGAGTATCCATTTTATATTTTCCTGTATTTGGTATTTTATTTGCCAACATTTACTAGATTATGAAAATATTAGATATATGCTATTTGAGTTAATAATTCAGAAATCATGTTTACATTTGCTCCAGATTTTCTGAATTAAAAAGATCAAGCCATGTGCTGAACATAGAGATATGCTCAATTATTATTTTTGGCATTCCATCTAGTCTAGGAAAAAAATCTATCTAGGCCAGCTTTATTATCTAATGAAGAATATGTGGTAGCAGTTGAGACCCAAGTATAAAGATTCATTTGTGCCCAAGACTAGTTTTTAGCAGTAATGTAGACCTATTTTTGTTTCAGACATCGATGAATGTGAATCAAGTCCTTGCATTAATGGAGTCTGCAAGAACAGCCCAGGCTCTTTCATTTGTGAATGTTCTTCTGAAAGTACTTTGGATCCAACAAAAACCATCTGCATAGGTATTTATCTTTCTGAGAATGATTTTCTTGTTTTATCAATGCTGCTGTATTTAATGTCCAGTTTTATTACAGAAGGGTTTCAGTATAGGAAAAAAAAATTTTAAACTATCATTATTCCTTGTTTCATGATGCTGTTCTTGCTATAATCTCAATGCACATGTTTGAGTTTTTTAGATAGATTCCGTTAATTGTCTATTAAATATCATCACTCCCCTGCCCCTACAGAAACCATCAAGGGCACTTGTTGGCAGACTGTCATCGATGGACGGTGTGAGATCAACATCAACGGAGCCACATTAAAGTCCCAGTGCTGTTCATCCCTCGGTGCTGCCTGGGGGAGCCCATGCACCCCATGCCAAGTCGGTAAGAGAAGCGGGTGCTGTGGCTCCTCTGCTCACTGGGCATTACTTGGGATGGGGAAGCCTGGAACTTTGTTCATTTAAGTTCACGTGGGAATTGTAGAAAATTTCGTTTTGATGACCTCAATGCAACATGTTGCTGTCTAGGAAATTAAGATAAGTGTCAAGGGAAATAATTGTATGTGATTTGGTTAATTTATTGTTTTCTATCACCGCACTGTAATGTAGTTATATGGTGTGGCTTTCCCAGATCAGCAATTCTTATTGGCTCTCTTAGAAACTTCGTGATTAAGGGTCCTAAGCTTTTTACAGGCACAGATATTCTCCCCCGAAAAAATATTGAAAGGAACCAGAGTTCACGACTAAAGTTATTGCAAAACAGGTTCGAGAGCCTTGCTAACGATTCCTTTGATTCAGCGGATTTGGACATATAAATGTGTGAACTGACAATAGTGTGACTGCTGCAGAGTGAGAGACATGCCCGTTCTAGACTTTGTTTTCCACATTTATGTTACAGTAATCCTATAGTATGACTCATGCTTTAGGGGTCACAGCGAGAGGGAAATCGAGTCAGTTTTCTTCTTAGTCATCACCATAGTGTGACCTTTAGGGGATCTTTGAGTCTTTCAGAATCTCACAGATGGACTGAGTTTTATTCAAGGAGCTATTTCATTCTTCTCCCTCACCTATACAATCTCGGTGACATTTTGTTGCCTCAGAATTATTCACAGCACTAAAATCAATTCCATGTTAAAGGGCCTCTGTCATGTTTCTAATATTGTGTCATAAAGTCTGGATATTGTTATCTCAGATTTGTTTTTTTACTTTTTGTTTATTTTTTTGATACAGATCCCATATGTGGGAAAGGCTATTCAAGAATTAAAGGAACACAGTGTGAAGGTATTTATGATTATTTATAAATCATAAATTTCTGCATGCATGAAGAATGCTTGTATTAACTTGGACTGCATAAAGCTGTCATGTAACTTCCCAGTGAGAAATATGTAGCAGGGGAAAAAAAATAGTGAGAACTGCCGAACCTGTAACAGACATGAATTTCATAAGCATGCGTGCTCTTGCCAGTGTGAGAGCTCTACGGCCAAAGGGCAGAGTGTCTTGAAAATGATTTAGGCTTACCATAGTTTTGAGTGACTACAATTTCAAAATGTTATCTATGAGGAAGAGAAAAAAGGAAGTTTGTGATGAGGCTGTAAGACTTGCATTTTTCTTGATTTTGTCCTGCATCCTTTGGTTTTTATTGTTGTTTGTTTCATAGTTTTGTATGATGAGAAAGACACACCTCTGTTGCCTCGTTTTTGAGAGTCTCCATGGATTCTTTCTACTTTCCTGTGATTTTTCTTTTCTCATGGAGTCCCGGATAGGCAGACATAGGTCAGGGTGACTAACACAACCTGACATGACACAGCAGCTGAAAAATTTTAAAAACAGCAATTAGTCCCATATGTGGAATGAAATAAACTTTTTTTCCCTGCTAAAATAAAGAGGAACACTACAACCCCCACCCAAGAGCTTGCTTTCCAAATGATGACTGAATCCTTTGGCCTCTCTCTGGTCCAGACCCACTGTTAATAACTTATCTGACCTCAGCAGCATATTTTGGTATACAAGTGGCCCCAGAGCCAAACAGCCCCCAAAAGGTAAATTTCCCCCTCCCCATTTATTTCTCTTATAAGGAAAGATTTAGAATTTTTTTTTTCAACATCCCTGGCTTGGAAAGTTATTTCTTCTAAATAGAGACACAGTGTGTGTGAGTTTCTTGACTAATGCTCCCCCTTTTTGGCATTAGCAAGTAAGTGCCTTTCTTTGGGTTAACTTGATGGTGAGTATTTTTCCAAAAACAGTGCAGAGAACACAATGCTCTTCCTTAAGCTGGGAAGGGCTAATATATTTGAGACAGATGCAGCGAATGATGAACGAAGGAACATGAGCATCTTCCAGCTCTCTCCAACCCAAGCTGGAACCACCAAGGATAGCTCGAGACCAATGATGAGTTAGAACTAGATACACACTTTCTTGGGACATCTCAGCACCTCTCAAAGGAGACTCTTTTGACTGGCCCCATGTATTCCCCAGTGGTGGATTTTTTTCTGTGCTTATCTTCAAGCTATTTCTTCTTTGCTAATTTGAAAGATCAGACTTCTGTTTCTTTTCTTAATTCCAGCCATCTGGTCTAGTAAAGCTAATTAAATGGCTCCTGGGAGCCTTAGCCCTTCTGGTAGCTCAGATGGTAAAGAATCTGCCTGCAATGCAGGAGACCTGGGTTTAGTCCCTGGGTTGGGAGGATCCCCTGGAGAAGGGAATGGCTACCCACTTTAATATTCTTTCCTGGGAAATCCCATGGACAAGGGAACCTGGCAGGCTGTAGTCCATGGGATCACAAAGAATCAGGCATGACAGGGTGACTAACACTTTCACTTGGAAACCTTACCTGAGATGTCTGTAGTACCCAAACTTGTCTCTAAGAACTCCCACAAACTCCCTGTCTTTACAACTCAAAAATTACTCCCTGGGACTGATGGAGAAGCAATTATATCTTTGTTAATCGATGAGCTCTGTCTGGTTGCTTCTTAAACATCCTAGAAATTCTATATAAATTATTTAAAAGTAAACTAGTTTTCTACTTACTAAATTCAAAATGGCCTTTTCAGTTGTGGGAATATGACTCTATGAATGGGATAAAGTAGAATTGTGCTGTGCAAATGTATTAACTTCATGCTTTCTTTTTTTTCTTCATAGATATAGATGAATGTGAAGTGTTTCCAGGAGTCTGCAAGAATGGCTTGTGTGTTAACTCTAAGGGATCATTTAAATGTCAGTGTCCCAGTGGGATGACTTTGGATGCCACAGGGAGGATTTGCCTAGGTAAATACTGAGCTCATTACTTTTCTAATGAATATTTCTTAACAATTATTCAGAACTCAGAAGATAGAGCTGAATATTCAGTTCCAAGTTCAGACACACACACATCCCAAGTTCAGCATTTCTATTAGCATTCATAGTGGTTTCCTTGACAAATAGCCTTCCTGACTCAGCTCTTTGTTCCTTATATAGAGCAGAGAACCTGACATTTCTTTATTGATATGTAATTATTCATTACATAACTGTGTTACCATCACAATTATTATTCTAGAGCTCTTAAATCTGTCCTCCATATGCCATGGATGTAGAATTCTAGGTGATTGGTAAGGAGAACATTTTTGCTTAATCAGAAACTGTAGCCTTAGCCTGCTAGGCAGGCCTCCCATTAGCCAGAAAGACAGGTCTTCAGGAAACTCCTGTGGGTATCAGCAGTAAAGACTGTAACAGCCTGAGTAGTGAACCTGAGGGAGTGAGGGCTGTTGACACCATCAGCCATGGTGTGACTCTCCATGGCAACTGCTAGAACCCAAGTGACAATGATGTGGAAGAGACTGGACACAAAACTTTGATTTTTAGAGAGCTGCCCTATGGACTCATTGGCAGCAGATTTGAGATCCCACAGTCATGCATGTGGGGTCTTGGGCTTTTTCTGCTGTTACTGTTATGGCTTCTGACTCCCAGGAATAACATCCTTTGGATCACTGGTTTTGAGTCCATGACTCTGGAAATGATGCTCAGCCACATTGTGTATCTGAAACCGTGTGATCCTGAAGAGCATCTTCAGGGCCCTTTAGGGAAGGGCCACTGTAGGTGGTTGAAAGAGTGGCAAGCATTTAAGAGATACAGCTCCTTTATGAATTAGGATTAATCACCCTTCAAATGTGAAACTTTATGGTTTATAATATAAGCAATGCAGAATATAAAAGCTGGAATTTATAACTATGGATGTCAGTTAATCCCATTGTGAGTCTTTGTTTCTTTGTTTAGGAGGATTCGGCATTTAATGAGAACCTTTTTCCAGGTTCTTAAGTTGAAAGATGCTTCAGTGTTTAGTCTAGGTTTCATTTTGAAATTAACCATCTTAATAGAGGCAGCCCAAATGTGGAGTTCCAGAGAAGGCTTCCAAAGCTTTCTAACATTAAAGGAAGCCCACATTCCCACATGTATGCAGAAGAATGTGCACATGAGCACATGTTGAGGTGAAAGAAATACTTGAGAAGAGGAGTCAGTGGCTCTTCTTTGCTGTTATCCTTCTCTAATCACAAGGAGAGCAGTTTTCATTTCAGAGTTCATCATTCCACCTCTCCAAAAATGAAGTGGATCTGAGGAAAGGGTGCTGGAGCCAGCTGAGATATTTTCCAACAATGAAGACTGCAGTTGGCTTTCAGCTAGAGTGATGTCAAAACATCATAGCGTACATGCATTGGTAATCAGCCTGGTTGGATAATGAGGAATACATTTCCTAAAAGAGCATTGCGGGATTTCTCCAAATACTGCTGCTTCTGGGGAATTATCAGAAAATGTCTAGAGTTGAAAGGATTCCTGCCACAAGAGGAGATGCAAAGAAATATGAGCTGCCAGCAAGCCTTTAGGAAGCAGGAAAACCAATCACAAAGCCTTTGAGGGAAAAAAAATGAGTTTCAGTCAATAAGCTTTTAGTAAATTAGTGTGTGTATTCCACTTGGCCTAACACAACGCTGGCAGTTTGAGGCAGTGGAAACAGATAGCTCTCCTCAGCCTGCCTCTGCTCCCTCGGCAGACATCCGCCTGGAGACCTGCTTCCTGGGGTACGAGGACGAGGAGTGCACCCTGCCCGTGGTCGGGCGCCACCGCATGGATGCCTGCTGCTGCTCAGTCGGGGCGGCCTGGGGTTCTGAGGAGTGCGAGGAGTGTCCTGGGAGAAACACGCCTGAGTACGAGGAGCTCTGCCCCAGAGGGCCGGGATTCGCCACGAAGGAGATCACAAATGGCAAACGCTTCTTCAAAGGTACAGTGGTTTTGGGTGATTGCTCTTCTTTTAGTTCAATAGGATGCCTTTGCAGGAGCTCAGAGTTCTGCTAACAGAATTACAATCAATGTCAGCAATGTGGTCATCCTTGGATCATCATCTCAGGATGCCTTCTTTGCTTTCTGAATTTTATATGGCAAAATATTCACTCCATTACGGAATTGTTTTTTCTACATCTCGGGGCTTCCTGTGGTCGCTTTCCTCTCCCATCTGGTCACTATTAAGTATTATAGTAGATTTTGCTACTATCCTAAAGCTAAGCATAAATGAAAGACAAATCTTGGGAAATGTTTATGCCATCTGCTGAGGCCCTAGAGATGACCTTTATCTTGTCACCTGTGGTTCATGTATTTGAGGTATTCATGTCACCGTGGTCCACCTGAGTATAGATAATGATGTGAGAAACCCCGTGGCAGGTCCTCCTTGTTCAAATGCACTGAAATTCATTCCTGTAGCAGACACACTCCAGTGACTTAAGATATTTCAAATTTTATCTTCTTTTGCTATAACATAAAACCTATGTTAAAAAAACAAGTCACAGACTTAATCTAATTCCAAAATTGAGTTACCATTTTATGCATGATACGAAAATGTGTTTACTTCAGCATGTGGAAAAAATCATAATTGGCTACTCATAATTCCAGTTATTCAAGGATGCCCAAATTTAGCTCCCAGTAGGATTTTATGTCACTTTCCCATTGTGTCAGAGCTTACTTGTTATACTTCACAATTAAATGAATTTATAAAAATGGGAAGTGAGTATATATATATTATCATCCTTAATTAAAAAGTGTGGACTTTTTTCCTGCTGAGCATTTGGTTCAAGAAGTCCTAGAGATAAAGTTGTACTGTCTAGAGAGACAGTTTCTAGGTGGCCTTGTTACATGTCTCTCAAGTAAATTCAAAGAAACTTAGGTGATTTGAATTCAAAGGTCATGGTGGTCCATTGCCAGAGAAGGACTAGGTGTTCCTGAGATTTAATCTGCCGGATCTGTCTCTCATAACATTTGGTAGAAATGAACTTGATTTCTTAAGCTCTAGGTCTTGCTTTAGAAAGGCCCCTATAAAGGGAAACTCAAATCACATGTTATGTAAGTGCTGTCCCCACATACATAAGAAATACTTGTATACTTTAATTGTATTAATGAAACCTTCGTATTAATTGAGAAAATATTTTAAATTAGTACTCCTTATTTAGAATGTGTTTTCAATAGTATACAGCATTTATAAATGATTTAAATTATAAATGACATCTCCTTTGAAATTATTTTTAGGTATAAAAACTGTCAGGAAGCACAAATGAATGTCTCCTTCTGCTACATACTCAATTTGGTTGCTAGAGGACAGTCTATTTGAAAATCTTCTCCATGCTTTACATATAGACACTAGTGACTTTAGAAGTTTTATTCATCCATTCAGCAAATAGTTCAGTGTTTGGTATGTAGCAGATAGTGTTCTGGGCTTTAGAAGGCCACATAAACCCACTCTTTACTTCTTTAGTAACACTTCCTGAAATGGAGACATTTAGAAGTCTAAAAGTGTTTACAAAGCCCTATTTCTGATAGTCATCACATTTTTTAAAAGCGTACGACCAAGACCTTAAATCAAGCCCTTCTGTCCCCCTGGGTTTCACATGGGGTGTGGATCCCTCCTAACGGGCCACTCACGGATGTGTCCCACACTTCATTCTCCTTGAAGACATCAACGAGTGTAAGATGATCCCCACCCTGTGCACCCACGGCAAATGCAGGAACACCATTGGCAGCTTCAAGTGCCGGTGTGACAGCGGCTTCGCTCTGGACTCTGAAGAAAGGAACTGCACAGGTCAGAGGGGGGCTCACCCTGGGGGGACGTGCCCGGGCACGCAGGGTCTTTGTGTGGCCACAAGAAGCAAAGCTGCTCTGATGCCCACCTGCTGCCTACGCACCACTTTTGCAGACATCGACGAATGCCGCATATCCCCCGACCTCTGTGGCCGAGGCCAGTGTGTGAACACCCCCGGGGACTTTGAGTGCAAGTGCGACGAAGGCTATGAAAGCGGATTCATGATGATGAAGAACTGCATGGGTGAGTGCGTGACCGTTGCGTCTGACCAGGGAAGAAACAAGCCAAGGCGCTGGGGTGACTCATTGCCTGCGTGGGTTCTCCCTGCTCCCCCAGTGCGCTGGTCTCCTGACCCATGAGTCAGGCGTTGGTCTGTGGCAAAGGGAGACTGACTACAGAAGGAATGAGGGAATTCGTGCTGGGGGGTGGTGGGTGGTCTGTAGGTCCCTGAGAAGTGACCTGGAATAGACACCCTGGGGAAGAAAGAACAATTCAAACGCAAGCTATGTTTTAGGAGTCACATTCTAGAGTTTCTATTCATCCTTTCTCTAAAAGGAGATTGATTAAGACAGTTGCATGAGATCAGGTTCCCTAGCAACAGGCCTGAGATGGGGATATTTTTTGACTGCTCTTAGGGGAAACCTGTAAGAAAGGGAGGGAAGCAGCTTAGGGCAGGGGAGGAATAGAAGCAAAGTGGTGGGCTGGATTTTAGCTTTAACCTGATCCCACAAGGGCCTTGGAGTGTGAACGGCACCCACGAGTTGTCCCATCTCAAGGCCAGGAAGCTGAGATTTTATACTGCCATGTCAGTTTGGCTATGAGCAGCCCCCAGCATGGGAGGGGGTATAATTTCTCACCTCTCAGCCATTTCTGAGTGAGGTGGGAAGCAGTTCTCCAAGAAGGGAGCCTGTGAGCCACTAGCAGCCACTAGCAACTGGGTGCTGAATGCGCTGACCGGGTCTTGGGGGTCCGGGGCAGGACAGCTCCCACATCATCAACAGGGGTCATTTCCGTGTTGCAGATATCGACGAGTGTCAGAGAGATCCGCTGTTGTGCCGAGGGGGTGTGTGCCTGAACACTGAGGGAAGTTACCGCTGTGAGTGTCCTCCTGGCCATCAGCTGGCCCCAAACATCTCGGCGTGTATAGGTAAGGAGGAAGACCACTGACCTGTGGCCGGTCGTTCGGCGCACATCTTAGTCAGAGTCAGAGGCTTATGGCTGCATGTTTGCTAATCTTATTTTCTAAACAGACATCAACGAGTGTGAACTGAGCGCACACCTCTGCCCCCATGGCCGCTGCGTGAACCTCATAGGAAAGTACCAGTGTGCCTGCAACCCTGGCTACCACTCAACCCCTGATAGGCTGTTTTGTGTTGGTAAGTTCTGTAGCTTATGCTATTTCTGATTTTCTTTAGTCTCTTTCTAAAGCACTCAAGCCATGTTCTCTGAGTTCCATCTCCATCACTAGTTGCTTTTACTTAATGTTTCCAGTTTTCCTGGAAGTAAAAGTTGTCTCACGGCGGCTCGCGATCTTTGGATCTGGCTCCCTCATCTGTTTAAAGAACCAGTTCAGTGAAGACTGTAGAATGTTTTAGCTCCAGCAAGCACTGTTTGACCCACGCTGCTCTAGCTAGTGAACGGTAGCATATGCTTTGTTTCTGCATGTGCACACCCAGGCACATCAGCAAGTGATTACCGACTGCCTGAAATAAGTGCCGTCTGATGAGTGCTGGGAGAAAGACAAAAGGCACAGGGTGTGATCTCCACCCTAAGGTGGTTTGGAGCAGCTCAGATTCCAAAGAATAATTATTGGGAAGAAGACCATAGTATGTTTACAGCTCACAGAGCAATAGAAGTCAGGTCTGGCACTCCTTAAAAATGGAGTTTTGTGGGACAGGCATGTTGCTTTGTGGCTGGCCCTGGGGAGGTGTAGTTGTACTGGGAAGAGTAGCACAGAAAGCCCTGTGGCTTTATTGTGCTCAGAGTCAAAGTGAAACCTTGTAGAAGACCGCCAATTTTTGCCTGTATTGGGGTATACCCCATGTGGAACTGCCAAGTCTCACATGGTTTCCACCCAAAATCATAAATCAGCCCAGATTCTTCTGACGCATGGCCCCGAGCAACTCAGAACTCCAGCTCAGGCGCTTGAAAGGGATTGGAACTCCGGCCAAACTGAGTGTCAAGTTTGTAAGGGAATCTGTGACCCAGAGTATTTCACCCACATGCCCACTGTTGTCACTGAGGTGTGTTCTAGCGCCCAATACTTCTGCATTGCGTGTGGCACACCGTATACTGCATCACTAGTCATTCGTCTAACTCCCCAACTACAGGGTAAGTGTTATGAAGGCAGTTAGTATGCCCATCTCATTCACTGTTAGGGTCTCACTTCTAGCACACAGTTCAGTTCAGTTCAGTCGCTCAGACTCACTGCAACCCCATAGAGTGCAGCACACCAGGCTTCCCCATCCATCACCAACTCCCAGAGCTTATTCAAACTCACGTCCATTGAGTCAGTGATGCCAACCAACCATCCCACCCTCTATCATCCTCTTCTCCTCCCGCCTTCGATCTTTCCCAGCATCAGGGTCTTTTCCAATGAGTCAGTTCTTTGAATCTGGTGGCTAAAGTATTGGAGTTTCAGCTTCAGCATCAGTCTTTCCAATGAATAATCAGGACTGATTTCCTTTAGGATGGACTGGTTGGATCTCCTTGAAGTCCAAGGGACTCTCAAGAGTCCTCCAATGCCACAGTTCAAAAACATCAATTCTTTGGTGCTCAGCTTTCTTTATAGTTCAAACTCTCACATCCATAGATGACTACTGGAAAAGCCATAGCTTTGACTAGATGGACTGTTGTTGACAAAGTAATGTCTCTGCTTTTTAGTATGCTGTCTAGCTTATCTTCCAGGGAGCAAGCATCTTTTAATTTCATGGCTGCAGTCACCAACTGCAGTGATTTTGGAGCCCAAGAAAATAAAGTCCGTCACTGTTTTCATTGTTTCCCCATCTATTTGCCATGAAGTGATGGGACTGGATGCCATGATCTTAGTTTTCTGAATGCTGAGTTTCAAGCCAACTTTTTCACTCTCCTCTTTCACTTTAATCAAGAGGCTCTAGATCTTCACTTTCTGCCATAAGGGTGATGTCATCTGCATATCTGAGGTTATTGATATTTCTCCCGGCAATCTTGATTCCGGCTTGTGCTTCATCTAGCCCAGCGTTTCACATGATGCATATAAGTTAAATAAGCATGGTGACAATATACAGCCTTGACATACTCCTTTCCCAATTTGGAACTAGTCTGTTGTTCCATGTCCAGTTCTAACTGTTGCTTCTTAACCTGTATCCAGATTTCTCAGGAGGCAGGTAAGGTGGTCTGGCATTCCCATCTCTTTAAGAATTCCCCACAGTTTGTTGTGATCCACACAGTCAAGGGCTTTGGTATAGTCAATAAAGCAGAATTAGATGTTTTTCTGGAACTCTTTAGCACACAATAAGTGTGCAGTTAATATTTGTTGAAGGAACCAAACAATACAGAGACTTGCAATTGCCCTGGAATGCTCTTATAATTTTGTATTTTGTTTTGTTTTTCTTGACCCATACATACCTGAGAAATTCAAACATGGGCCATCATCACATAGAGGAAGGTAATATTATTTTCCTTTTTCTTAGACATTGATGAATGCAGCATAATGAACGGTGGCTGTGAGACCTTCTGCACAAACTCTGAAGGTAGCTACGAATGTAGCTGTCAGCCAGGATTTGCACTGATGCCTGACCAGAGGTCCTGCACAGGTAAGGAGGTTTTAGCTTCCTAGAAACTCTCTCAATAACAGGTTCCTACGTGGAATGGTTCAGGGCCTGGGCTTTGGAGACAGACAGTCCTGAGTTCCAGTCTTTGTTTTGTCATATGATTTATCCGTGTGTCCTTGATGAAGATCCTTGACATCTGATCCCTTATCTACAAAATGGGCTTCAGATTGCCTGTATGGAAGAATATGTACAGCACTTAGCATAGTACCTGGCACATGCTCAGTAAGTGAAATATAAAATAGTTTCTCTTCATTGATTAGAA
Source organism: Antilocapra americana (assembly GCA_007570785.1). Lineage (NCBI taxonomy): Eukaryota > Metazoa > Chordata > Mammalia > Artiodactyla > Antilocapridae > Antilocapra > Antilocapra americana. The sequence continues at coordinate 2,377,975 of ML664175.1, read as the reverse complement.
TTTTGAAGAATCTGATCTTATGGCCTGTTTCAGGGCTACTCAATATACATTCCCTGGACCAATATCAGCATCACCGAGAATATGTTAGAAATGCAAAGTCTCAGCCCTCCCTCTGTACCCACACCTACTGAATAGAAATCCCGGAGGCTGGATCTCAGTAATCTGTTCTCAAGCCTTCCAAGTGATTTTGGATGAGTGCTAAAATTTAAGAACTGCTGATATAAGTTATACTTCCTGCTGCATCACCTGGGCTAGAAGAGCGATGTAGTCAGAGATAGGAAATGAAGTGGGTGATATAAATTTTAATTTTGGCTCAGGTTAAGAAGAAAACTTAGGTTTAGGAACCAAAATTATGTTATTGGACCTAGTAAAATCTCCCTGAAAATCACTAGGTATAAATTTGGCTATAAAAATTAAAGTTTGAAAATAAGTATTTATGCTAAAAATACATCTAAGTAGATAGGCTTATTTTCAGCATTTTTTATTTTAAAATATCTATAAAACAGCAAATAAGAGACTTAGGCATTTATACTTGAAAGTTAGAAAAATAAGATTCATGATCTTTCAAATGATAAATTTATATCAGAGATAAAAGTGCTAATTAAATGACAATCTTTTAAAAGCATGTGGACCTCCATCCTGAGCTGTATATTATAGATCTTGAAAATGATTCTCTCTTGTTTTACCCAAGATAACCTGATGGGATAATTTATACGAAGCATTATTTGGCTTTCAGAGAAAATAGTCCTATGCAAGCAGGCTGAGTTTACTTGACTTGGGTCAGTTAACTTTTTCCTCACTGATGACTGGAACCCTTATCAACAACACATCATCATTGGCTTTATTCTCCGCAGACATTGATGAGTGTGAAGATAACCCCAATATCTGTGATGGCGGTCAGTGTACAAACATACCTGGAGAATACAGATGTTTGTGTTATGATGGATTCATGGCATCTGAAGACATGAAGACTTGTGTAGGTAAGCAAAGAAGATGGATTGTCCAGTTTGCTAGTTATTCACAAGTGCTATTGTATTACATAGACTTGTTTTAGTAGTGAATATATCTGATGGGAAAAGTAAAAATATTTAGGAGCATAGTACTGATAGTATTCCAAAGTTAGCATCCAAAGAAGCAACTTTTTTGTGACTGTGCTGTGATATCTTGTCAGTATGTTATATGGCCTGAGCTAACACTTGGTCAACTCCAGAGGGACATTTCTTTCATGTCTGTGCATTATTTTTGTCCATTTAACTCTCCTTTTGCTCTACCTAGAGTTTGGCTTTTCGAATGTTTGCAAGGCAGCAAAACTAACTTCTGACAAGAATGCAATACATTCTAGAATTGATTGTTTTGGAGGGTTTCTATTACTGTCTTCAAATCTGTCAGACCTTTTAATGCAATATCTGCCTTTAATTCCATTCAGTATATTTTTAATCTCAGACATTGTAGTTTTTCCAGTGTCTCTGCTTAATATGCCCAATCATTTCTCTAGCTTTTTAAATGCAAGGAATACAGTGACAGTAACAGTTTTCAGGTCTTGTCAACTGATTCTATTACCTATGTCAATTTTAGTCCATTTCAATAAATTGGCTTTCCTTTTTATGACAGGAAAACTGTATTTTCCTGTCATCGAATGACTGGTAACTTTTGATTGGATGCTGGTGGTGGTTTAGTCCCTAAGTTTAGTCCCATTGCATGGGACTGTAGCCTGCCAGGCCTCTCTGTCCATGGGATTTCCCAGGCAAGAATACTGGAGTGGGTTGCCATTTCCTTCTCTAGGGATTGGATGCTAGACATTGTAAATTTTGCCTTACTAGGTCCTGAATATATTTGAATTCCTAGAAAAATTTTTGAGCTTTGTTTTGGAACACAGTTAAATTATCTGGAAACAGATAGGTCTTTTCAAAGTCTTGCTTTGAAGCAGCAGTTGGGTTGGGCTCATTTTCTCTATAGCCGAGGCAAGATCCTCCTGGATACTCTGTTTACTTCCCTGTAGATGACAGGGTTTTCGAGTCTGGCTGGTAAGAAGAAGTATAATTCTTCACTTTCTGGGAACTCTGATAATTGTTCCCTCTAATTCTTTTGGATGATGCTTCCTCCAGGTTTAAGAGTTTCCTTACATGAATATACTAGTCACTACTCATCTGGGTATAGTTTGGGCCCCTCTGCAGATCACTGTAGTGTGTGTGTGTGTGTGTGTGTGTGTGTGTATGTGTGTGTACATCTCTTTTAGGTCCTTTACTTGGCATTATGAACTCTGGCTGCCTTGGCCTTCCACCTTCACCTTTCCTACTCATGGACATTTCCTGGTTCCAGCTGCCATACCCTTCCCTGTGCCATTGCTTTAAAACTCCCTGCACAGTAATCTGGAGCATTTGTAGAATCCACCTAGTTTCTTTCTCTCAGTGATCATTGTCTTTGTTGCCTATATTGTCCTTTTTTGTTGTTTTTATTTTAAATGAGAAGGTAAATTTGGTTCCTATTACTCCATAATGGTCAGAAACAAGAGTCTAGAATTGCAAATATTTAAATTATATCACATTTGTATCTTTTGAAGATGCTTACCAAATATTTGTGAAGTCCTCAAAATTAAAGTCATGTCATTCAAATGAAAGAAATGAATGTCATAAAAAAAGATAATTTTTAACTGGGGAAAGATATAGAGTTTGTAACTATCTGCCCTTAGACTATTAGTTCATCTATCTTTTATTTAAAAATATGAAACTAAAATGTTAGCATCATGCAGTTGGCATTAAAATTTTCATCCAGCAACAGAATGTGCTGTTTTAAAAAGTTTTCCAGACTGTCAGGGAAACAGGCTCTGGTTGAGGACCAGACGTAGAGTGAATCAGTTTATTTGATTACTTGACCTTCTTGTAGTCCAGATAAAAAGCCGGTCTGCAGGGTTAGCCTTCAATGTAGAAAGCATTGAGCTATGTAATTGCTATGTAGTTGAGCTATGTAAATATACTTTTATTTGCATGAAAACATTTCATCTTTTCTATTTATTTGTTATAGTTGCTTTATCTCAGAGAGAATCTGTCAGTGATATCAAACAAATGGTTACATGTGTTAATAATATCTGTATTTTACAGATGTCAATGAATGTGATCTGAATCCAAATATCTGCCTAAGTGGAACCTGTGAAAACACTAAAGGCTCATTTATCTGCCACTGTGAGATGGGCTATTCAGGCAAAAAAGGAAAAACAGGCTGTACAGGTATGTTTCTTCTAACTGAACAATAAAACCTTTAGTGGTTAAGTGATTGCTACCGTAATTATAGATAAATACAAGTTTTATTAAAACTATTAATATTTTAATTGCACTATAAAGCATTTTTCATAATACTGCATTTTTCATTAACTTAAGCCTGCACTTCTTTGAAACTTGTCATATTTTACACTGGATCTAAGCTGAGGTTTGTTTTTTTTTTTCCCCTTTACCTATGAAAAAAGGCATATGAGAAAAATTGCCACCACAAATAACTCTATAAATATCAACATTTTATGAGGTTAAAAATAACATTTTATGTCAAAGTAGTTAACATGATAATTACCAAACATTCATATCTCTTTATTAAAGCCAACTTTTCCCAATAGCTTCCATTGCCAACTCTTTCTTTAATGTTTTATAAGTGAAATTACTTTTTGAAGAAACACATCCTACAATTCATATATTTCATCAGGCCTCATCACTCTTCAATTTTTTTTAAATTAGTGTGCTTTTGATGCATTAAATTGCTTTAGCCCTATAGATCCTGCAGATCTCATGAAGTGGTAATTAAACCATGAGTCTTGCTTGTTTAATACCAACAGCACAAAAGAAGGTCTTTTCACAATATTTGTAGGAGAGTATTCAGTTAAACATCAAATGGAGGAAGTCACTCTGAGTGAATAATGTTGTTTCTAAGTGTTTAATTGATTTGCAGACTTGAGGCAATGATGGAGTAGTACATGGAATAATAAAGTTTTACTATAGTCACCTATAGTAATAAAACAGATGATGGCATATAGCATAATTTAAGATGCAATGAAGGAACTTCCCTGGTGGTCCAGTGGTTAAGAATCCTCCTGGCAATGCAGGGGACACCGGTTCAATCCCTAATCCAGGAAGATCTCACGTGCCCCAGAAGTCTTTTTGGGGCAACTCAGCCCATGCACCATAATTAGTGAAGCCTATGCGCCCTGGAACCCATGCTCTGCAACAAGAAAAGGCACCACAATGAGAAGCCTGCTCGCCTCAATCAGAGAGTAGTCCCTGCTCGTCGCAACTAGAGAAAGCTGGTGTGCAACAATGAAGACCCAGCACAGCCAAGAATAAATAAATTTTAAAATAAAATAGAAAAAACACACATGATGGAGACCATGGTGGGCTTGAATTAGTTAACTGCATAATTTCTTTACAAATAATAGACTTTAATTTCAAAAGCCAGCTTGGAAAGCCATTGTGACTTAAACATTAAAATACTTGCTGATCGGTGATGTTAATTGATGTTAGTTATATCAGTCTTTCTCAAGAAAGTTTCCAATATATGTGCTATCATTTTAAACTGTTGAGTAATGTGATTTCAAAAATATAGATATACAGATATCACCAATAAATTGCTGTTCATTCAAAAAAGACAGAGTTTAGCCAAGTTATAAAAAGAAGCATGTAGCTAGAATGCTTTCATGCTCACTATATTAGTCTTCATATGAAGCATGACTAGGGTTCCATTCTGTTACATGGCACAGAGTTTAAAATCTCTAGTCCTCATGTGTTCCCTGGGGTACAAATGATGCTTATATCAGCATGTGTGTGGTTCAATATTTATTAGCTTTCAGTAATAATTTAAGACTTAGGGTAAGGGGTGTTGGTCTGGTAGTAACACGAAGGAAGGTAGGACGGTTCTGTATTTCATTTTACCTAGTAGAGGCTAGTACTATTCTTTGGCCAAGTTGAACTCACTGAAATTCAACTCAGAGAACCATGATACTTATGAAGGGAGAAGTTAATCCAATGGGACAGTCTTTATTCCCTATAAGAAAAAGATGTCTAGAATTTCATACTCTAAATTCCAGCTAAAGAGGCATGTGCAAAGGCTGACTGTTTTCGATCTCTTACCACGAAGAAAGCTTAAATTTTCATGCAACATTAATATCATTTTAGGTAAATAAGGTACAATGTATGTTATGTCCTTGGCACAGTGCTTGGCATATAGTATCTGGTCAGTAAATAGTAGTTATTGTTGTCATTGTAAAATGAGGCCCATAGACACAGTGTCTAGAGGCCATTTTAATTAAAAACAGAATTTCGAATCTAGCAGAATTCTGTGCTACTATTTACTAAGATGCTTGAAATCAGTTTAAAGAAGGAAAATCTTACTCTCTATATTAAAAAGTTTATTTTTTGTAACTGAGTTTATACATACACTAGGTTATAGGGACGAGAGCTGTGTACTCCACATTAAATGAGATGACCCCAGTTCTACATTAAGAACAGAAGTCTTTTAGTAAATCACATAAACAGAAACATGGGTTTGAAGTCCAAGAAATATTCTGTATCTTCCCCCAAGGGCCAGCATCTCTCTTCCCACTTCAAATTATAGCCTAAAATGATTTTTGAATTGCATGAAATTCAGCTCGTACTGTAGGGAGAAGAATTGAATTTCATGGCCCTTTTGATATCACAGTAGCATGGCATATGATATTCTCATGTAATGGAGTAGAATTCTGAATTTTATTCCTAGTTCTTTTACTGGTTCAAGAGCTTGGGGAAAATCACCAGGGTGCTCCATAGTTATGCAAGTGTTCCCCTTGGGTTAGAAGCCCTGCAGTGGAGGATGGAGGAGAGGGTGCCTTAGGGCAGGAAGAAAAAGGTTCTCTGTAAATCCTGATATTAACTACCATGGGTATCACATTGGATTGGAAATGACTTACACAAACAGGAATTGGCAGCAAGTTTGGTATACTTAAAAACATTTAAAAACAAGTTTTTAAAAATCTGAGCCAAAAAAAAATTTTTTTTTTAATCCCATCTAACTGGGACTCTTTTAGCCTGCTATTAGTTTAAAATTAGTGTCACTTACAACTTAGAATACCATCAGGTTACCTTGGTGATAGTACGTTAAAGACAAGTGTTTATAATGTCCCAGGCAACTAATGTAAATAGAGATATGTATCTTGCCTAATGGGATAAGAAGCCTCGCAACAAATCACAGTGAAGAACAAACCTGGAAATATATTTTGATGATAGGTAAAAGAAATATATCTACTTATATTTCTGTACATATATAATATGTATATGTATATTTTAAATGAGTACCTTGTGAAGGAGTCATAAAGATATGTATGCTATTTCATAGAGAGGAATTTTGTTTCATGAGAACTTAAAAAATGTCCTCTGGGTTCCATTACAGCTTTGTCTAAATATTTCAGCTCCCCTGTCATTACTGATTGTTTCCATTTTAACAAATAAACATGTTTTCCCCCCAATCACTTTCGCAGTGTTCAGAATCCACCCACTGACTTACATTCCCAGCCCACACAGAAGTTAAGGGTTTTTTCTTGCTCCTTAAGCATTGTTCAAATTGTGGATAAGGCTGAGGGGAACGTTCAATTTAATGAAAGAAGAGACATTTTCTTATAACCTAGAACATGGCTCTTCTATCCTTGGCTTATGGGGGCTGGATTACAGGGTTTCCTGTGGTCCAAACATACAAGGAATGCGTATTCTGATTCTCATTCTGATTCTTCTGGTTCTCATTCTACAAAGTTGTGATCAGACAACAGTCTGGAAGAAGGAAACGGTTTCTGCTAGGTGCCATCCTTGGTGGCTCCTAGCTTTCTCATGCTCATCTGTTAGAACCACCTCCTGTTAGGTGCTTAGTGAGTGAGTGAGTAAGGCATATAGTTTTTTTGGAATATCATTTATTTGATTTTATTTATTGGACTATAGTTGCTTTACAGACATGCGATTAAAATCAGGATTGTTATCAGTTAAAATAGCATGGGTAACTCTACTTAATGTTCTATAATGGCCCATAGGAGAAAAGAATCTTAAAAAAAAGAGTGGGTAATGATTGCATGTGTATGTGTAACTGATTCACTTTTCTGTCCACCTGAAACTAATACAATGTTGTAAATCAACTATACTCCAATAAAAAAATTTTTTTTAATAGCGGGATTGCTGGGCAAATCCATTTCAGTCTTTCTGCTTGTCATAGGAGACATGTTGCTGTGGGCGTAATCCATGAAAGACAATCATATACTTCAAAACCACCAGCCCTCAGTGAAAATTTGCCCTCATTTCCTTCCAGCTCCTTATCACTGCTAATTGTCCTCCACTGGCTGTCAGCCTGTGAAAACTCCGTGGGTGTTCAGTTAAATAGTCTTGGCTCAATTTTGGGTCCAAATTGAAAAACCCAAGTAGCCTTCACGTTTGGCCTCTCCATTCACTCTAAGGTCCTCTTCCGCATCGCCTCCCCACAGAGGTTCCAGAGAGTGCCAGCCCTGCTGCACTCGATGCCCAGAGACTGACCCCCACATGGCAGGAAGGCAGGCATTTGAGTGGGTGACACAGCCTCTCCTGACATGGCTGTCCAAGGAGGCCAGAGCAGCTCAGAGCACAAGCTCTTTCTCAAATGTCAGATTCAAGTGGAACCCACCAGAACCTGGGCATGGGGTCTGCCCAGACCACTCCCGTGCTCTTCACAAGAGCCACGCCGGCAGGACCTTGGAGTCTCTGTGAGGGAGCTTTGGTGGGGTGAAGGAGGGTGCAGTGTCAGCCCTAAATTTGAATTTCTTTGCTTTTCTTGGCTTGTGCTTAATCTTAAAAAGGAATTTTCTGTCTGGAGCAAACTTGTGGGGGAAAGAGAACATTTGTGCAGAAAGAGATGTTCTTGGCAAGCATGTGCTTTGTTTCCTTCACATTATTGAAGAGTAGAGTATTTGAATACAGTGTTTTTGTTTGCTTCTTTCCCTATGGCTCAGTTTCCCCTTCTGTTTGCTTTTACAATGAATTACAGTCTTAGGCCCAAGTCTGCCATGAAAGCAATTAATGAATAATATTTGGTGTGTACACGCACATACACACACATGCAGAAAACTTTTATTCAGTGATGCCTTTAGACTTTATGACCAAGTCTTTTTAATTCCTTTGTTGTATACCGGTAGTGTAAGCCATTGAGATAATGACTTATGCAAAGATTCAGAAATGGAAAACTGAATATAGGCTCCTGAGTTACTCTCTCTCCTTCTATTCTAAAGCCCATGATACACGGCCTGCTCTTGTAAACATAATTTCTTTTTGCCCTGAAAACATTGTGATGAAACTGCAAATATTTTCTTGCATTAGAAATTAATGTGTGTTTATTGTTAATGGTTTAAAAAAAAGGGGGGGGGGAGACTCTCCTTTTTTAAAAAAAAATTATTTTCTTAATAGAGATTAAATATGGAAGGTAAAAAACCCACATGAAAAGATTATCTTTGGTCATTAGAAAATTGAAAAGGAAAAGATAACAGGATTACTATATTGATAGGCTATGGATCAAATCTGAAAATTATACTTAGTAGAAAAGGTGAGTGGATATTTCTGTAAGTCTATTAATACTCAACCAAGATATCTGAAAGCAGACTTCTCATCAGGACTTAGAACAAAGTCCTGAAGAAATCAGCTTGATATTAGGCAGCTGTAGCTGAAGACAAAGAGCATGAAACAGGGTATGGGAAACTGAGTTCCAGGTGCTTCGGGCTCTTCTTGCTGACCTTGGGGCCCTGGCAAGTTCCCATGCCTTTGGGGACCTCTGTTTCCTCCTCTGAGAAATTGGGGATTAGGAAAGTCATATCCTAAGTTCTTCTTTACACTTAGAAAATTCCTTGATTCTTTAACATCTGGAGGTTTCAACTCTTAGGCAATGGAAATTCATTGTTTCTGCCTAACTCAGAGATCAGGACACATAAAAGAGGGCCATGAAGGCAGGACACTGCAGGGAGTGATTATCCAAGGAAGAAAGAAGTGTCCCTGGCCCTGCCTGGGAGCCTGGAGTTCAGGCTTGCTTTCTTGAATTCGCTGCTTACTTACCTCTATTATCCCTCGGCTGGCCCTCCTCCTCATTTCCTTGGAATGTGCCATGCTCAATTAGTCCTTTGGTTAAAGCTCCCAGTCACAAGTTTAAAGCTGCCTGGTATGTGCTTCCCTTGACCTGCCTTAATAACTCGGTAGGTTCATGTGGCTGCCAAGGTTACTTTAAAATTCACCTACATGATACCATGTCACTATAAGGACATTCTTCCAGGCATGTTTTCATTTCACTTATTAGTGATACTGCAAAGTATTTTTGTAGGAAAAAATAGCATTATTGTATTTTGTGTTTGCTCTAGAAGCTATAAAGAAGCCAAACAATCTCAGGACCATTTCAGAACTACAGATGGAGCATTTGGCAAACAGCTTGCTTCCAAACACTTTCAAACCATTTAGTTGGGCTTCTTAAGTAAACAAAAGGGTAAACATTAATTGCTTGCCCGGTTTTTTCATGCCACTATTCAAGTGATCGCTGAAAATTCTTGCAACATTTCATATGCCAAGATTCACCTTCTTGATCTAAGTTTTGTGTTAAATGTTGGTTTTCATATAGAGTCATAGTATCCATCCATACCTAGGAGCTCTTGTTCTTAGTTAATGAAAGAGTTGATTATGAGGTTATAATGTCTTTCATTATACAATGGATTAATTTTGGGAAATAAGATTCTGGTACCAGTTCCGATTACAATCACCAACTCCTTGTCTTACTTTTCAACTTAAGTTCTGACAACTGTCTACCTGGAGATAGTGTCAGATTCCATAGGTTAAGGGATCAGTCCCATACAATTGTGCCCACTTTAGATGCCAATTAGAAGTCCAGGTTTGTTTGTTATGTGAGCTTCTGATCAATTGGCTATAAATCAGAAGTTCCTATTACTCCTTCCTTAGGTTTGATTAACTTGCTAGAGTAGCTCACAGAACTCAGGAAACTAGTTTATTCATTTGACCTATCAATTTACTATAAAAGTGTATAGGGGTTTCCCAGATGGTGCTAATGGTAAAGAATCCACCCACCAATGCAGGAGATGCAAGAGACGCAGGTTTAGTCGTTGGGTGGGGAAGATCCCCTAGAGTAGGAAATGGCAACCCATTCCAGGATTCCTGCCTGGAAAATTCCATGGACAGAGGACCATGGCAGGCTACAGTCCATGGGGTTGCAGAGAGTCAGACACAACTGAGCATGAGCACAGCACTTTAAAGTATAACTCAGGAGTAGGCTTTTCATACTGTTCGTGGAGAGCTGGACTATAAAGAAGGCTGAGTGCCAAGAACTGATATTTTCGAACCGTGGTGTTGGAGAAGACTCTTGAGAGTCCCTTGGACAGCAAGGAGATCAAACCAGACAATCCTAAAGGAAACTCTGAATATTCATTGGAAGGACTGATGCTGAAGCTGAAACTCCAATACTTTGGCCACCTGATGCGAAGAGCTGACTCATTGGAGAAGACCCTGATGCTGAGAAAGATTGAGGGCAGGAGGAGAAGGGGGCGACAGAGCATGAGATGGTTGGATGGCATTACCGACTCGATGGACATGAGTTTGAGTAAGCTCCAGCAGTTGGTGATGGACAGGGAAGCCTGGAGTGCTGCAGTCCATGGGGTCTCGAAGAGGGACTGAGTGACTGAACTGAACTGAACTGAATCAGAGATTGGTTCTTTTGGCAACCAGCCCTCATTCTAAAGTGCTTTCCAAAAGTCACCTCATTAACATAACAAAAGACACCTTTATCACTTTTAGCACTTAGGAAATTCCAAGGGTTTTAGGAGTTCTGTGCCAGAAACAGGACGAAGACCTAATATGTATTTCTTGTTATAAATCACAATATCACAGGAAGCAAAAAAATGTTTCACTTTATGCTTTATATTCTCTTCAATAACACTTCTGTATTATGGAATCTATCTTGACTACATTTGGAAATGGAATTTTGAAGAATGGAGAATTTTTGAGAATTTAGAGTCTTTTAACAATGTGACCTTAGACTAGTTCTTGTTTTACTGGAAAATCTCTTTTGAATTGATTTGAGTTTTACAAGAAATATTCAAAAAGACTTGGGTCCCAAAGTGCTAGGACTCAAAAAAGATGGTTCACACACTGCCTTAAGGAATATTCTCTATAAATGCTTGAATTAGCAATACCTAAAGTGAAACATTTATAGAAATAAAGTGTGATTAAATAGTACAGTGTTTTACATTTTAAATATAAAATATATTTAGTTTATAGAATAGGATTGAAAACGTTTTCTAACATGCCAACATTGTATTCCTTTGTCTATATGAAAGCAATGTGCATCATTTCTCTATAGTTAATTTAGTGAAAATGTTGGGAATAGAAACATATGACCATGAGCATTAATAGAATGTTAGGCAGCTCACTCTTTTTTTTTTTAAGATCTTCAACTGGAAGGAGGTTTCATTTTGTTTTTGTTTTGCAGTAACTGGACACTTAACATTAAAATAATGGAAAATAGTTAAACAATAAGAAGTAGCATCACATTGTTCTTTGTATCTTGAAATTTAAAATCATTCATTTTAATTAAAGTATGACCGTCAGTGCTGAATCGATTTCTGTTACACTGTCAGAAGTGTAAAAGCAAGTCAACTTTTGAATATTGCTGAGTTATTTAAGAGACCCAAAAGGCATCTGTGCTAAACTTTTCTTCTTTTTAACCCACTGGTTATTTTCCCAGACATCAATGAATGTGAAATTGGAGCGCACAACTGCGACAGACACGCTGTATGTACCAACACAGCAGGAAGCTTCAAATGTAGCTGTAGCCCCGGGTGGATTGGAGATGGCATTAAGTGCACTGGTGGGTTGGAAAAAAAAAAAAGAAATTGCTTCTTATGAACTGCATGGATTATCACTATGAACATCTCAGTCCTGTAAAGAAAAATTTAACATGTGTCTTATGGATTTTCAATGTCACAGTTTCTGTTCGTAATGACATGTCACCTCTTTCCTTAAGACCTGGACGAATGCTCCAATGGAACCCACATGTGCAGCCAGCATGCAGACTGCAAGAACACCATGGGCTCGTACCGCTGCCTCTGCAAGGAGGGGTACACGGGTGATGGCTTCACTTGTACAGGTATGCTCGTGGCGGGGACAGCTGTGTAGAGGGCAGTCAGAAAAGCCAGGTGCTCCGTGTCCTTAAGACAGACCATCATCTGGTTTTTGAAGGCTGGGTCATTTATAGACCATTTGGAACAGAAAATAGTTATTTGAAATGACATTCCTGGGGAACGGAAATTTGTAGCTGAATCAATCAGGGAGATCTCAGAAACTAAATATATATTTACATAGATGCATTGATATATATAGTTAGATAGTTGATGTATGTGTACTGTATGTAATGATGTCATGAGTTTCAAACAAGTCACGCTACCTTTTGTAATCCTTAGCCTTGATATTTTTGTGCCTGTGTCTCACTGCTGACTTGTTTTCCATACTAAACCCAAGAGTGAAGTTGATGCAGGAACCTATGTGAGGAAAAGAAATTAGATGTTCTGGAGCAGATTATCAGCATATACATTTTTTCCCTCTAGCCATCATTGTGATCATTCCACATTGGTATAAGTAAGAATTTCATAACTGCTTTGAAAAGGAATTCATTCACTTCCAGTTTTACAACATATTAATGACATCTTCTTCTCAGTGCTAATGCATCATCATAGAATTAATGTGGACTATCACATATATTTAAATGTATATGATTAGAAGCATTGTGTAAAGAGATGATACACTTACTATGACCATATGTATACAGATAGCACTTTTTTAAAGTCAGGGCACTGGCATTAAGTAAGGTACTGAGGAGTATTTCTTTTTGGCCATTAGGTAGCATAGCTGCTTATATGACCTGAAGCATTAATTTACCCTGAGCGCTCTGCTCACAAGAAAGAAGTCATTTAAACATAAAAAAGGTTGAGGCCCAGTAAGTGATTTGCTTGGATTTTGTTGTAAGTCACTAAAAGTTTCATCATATTTGAAATTGTTTTTGCTTAACCCAGTAAAGTTGTCATCACAAACCTCCCGTCGCTTTTTAGAAAATACTCCAAGTTTCATGTACCAGGCATGCATGGTTCGAGTGTTTGATGTTTAATGACTGTGATTATCAGCAAAACTCAGAAGATATTAAGTAGATAAGACTTTTTAGTCTCTTCGGTAGTTGCTGTTCTAGGTCTTTTGCTGCCCATCTGATCTGAGCCTGGATTTTGAGAATCAGGTACAAACCATGACCTGTTATTTCCTGCCATGGATACATCCTCACATTGATTATCCTGCTGGCAGAAGCCTGAGTGTGAATGATCCCTTTACCTTATTACCCACTTTACGTCATTAGAGATAACTTAGCATTCAGGATTCTGTCTCTGAACCCCATGTTCACTACAGACTTAATACTGGCATTCAAAAGAGAAAAGTGAGTTTCAATATTTCAAGTAGAAATTATGACACTGGTACCTTCTGGAAGTTCACATGTATATAAGTTCTCAGACCTGAGCAATCAGAAAGCTCCTAAGAAGAGTAACTTGGTTTCTTTCTGGCTGTAGATCTTGACGAGTGCTCTGAGAATCTAAATCTGTGTGGCAACGGGCAGTGCCTTAACGCCCCAGGAGGATACCGCTGTGAATGTGACATGGGCTTTGTGCCCAGCGCTGATGGGAAAGCCTGTGAAGGTAACTGATGGGGATGCTGCCATGGGCTTTGCAGGGCTGGATGAGATTAGGTTATTTAAACGTTCCTGGTGGCTTTTATTGGTCTGGGTTTTTTTGTTTTTCACACCAAGGTGTGTTTTGGCGTCCCATCTAATGTGTCACTTCAGTTTGTGTAGAGATTGGGTGTCCAGCCAGACCACTTCTCTTTGTGCAGAGAAAAACCTTAGCGTCTTGGTCCTAAGCTTCACATCCAGCTTTGGCCAGTTGGTTTGCAAGAGCACACCCATTTAGTCATAGGAAGATGAAGATAACCAACTCAAGGCAACATATTCATCCCCATTGATGGGGGAAAGAGCTCAAAGTGCTGGTGCCCTAATAGTGAAGGATTCTTTTTAAATACGGGAACACAGTTTTTAATCTCTGCTATGGTTTGCTTTCTAGAAATAAAGTTTTTAAAATACCAGCAGAGTGAACGGTCTTATCCATAGAATAATGTCCTGGGTATGTCTCAAGTGAACTCTAAATATCTAATATCTAATACATATAACATGGAACAGTCTTATGCAAATCCATTCAGTAAGGGGTTCCTAGGGATAATACCTTATGTCACAACATCTCTCAGCATAAGGCTGTCTTTCTGAGAAGTGCTGGTCAGACAAGAAGAGTCCTGAGAACCTGCTGGCTAAGGATGGATCCCACTAGGAAACACATGATTCTTCTTTTACCCACGCTTGTCAAATCTAAGCACATTATCATCCCTCATTGAGAAGAATTAGTGACCACAGTGAACTGAAAAGACTTCAGTAGAAATAAACACATGATAACGATTGACAGTAGAAGTTTAAACAAGACCCTGATTAATGTCTCGGCTAATAGTTGTTGCCTGTTACTAGGACATTAACTCAAAAATTAATCTTTAGCTATGACATGTATACTGATTCCCTCATATAGTTCTACGTAAATACTTTTCTTTGTTATGAAACCATTGGGTGTTCTTCACACAGTTTATATGAAGTAGGCAGAGTTTGATAAAAAAAAAAAAAAATCCCTCTGAGGCAAGAAACTAATTATGCTCTTGATCATGTGCCTAATGCCTTGTTTACTTTTGTTACTGAAAACATCCAAGGAAAACAGGTACTGTGCCACCTCTGGGAACAGAAATAGGCGCAGTGAAACTTTTGCTTCCCTTAATGCTATAAGGGAAGGTTTTGTTTGTTTGTTTGTTCTTAATATAAATCATCACTGGCAGAGTGCCCATCGCTATTAAAAGCCAGTCTCAAGGCTGAAAATGTGCCTGTGTACACAAGCAGAATGTTAACGAGAGTCAGGGACAAGCCTGGAAAATGCATCTACAGTTTTTAGATCTCCGTCAGCAGCTGCA
This sequence comes from Antilocapra americana, assembly GCA_007570785.1. Taxonomy (NCBI): domain Eukaryota; kingdom Metazoa; phylum Chordata; class Mammalia; order Artiodactyla; family Antilocapridae; genus Antilocapra; species Antilocapra americana. The sequence goes on along the minus strand of ML664175.1, from coordinate 2,362,874 downwards.
AACGCACACTGTAGTCCCAGGGACACAGAGGACTACACACACTGATGGTAAAAGTTCCCACAAAGACTTTGGGGTTCTTAAAATTTTAACTCACAACAAAAACAAGAATGTATAGATGAGAACAACCAAAAGATTTAGTCTTAAGTGGGCTCGTTTGGTTCTTTCTTTACCAAAGTGATGTGGACCCATATGAAGCACTATAAATGTGCTAACGTATATGTGAAATGCCTAGCGCCCTGCTTGGCGTGGAGTAGGGGCTGAGAAAAGGGAAGTTCTCACCTAGGAGACTTCCTAACAGATGACACATCATCTGAAAGCCTACAGGAGAAGGACCCAGACTGACGTCGGATAGTCTGCGTTTTCTTAATAATAATATCACTTGCCTTATTACATCAGGTAGTTTCTTTGGCAGGAACAATAGTTTAATCGCTCCCTCTTTCCATCGTTCCCCAAGATATCGATGAGTGCTCTCTTCCAAACATCTGTGTTTTTGGAACTTGCCACAACCTCCCTGGCCTGTTCCGCTGTGAATGTGAGATCGGCTATGAGCTGGACAGAAGCGGTGGGAACTGTACAGGTAAGGCTTCCATTTGCAGAGAGCTCTGCTCTCAGGCATCGCAGGGGACCCAGCTGCTGGTGTCTTGCGGGGACCACACAAGGCTTTTCATGGAGTTGCAAAAGAAAAGCAGGGACAAGCATTAGGAACCACAGAATAAATTTCTTCAGACCTGGCACTGATTAGATGTGAGGGTGCAGAGGGAAAAGTTGAGGAGAGCTGAAGGTGCAGTCAGTAGCCTTAGATACAAGTTTGTGGCCACAGAGGCATGTGTTCCTTTTCTTCTTGGACATACTTTTGGAGAGTTTCCTTTTGCAGGCTCTGCCCTGGGATCATGCATTTCATCTTGAACTTCTCTGCTGAGACACTTACTTCAGAGTGTTACCAGAGAACATGGTCCATAACAGTCAGCCACCCATTTCTAGCATGTAGATCATTTTCTTGTGGAGCAAAGAACCCTCCGGGAATGTAAGGAAGAAGCTACAAAAGCCGTAGTGGGCACTCTGTAGACGACTGTCCCTTGGTTCTCTTCTGCACTGAGTCAAAACTTTGAGAGCCATTTTCAGGTCTCCATCCTCCTTCCATTCAGCGATACTAAGGAAACAGATTCCATTCCGTATGGAATCAGGATTTCAAGAAAACCCCAGTTTTTCCATCTACCTAAACAAGCCATGACTCAGTGGCTCTCCTATTATGAGCACCATCGCCACCTCCCTGAAATTGCTCTGGGTCACAGCATTCTTCCCCAGGCACCTCTTCTTCCCTTGGTTTTCCTAAAAACTATGATGACACCAAGTCAGTCTCTAGCACACTGCAGCGAGTCACCTCTCCGCTGCCATGCCTTCTCCTCCTGTCTCACATCACCACCAGCATCATCCCTTCCTCCCCATCCTGATTGCTCTTAGTCTGCCCTGCCCGCTCTAAGATCCCATGAGATTTGAGCGAAAGCATTTTTCACAACGGAACCTCCAGAAGGGTTACCAGGTCTGAGCAGGAGGAGCAGTGGGGAAGGTATCCTCAGTCCCCCATCTCCTGTCTCTGAATCAGCTTGTCTGGTTTTGAATATTTCACAAATGCTCAAAATAGACAAAAGGATTACACAGGGATGGCATTTGCCAAAACCCATGTCCTAAATATCTGGAATTCCATTTTTGAAATAGAAACTGAAAGGGAAATATTCAACCCAGCATCAGTAATGGGAGAGAGACTCTTAGTAGGCCTGAAGGAACATGCTAAGCTTCGTGCACGCGATGTGCGCTTGCGCTCAGCTACAGCGAGGCCAGTCCGCCCAGGGGGGGGAAGCAGCAGAAGTCGCCTGCTCCTGCCGCTTCCCTGAGACATCTTGCTCTCATTTGATAAAATAACAAGCTGCACATATTAAATATATTTTCTTAAAACCTGTGTCTGAATTTTTGGTTGACCTGAGGTCACAGTAGTGTTTTGGTTTCAGTTACCTTCACTGGAATATTTTTTCTTGTTCCAAAGTTATATTTTCTCCTGATGACAAATTTGAATGCTAAATGTGTTCCAGGGGAAAGAGACCCAAAGACTATGACATATTTCCTTCCTGAGGGATTTTGTTTCAGAAGTGGAAGACTATATTTCTAGGGGCAATTATAACTGGAAACTCTTTAAAAATTCGAGTTGGGAGCCCTAGATTTTGGTGCTACTGTTTTACAGTGATGCCTGCCCCGCACGGGCTCAGGTAATAACTCTGCCCCTTGCTGTTCGGTTCTAGACGTTAATGAATGCCTGGATCCAACCACGTGCATCAGTGGGAACTGTGTCAACACTCCCGGCAGCTATACCTGTGACTGTCCACCTGATTTTGAGCTGAATCCAACTCGAGTTGGCTGTGTTGGTAAGATCTTAAACACTTTTCAGAGGAACACACTGTTGGTTATTTCTAAGGCAACATGGAACATGGCATTCTCAAATTCTGAAAAAAGTAATAGAATAATAGAACGAAATGTAAACATTTCCTGAATCTGGTTTGTATTTTCAGGTCCTTTTCTCTAGGTCAATTCCCAGTGTCTGTGCTGCGGCACTTTTTAGTTTAAATTATGGTTTTTAAACAGTTTCAGAAGTAGGTTTGAATTTTCAACCCTGACGTAGAAAGAATTTGCCTGACACTTCTTTTGTTTGCATGTGGTAAATAGATACCCGCTCTGGAAACTGCTATTTGGATATCCGACCTCGGGGAGACAATGGAGATACAGCCTGCAGCAATGAAATTGGAGTTGGTGTTTCCAAGGCTTCCTGCTGCTGTTCTCTGGGTAAAGCCTGGGGCACTCCTTGTGAGCTGTGCCCACCTGTGAACACATGTAAGTGGACATCCTCCTATTCATTATTATTATTATTCCAGCTCAGTCCAGTTCTCCTGTCCAGCTCCTGAGGATAGAAGCCACAGTGAGAGGGAGCTGCTGCTGGTCTGTCTTCTTCAGTTGGTGGAGGGAGTGGGGACTTAGGGGTGGAGATCTTTCGTTTCAGCCCTGCTGAGGAATCCCACTCCCAATGTGGGAGTCAGAATGCCTCCCCAATTGGCTTGCACTAAAAGGTCAGGTGGGGCAGGTAACATCTCATTTCTGTCCGAGTATATAGAAGATAGCATTATTTTAAAGAAGGTTTTCCGACTAGGTTTACTTATGTCATATTTGGACACGTTGATCTCTCCTCTTGCCCTCTGTTGGCTAGTTTTAGAAGCTCTAGGACAGACTGGAGCTTCCCTGGGTGAAAAAGAAGCCATTAGTTGAGCAAATATGAAAGGGAAGATTGTTCCAGCCTCATGGTATGACTTAAAAGGAAGGTTTAGAATGTGTTTTAAGGACATAAATAGTTATTCTTTGAAAAACAAACAGCTTTCCATTTTTCTAAGTGGGTACTGTATCATGACTCAGAGTCAGATTTAGCCTCCAGGGCAAAAGTCAGTGGCTGCTGCTTATCAGATATATTGCGATAGATATTGATTCTTTCCTTGTTGAAGGGTCACCTACTCGTTTTCTCTAAGGTAATTTGTTGAGTACCTAGAAGATATACTTTGTGTGTGCTAAGGTGATAGTGCATGGATAATTAGATGGATAAGTCTAGTCTAATTGCTAGTTCCTACCTTCCAGGAGCATACAGTTTAGCAAAGTACTGCTTAAACATGAAAGCTGTTATTCAATGTAGACCTCAATAAAAGAAGGAAGAAGAGCAGACTCAGTGCCATGAGTGGGAGAAAGAGTGTTCCTGGTTCCAGTTAGCACTCTGTCACTTGCCATGCATGTAACGTTGGAATAAGCAAGCCTATTTCTTCATTCATAAGATGCCTCATAGGATTAAATGAAGTCATTCCTGTAAAGCACTCAGCACAGAAACGAATGCTTGGCAGGCACCCCTTTCTCTCCTTTCTTCAGAAACAGAAGTCAGTTCTGATTAGCAGTGCGTGGTGATAACTTCGTACATTTTTTAATTGGGGCTTGAAGGAAGGGAGTGACATGAAAGAGGAGACTTAAAAAGAATGGATGATCACAGAAAGAGGAAGAGAGATAAATAAAGGAGGAGGATAGTTATTAATAATTTCATTGATGCTGAAAGAATCAAACCAAGATGTTTAGGTGTGTGTGTGGCAGGGGGAGGGGAAGGTCAGTTCTACTGAGTAAGAATAATAAGCCAAGCATTAGAAGTCCACCCTACCTCAAACTGGATCAGAGCTAGAACTGGGATCTATGCATATATATACACTTATGCATATATACATATAATTTCAGAAAACCACGTGGAGGATTATCAGATTTGGAAAGACCTTGATGATTATGAAAGAACTGATTTGTATAGATGCTTATCAGAATGCGACAGCAGATGAGGGTCAGTCTTATCCATGTGTTCCTGTATGGATCACACTGGTATGTGGTGCTGAAAGGAATGTTTTTGAGTGAAATACTTGGATGAAAAAATTACTGGAGGAAATCAAAGGACCCTATAAAAAGCTGGTTTTGGAAAACAGGGGAATCAGTGTTGCCATCAGCAGAAATGGAGGGGCAAGAAAGCCCCCAGGTCATTAAGGAGAGGAGAGGGTGGGAACCAAGAAAGAACAGCTTTTCCTAAGGCTCTGTTTGGAAAGGGTTTTGGAGATAAGCTGGTGAGCAGTATTTATGGGAAGCTGTGATACCCAGGAAGTAAGACTGAACAAAACATAAAAATGGAGGAGTTTGTTATAAAATAAAAATGGAAAGAAAAACCTTTAAAAGAAAGAACAATGGAGATAAAGAATGCTCATAAGAACATAAGACCAGAGAGTAGGTGGAAGGTTCACAGACTGAGGACAGTAGCCTTATGTTTGACACAGGTAGAAAAAGCCATTAGAAAGGACAAGTATATACAAAGATGTTAACTTGCTTCAGTTGGGTGGAGTAACTGCCAAAAATTCCTGTAAATGAATATTTTCAGGTGGCTACGTCTGTATTTCTCTTGAGGATACTATTTCTAAAAATTTTAGATTTCAGAGAACTCAATCTGATTTTGCTTGTTTGTTTGTTTCTGTAGCTGAGTACAAAATTCTTTGTCCTGGAGGAGAAGGTTTTCGACCCAACCCTATCACCGTTATATTGGAAGGTAATTCTGTTTCCTTTATCTTAAAGCATGACACTTTGGAACTTCCTTGAGTTGATTTACAATGCTAAAGACATGCTGTCGTTTTCATCTTGATAGATATTGATGAGTGCCAGGAGCTCCCAGGGTTGTGCCAAGGCGGGAAATGTATCAACACCTTTGGCAGCTTCCAGTGCCGCTGTCCAACAGGCTACTACCTGAATGAAGATACCCGAGTGTGTGATGGTAAATGGCCCTTCTAGAATGATAAGTTCTTTCAGATATTGAGAACTGACCTCAAAAACCAGCTTACAGTTAGGCACCAGGAAAACCAAGATTCTAGCAAAATATCTAACTGCCAGGATGTCCAGGTAACTATGCCACAGATGTGGCAGTTTGCACTCATATTAATGATGTAATATCATGTTCAGCATACCCTAAATCTCCCTCTTCTCATGAGAAAATTGGTGTTTTTGTTATCTTGAGCCATAGTCCCATTTATGCCTACAGTGAATTTTCCACTCTCTTCAGAAAAGCCTTTTTTATTGGAATAGCCCAGGTCTCATTTCAGTGGCTTCTATATTCTGGGCGATTCTGGGCTCCTCGTCTTGTCCTTTACCACTCATCCTTTGTACTCAGCATTTACATGAGCTTCTCTTCCGAGGCAGCTCCTTTGGTTGTATGGTGTAAGTGATGACTCCTGTTCATCCTGTTACTGAAAAGCTGGAGATTATTGACTACTGTTAGCTTTCAGAGCATGTGGACCACTGACTGGTGTGGGGAAATGGTTTTCATCTGTGTACAGGACTTACACACTGATTAGAGAAGAGACCTTCTTGGGTCCTGGAGGAGGAATATTCCTCTGGTTCTCCAAAAGGCTTAATAGGTGACCTCAGCAGTGACAACCTTGTTGAGTAATGGTCGAACATCACAATGTATGCAACACAGCTTAAGACCCAAAGAGTCTAAATTAGATTCAACACCTGTGTTTGAAAATGGGGAAGGACACATGATATACCTACTTCTGCAGGCTTATCTTCTGTGCTGTCTTACCATTGCAGATTCATGAAGCCAGTGTTTGACGGCTTCAGGTTATATCAAATCCTTCCTGAGATTTTGTGAACATATGAAGGACCTAGTTGTCTTTCTGAAAGATATTTGAGAATTATCATTTCTCCACATTTCCATCGCTGCATGCGTCTGAGGATGTTTTAGACTCATTTATTAAGAACTCACATCCGAAGGTACATTTTCCTTTTCTAAAACTCTTTTCCTGAAAATGCACACATCAGCACAGGCTAAGGACATTGATGAATGAAACTTCCACATTTTTTATCCGGATTGCAAAGTGCGCTGTGGATATTCTCTTCCACTATCGACATGTATATTGACGCCCGAGTCCCAGCCCATTCCAAAGAGTGAAATTTCTGTACTCACATCCCACTTTCTTTTTGGATTATAGATGTGAATGAATGTGAAACTCCCGGAATCTGTGGTCCAGGGACATGTTACAACACTGTTGGCAACTACACTTGTATCTGCCCTCCAGACTACATGCAAGTGAATGGGGGGAATAACTGCATGGGTAAGTCCCAGCTTTTCTCTGTAAATCATATTGGGTCCTCATCTGCAAAGAGGAAAAGAGCCTCCAAGCCCAACAGTTCATCCTCAGTGTTACGTTACTCATCAGAGTGAGTGCTGCCACCCTTTGCCTCCTCCCCTGTAAACCATAAGTTTGGCCTTTTCTCAGCACCTCGTGTGGGTGGTTGGGAGTTTTCTTTAAAATGTAATGTTGGAAAATCCCAAACAAATGTTTAATAGTACTTCTTTTGTTTGACTCTGGGTGTATCTTTATACAATGATATTTACAGCACTGACCTACAGGATTAAAACATCATGAGTCGGAAATGAGAAAAATCACTGCCAAGAGCGGTGGAGAATTGTTACTAGGAGACTGGGTGGAGAGTCATGTAAAGTTTATTAAGGCCACAGCTACATAATGACTCAGTTCTGTGGCACAAAACACCAGGGAATATATTAGGTTGGCCCAAAAGTTCATTTGGGTTTTTAGTAAGATGGTGTAGAGAAACCTGAACAAACTTTTGGGCCAACCCAGTATTTCTCAAAGCCCTTTTCCTCGTGGCAGCACAGGTAGATGGACGGTTGAGAGCCAGCTTTTACTGCTCTTATCGAAGTCAAGTTACAATACAGTTCAAAGGAGACTCCTTCCTTGAGCATCCCTGTTAGAATCTCCCTGTCAGGGTTTCCCCACAGCATCACCAGTTCCTGCCTTCCTCCACTCCGCTAGATATGAGGAGGAGTCTGTGCTACAGGAACTATTATGCTGACAACCAGACCTGCGATGGAGAACTGTTGTTCAACATGACCAAGAAGATGTGCTGTTGTTCCTACAACATTGGCCGGGCCTGGAACAAGCCCTGTGAGCAGTGCCCCATTCCAAGCACAGGTGGGTTTTAGTTTTGCCATTACCAGAAAGATAGCTTGGTACCTTCCCCATGAATTGTTGGAGAAATGAATCTCAGCCAGGGGAGAAAAAGGGTGCATTGTCCATCTTCATTAAAAAAAAAGATTAGCTCACAAAGGCAAATGTTGAAATTCACAGTTGATCGGGTCCTTTCAGCTGAAAATTGAGTAATAAAATATATTTTCCAATTTATTACACAAGTTCATTTGCCAGCCTGTAGACTCAGCATATCACAAAAATATAGAAGTTGTTAATTGTTAGGGAGTTCGCCATGTAACTTAAAGTCTGGAAACATTGGGCAAAGCAGTTTGACAAATAAGTAAACATATTCCTGTATTGTTTACTTATTACCATCAATTTTACTTATTCATAACTAATCTTGTTCCTAAAAGAATTCAAGATGGCCCACAAAGATGCATATGTAAAATAAGAAGGCCTAATGCAAATGGCAGGCATGGGTAAGAAACTCAAAGAAGGGGTAATTAATACACAAGATCCAAGCTCGGAAGTCCTGCACACTTGCCAGTGATGAGCAACAGCTTGGGTTCTACACCTTCCAGCAGCTCATGTACAGAGAGAGATGACTGAGTCTAACAGTCTCAATGACCACAAAGCAAACTCAGAACTAAAGAAAAGCACGACTCAGGGGTTTCCCTGGTGGTCCAGTGGCTAAGACTCTACACTCCAAATGCAGGGGGCCCAGGTTCCATCCCTGGCCAGGGGCCTATTAATAGATCCCACATGCCACAACTAAGAGTGCATACTGTAACTAAAGATCCTGGATGCCCAACAAAAATGGAAGATCTTGTGTACCGTAGCTAAGACCTAGTGCAGCCAAATTAAAAAAAAGAAAAGCACAACTCCTTGATATAGAGAAATTTCTTATATCCTCATACAGAAAAATCTATATAATGTTATCCATTTGAGAAATAAAAGAGTCTAATTCATATTCTAAGAGCAAATGAAGCAAAAACTTTGTTGCAGTGTTCTTATATAGGCCATGATATGTAGCATGATGGTGTCATTTACTAATGATGATCTAGATCATCTTTATGATTTTTAAATATTAATTAATTAATTAATTTGCCTGTGCCAAGTCTTTGTTGTAGCATATGGAATCTAGTGGAATCTAGTTCCCTGACCAGGGATTGAACCCAGGTCCCCTACGTTGGGAGTGTAGAGTCTTAGCCACTGGGCCACCATCTTTGTGATTTAGAGTGAATGAACTGCCATGCAAAGTACTGATCTGAGAATTGTGTAGTATCTACTCCATTCCCCACAGTGATATGTAAAATACCCAATCTGTTGTCTGGTGCTAACTGACCATGCAAAAAAAAAAACAAGATTCTTTTTTAGTAAAATGTATCATTCCACTCACTGTTTCCTCCAGAAATAATGTAATAGCCATCACTTAGTTAGAAGTTGTCTCCACTCTGCAAGATGTTGTTAGACCTGGGTTTGGCAAACAAGAGCCTGTGGGCCAAATCCAACCTGCCTCCTATTTCTGTATGGCCCACAAGCTAAAAGTAATTTTGACATCTTAAAATTTTATGAACTTCAAGTTTTAGTAAATAAAATTTTGTGAGAATATGGCCCCACTAAATTTATTTACATATTATCTATGGTTGCTTTCGTGAAATATTTGAGTAATTTTAACAAAGATGGCACAGCTTGCAAAACCTAAAATATTTACTTTTTAGCCCTTTAAGAAAATATTTGCTGACCCCTGATCCTGACCTTTGGCCTTTAAATCTTTTATTACACATTGTTATTTTATTACACATTGTTCAGCCACTCAGTCATGTCCGACTCCTTGAGACCCCATGGACTACAGCATGCCAGGCTTCCCTGTCCTTCACCATCTCCCAGAGCTTGCTCAGACTCGTGTCCATTGAATTGGTGATGCCATCCAACCCTCTCATCCTCTGTTATCCCCTTCTCCTCCTGCCTTCAATCTTTCCCAAGATTATTTATACATAGATATCATTAAAAAACCTGGTAGTTACCCACACTTGATGTGTGTGTACTTACAAGTAAAAGTATATATACATGTGTCTCTGTATATTTGTTTTTTATTATATTAAGAAATGTATTATTTTCATAAACTGTTTTATTATAAAATGTACTCAAAACTAGTTTTTAAATTGGATTTTACAAAGATAGATATCCTAGTATTTTTAATTTTTTATCCTGATGGACCATTGTACGTTCCCTTGCAGACCACTATGGAGATCTCTGATAACAACTAACATTTACTTTCAGAAATATCTGTCAGAGTTCTAGGTATCTGCATACTCTTAATATAAAATGGAAGATTTCATCTTCATGTTGAATATTGGCCAAATCCAATCATGGCTTTTCATTAGCTATGCAGTCTGCACACATTTTAGGAGTCCCTGAAGTCTGGACGGTCCGTGGAGCTGGTGTGACACTTGTTGGAAGGGAACATTCATAGATTAAGGAAAGAAAGCACTAGGAAAAGAACATGCTGCGTTTTGTTTAAAATACTTCCAGAAACCTTTTACTAATTTTCAGTAGGTTTACCCATAAGGGAGTGGCCATCTTGAGCTTAAATTGATACCATGCCATATCATTTATACTCATGATCAGGAATTACAGAATCTCAGAGTTAAAGGGAACCACAGGTGACATTTAGTGCATCCTTAATTAATATGTTTGATGAAAATTCATGTCAGGGGGAGAAAGATAAAGGGTCAGGGGAGGGAAAGGGAGCAAACAAAAGAACTGCATTAAAAATAATAATCCAGCTCCAAAAATTAAAGTAATGAGGTTAAGTTGGTTGTTTGACATGAATGAGTCATTAACAGACCTGAAATCAAGAACTTAGCTACATTTGCTATTGTTATCCCCAGTCTGCCAAGGAAATGGCTTTTGTACACATTTGTTAAATCCTAGATTCCTTAATACAGAGTGGAAAGAGGCACTCAGACCAGTCCCAGGTTTCAGAGCTGAACAACATCCCCATAGAAACCCAAATCCCCCCAGGCAAGCTCATACAAATGAGTGCATTTGATATAGAGACCTCTGCTTCAGCCTCATTATTACGTCAACATGAGGTCACTTTTCCTTCATCATTTTTCTTAAGGACAAGGTCACACCATCTGTAGAAATTCTCAATTTTTTTTTTTACAAAGGTCAATTTATTTTAAATTCTTCCAAATACAGGTAAATATCTTTTAAGAATGTGTTCAAAGTAATTTTGTTTAGCTCATTATTGCTCTTCGCCTACCCTATTCCCACCCTGCTCACCCCACCTTTGTTCAATCACTGCAGATGAATTTGCTACACTCTGTGGAAGTCAACGGCCAGGCTTTGTCATCGACATTTATACTGGGTTACCTGTCGGTGAGTTACAGTGCCACTGTTGCAAGCTTTTGTCTCTGCCTTTGTGTTAAGAAAAGGAAGTACACACTGTTATTTTGTCAAATTTGCTTTTTTTGTTTCTTAGAAGGAAAGAGCATTAGACATTGCCATTTACTTGTATTGAAACTCTGATTCTTAGTTTGAAACAAACTGTGCAGACACCCTGTGTAGCTCCACCTAATTGGCAGCAGCATTTGTTGGTCATGATTAAGGAGACTGGAAAGCTTTTCACAAAATCACAATCAAGCTTCGTTAAACCAACCCTAGGCATCAACAAAAAGAGAGATTCTGGGAGTAAAGCCAGTTGACGTTTGATTTGACTATAATTCCCAATCCTTCCGTCTGACTAAGACAAGAGTTTAATATGACCGTTCATACCAATCCTTATGTGTGGGTTGTTCACATAAAGCCCTTTTGGTGGATCAGTTTTATCTCACAGGGAATCTCCTCAGGTCATCTGCTTTGGGATTTTTAGATGTGAAACACAAAAGTCTTTCCAACCTGAGGCCCTGTCTGGTAACTGGAGCAGAGACCACTGCAGTGCTCGAGATGCTTATGTGAGATTCAGAAATACTGCACAGCATTCAGCCAGTAGAAGCAAGGCCTTTGTGGTTTAAAACCAAATAACATAAAAATAGATGGAAAGCCATTGCATTCTCTGAGTTTTTCCCCAGTGTGATTTATATGGATCCTCAGATGCCCCTCTGAATTCTGAGCAGTTGTGTCTAGTAGCAAACATCACCACTTGGTCTGTTCCACCTTATTGCTAATAAGTAAACTGAAATCCACATCAGCCTTTCCAGTGACCTTGTTTAAGAAAACAAGGGTCTGGTCCAGCAATCAGCCTGGCTCTCTTTGTGCCAAATCCATATGGCTCCGCAGCCTAGTCAACATCCAAAGAAACTTCATGGTTTGGAAGGAAAACCTGCTAAATGACATTGGCATGAAACACCTGGCCCCAGCTGCTTTGTTTTTCCCCTTCCCAAAACAGATCTTTTCATCTCCTTAGACTCTCTGATCCGAAGATAAGTGGCCTTTAATAGTAGTGGTTCTCCGTGGACGGACCAGGCGTGTACCCCAGCAAGGCCTACCCTCCAATGTTGGCAGCAGGCAAAGACTCAAACAGCATTAATAGCATCCACTAATAAAGCTGGAAAGGCCTCAGGCGTCCTCTAGGCCAAACGCCTTGCCTTACAGTTGAGGGGACAGAGGCCCAGACAGGGAAGGGGACTCAGCCGAGGTCACTTGGCTAATTAATAACAGAACTGGGATCGGAACCCAGTCCTGACTCACAGCTTGCTTTGCCTCTAGCTCTTGAAAACTGGAAATGTGATAGTTAGCAGTATACTTATTGTTAGCAAATTCCAGCATGACAAAATATTTAGATGACTGGAGAGACTTTGTTTTATTTAAGCTTTCTACTCTCCTTCTGAAAGGTTTGAAGACTGTTGGCAAATAGAACTCATTCGTGTGGGGTTAAAACTATAGCAAGTTTATTAATCTTGTCTTTAAACATAAACTTTTCCAAGTTGAAGTTCAAATGGAATCCAGACAGGAAAAGAAAATATAATTTTTAATATGTGCTTTTGCTATGTTGTGCCTAACAATGGCTAGAAATTTGACCCAGCCTGTTATTGTTAAACTTGATAATATATCACTTATATTTAAAACAAATGAATGTGAACATAACACTTCATGTTTTAACCCGTACATAGTTCAAGAATGTCTGAATTTTTTTTTTTTTTGCTTCTTGATGATGATACATAGTTGTGATATTTCTTTGCCTCACTTTTTAACAACATACATGACAAATATGTGCAAAATCTAAAGCATAATTACTTATATTCAAAATGGAAATATACCCTTTGATATTCTAAGCTGTTTTTTTTTTTTATTAAAGAGATCAATTTGTCTTCAAACAAAATCAGGACCTTTAGAAAAAGGGCTAACATAAATCTGTGGCCTGTGAACTTTCTCCTTCAAAACAGGCTGGCTTTAGGGTGTGATTCTTCTGAAAGTGCAGCAGCCCTGTGGGTTCCACGAAAGTCAGTGGCCCTGCTACAGCTTGGGCAAGCAGAGGACCTGGCAGAGGCTCCTGACTCTGACAAGACAAGTATCTCAGCAACAGTAACAGAAACCTAATAGATTGGAAAGACCAAAACTTTGCATCCCCTCCCGGCTTTTGAACTGTTTTGTGAAACTCTGCACAGGACAAGTAGAGGGGCCCTCTGGGATAACAAGTCCTTCGGTAATGGTTTTGTGAAGATTGTTTGACTGTGGAAAAGCATAAGGGAGGAAGGGTAGCCTGTTAGCGGATTCCTGGTATCGAATCTACTTCCTGGTGGCTGTATGGTCTTTCGTGAGTTCCAGCCTCCTACCTGTCCTCAGTCCCATCACTTGCATCATGAGGATGGTCAGAGGGCCTAGAGAGCATCTCACAGGGTGGCTGTACGCTTGAGAAATACACCATGTGTATAGCAAGTGAGGCACTATGCCACTGCTGCGGCTGTTACTGTTATTATCCTAGAGGACACTGAATGGTTGAGAGTTCTGAGCAGGTCAGGCAGAGAGCGGACCCGCCAGGCTGGTGAGGAGACCCGACTCTCCCACACCTCCCTGGCCAGCTTGCTTTAGCAGCCTGGGTCCTGGCTGTGCTCTCACTCCTACTTCGGTCCTGCTTTAGTCCTCATCAACCCCACTTCCAGGTACTGGTTCTTAATCGAATGTCAGACAGCATACCAGGGGCCGGTAACACCATGGTGCAGCAGCCAGCTCTGGTCCCGGGCCTGGGGAAGCCACAGTCTGTTGTGACCGTCCTTCCTCAGTTCTGGCTCTGTCTACATGGTCAGCCTGGGCCTGGCTTACATCCTCAGACCTGACTTACTTCCTTAACTTCCTCAGCAAAGCCACACAAAGGAGGACCAGGGCATGGAGCTGAATTTGGAAGATCAGAGTTGGCTCTGACCACGGGATCGTCTTCTATTCTTCAGCAGCTCTCTGCTCCCATTCCCACCGGCCACCACCACACACCACTTATTCTCGGCAGTCACTTTCATCCTGCTCCACTGGTGCACAGGGCCCAGTGGGTGCAAAATCTCCTACCTGGACAGAGCTAATGCTTTGTAACAAAACCAGAAAGACAGCTGATCAATGAGATAGACACAGGAGTGTCTTCCAAGCAGCTTAGTGATCTCAGTTTGCTCTTCACTGACTCCCCCACTTCCATCACCACCCCGGCACATGCATGTACACCCCAGTACACACACACACACACACACACACACACACACACACACACACACACACTCACCATCTCTTCTTTGGCTCTAGACCTTATACAGAACTAGTTAGAAGCAGCCAGCTTTCAATTCCAGTTTACCCTGCCCAGGGACCACATGCCAGGCCACCACTCACATGTGCCTGCCCTGTTTGCAGATATCGATGAGTGTCGGGAGATCCCAGGGGTCTGTGAAAACGGTGTGTGTATCAACATGGTCGGCAGCTTCCGGTGTGAATGTCCAGTGGGCTTCTTCTATAACGACAAGTTGCTGGTTTGTGAAGGTAAGAGATTTTGCTCTTGTATCACATCCAGAAATGAGCCAATTTTATAACACTGGAATTTCAGAAATTCATCAAACTCTAGCTATAGTGAAGGGCACCCTGTGGATCAGCAGACATTTCACTGCCAAAAAAAAAAAAAAAATCCCCTAACTCTACTCCCAGTGGGCAGAGCAGGATGTCCATTCCCCAGCCCTCTCCACTGCCCCCTCCCCCCACACAGAATGTATTAGATTTCCCAGCTGATATGAAAAAGCCTTGAGGTCCTGGGTGTGTCCAATGGATGGCTATTGTTTTACAGGGCTTGAAAGTGAGCACGAGTAGTGGGCAGTCATCTTGACTTGAATCTCAAAATCACTGTTCTCTTTCAAGCGGAGCCTTTGCTCCTCCCCAGTGAAAACACGGTTAATGCAAATATTTCAAATGCATGAGAGAATTCCAAATGGCAAGAACAGCAAATTCGATTTTATACGAAGAATGTTGGCATGCGTGCAAATGGTACTTTTTTCATTTTCAAATTACCTCCCCTTGCCATGTGTATGTACTGTGATTCTGCGCATTCCTCACCGCACTTCATATTTTTCCGACATCTGGGGAAGATAGTGTTCTTTTACATTTTAGTAAAAGGGACGTTGCCGGTTATTAAATATACCATGGGCTCTAGGACAGCTAGAGTAATTTTCTTATTTCATACTTAAACGCAGAGCCTCTAACAAAGTTCTTGTTCATGTTAGAAAGGCTTATTGCTCCTTAGAGCATGTATTACACCACATAGGTCAACACTTTAATGTTAAAAAATCTTTTTCTCCTAAACTGGGGACAACTTAGAGACCACGAATAACATTATAACCCCGAGTACAGGCTTGTTAAATTCTCCTCACCAGGCTTTCTGTTCCTGTGGCCAAGATGGCAAGCATCTCTTACTCTGTCTGCTGTGTGGGGGACTGGAAATGGGGTGACAGCTATTCCTAGCTTTCCTAAAGAGATAGTCATTTGGGGGCTTTGGTTCAGGCTCTGGACTTCTGGAGGCCATCAAGGATCAGGTGTGTGAAGGAGGCAGGATGCGGCAGAAGAGAAGGGAGCCCATAGCAGATGACTTATGGTGCTAACTAGGGGTAGCTGCCTGCTCATCGCCACTGTCTCCCACCTGTCGTACCTGCCTAAGGATGCCTGTCTGCTTCTGTGGCATCTCCCCTTCTCTTCCATTCAGAGCTGGTTAATCTACCCATGTGCCTCTTTGATATGTATCTCCGCTGAAGCAGCAGCCCTTGACCTGAAACCAGAGGCAAGGCCACCCATGACCACCATGTCAACCTAGACCTTGTTACACCCTTGAGATTGAAGACCTACAGCTGTACCCATGGAAGGCGGCTCACTGTCAGGGTAGCGTTCGGCTGATACAGAGGTTACAAAGTGCCCCAGCTTTTGGTTTCCGTTTCATAGGATATCTGTCTTCAGGGTGAATGTCTAATCCAGAGTCAGCTGCTTCCCAGCACACTCCTAGCTCTCAGAATCAGAAAAGGAAGGTTGATTTAGCACAGGCCTCGGCCAGACTGCAGTTGGAATGGATTCCAGAGTGATTCAGGGAGGATCTGTGTGTCTACTCTCCCCCAGCATGCAAAGGATCAGATGCGAGGCATCTGAGGCTTCAGGGAAACACTTGTCTGTGACACCTTTTGGCTTCTCCAGCTACAGAAACTACCCTCTGTGTTTCTGTACACTCTTTATGAAGAGCAGGGCAGGCCTGGTGGGTAAGGTGGTGCTGGATCCCGGGTCCATCGTAACCCATGGTGGGCATACTCTGCTCCTGTATGAGAGGCACACCCTGTATTAGACAGAGAGGGCCACTGACTGCCCACAGTCCTGAGGTTTTCCCACCACAGAGCACACACCTCGGAGGCCTGGGTTGGTGCATTTGCCGCCCCCTAGTGGGAACGTTGGCTGAGCCAGCTTCTGCATGAAACCCCAGCACTGGTCCTGAGAGCTGACTTGGACCTGCGTTACTGGCTGCTCCCTACACTGGATTTAGACTGAATTAGAATGCCTCACAGGAGCAGGGGGAGACAATATGCGTTTTGCCCCATTGGTATTGCCTGGACTGTGCCGTATATTCTGTGGTACCCTAAAGCTGAACTGAATTAGGTGACTGGTAACATTTTTAAAAGATAGGCAAGCAACTCCCCGAGCATAGGCAAAGCTCTGGAGCATACAATAGCCACTTTATTCTTTTCTTTGATAGTGAGCATTTGGTTATTTTCAGTGGTTTTATGTGTAATCTTTATGTTAAGTTTCCTTGATTTGACTGCCATGGGGCAGAAATTTAAGCAGGAGCTTCTCCAGCCCTGCAGCTCAAAGCACTATCTGTGGCCCAGTGCACCAGCATCACTTGGGAGCTTATTGGAAGCACAGACTCTCAAGCCACTCCCCTGACACACTGAGCTGGAATCTGTCTTTCAATAAAATCTTAAGTGATTCAAACGCACATCGAAGTTTGAGATGCTCTGCTCTGCACGCCCTACAACAAAAGCAACCTGACTGATTCCCCAAACCTCCTGCACTTTGAGCAAATACAAGACTTCCTAGGGTATCAGTCTATACCCTTATCAAATCTGGCCCTTGAGGCTGAGATTCACAACTTTTCCTAGAGAGTAACATAATTAGAACCTGTAGATGGTGATAGATCCAGTATTTGCATTTATGAAAAATATTTGTAAAGCAGGAAAATTAGAAAAGCTTTCCATCTTCCAACGTTTGTTCAATAGAACTAATCAAAATAAGAAAATATATCCGTGTTGTGTGAGAGCCTTCATTTGCCTTTGTTACCAAGTCCAAGCTCAACCTGCTTGCTGCACAATAGGCCAATATTCAGGAGATGAGGTGTTGAAGCAAGAAATAGCAACTTTGGAAAGCCTGGCATCAGAGAAGATGGCAGACTACAGTTTAGAGTACCATCTCATCAGGGTTTGGATGTGAGTTTCTTTTATAGAACAGAGGGAGGGAGGAAGTAAGGAAGTAAAGTAAAAAGGCCATACATCTTGCAAAATATCTCCTAGTTTGGCCAGCACTGGGGAGAGGATGTGTCAATTTCTTTTTTCCTACAGTCTTTCACAGGTGGGCAGGGTCAGGGTATTTCCCTGTGAACTGAACAAAGGCACTTTAGTTTAACATTCAGGCAGAGGGAAAGGGTTCCCTGAGGCAGACCACTATGTCTGCTTGTAGCTATAGACTGATTATAGTAACAAAAGCAAAGAAAACAAAGGTTCACGACACAGGTCCAACGTAAAGTCAGATTTTGTTCTTGCCTGTTGACACTGGATTCTGCTCTCCTTGTAATTCAGTTCTCTCCTGCTTGTAGACATTGACGAGTGTCAGAACGGCCCAGTGTGCCAGCGAAACGCGGAGTGCATCAACACCGCCGGCAGCTACCGCTGTGACTGCAAGCCCGGCTACCGATTTACCTCCACGGGGCAGTGCAATGGTAAGTCCCCGCCGGCACGTGCCTCCCCAACGTTCCAGCCCCAGCCAGCTGCAGATCCCTGGATCTCTTTGTGATGGTTAAGATTCAGACTTCAGTTTTCTAGTAACTAAACTGGGAAACAGGACAATTGTTGAAATGCTTTAACACTTGGCTTTTTTCCTCTTTAGAGAAGTGATTTTTCCAAATTTGCCCCCCTGCTGCCCTGCTGCAAACACCCACTCCCACAAATAACAAATACACAGACACACAGACACACACAGACACACACACACACACACACACACACACACACACACACACACACACACACACACACACACACACCCACCCTCCCTCCCTCCCTCCCTCCCTCCGTCCCTCCCTCCCTCCCTCCCTAACTGGTGCTATGTGCTATGGTTAGTCACTCAGTCATGTTCGACTCTTTGCCACCCCACGGACTGTAGCCCACTAGACTCCTCTGTCCATGGGGATTCTCCAGGCAAGGATACTGGAGTGGGTAGCCTGTCCCTTCTCCAGGGGAACTTCCTGACCCAGGAATCGAACCAGGGTCTCCTGCATTGCAGGCAGATTTCTTTACCAACTGAGCTACCAGGGAAGCCCTCCCTACCTGGTATTCAGGAGCAAATACTTTTTTTTACCTTTTACCTACTCCCCCTTGAATGGGTAAGGTTTTCACCATCCTAGCCACATATACCAACTCTAGAC
Source organism: Antilocapra americana (assembly GCA_007570785.1). NCBI lineage: Eukaryota > Metazoa > Chordata > Mammalia > Artiodactyla > Antilocapridae > Antilocapra > Antilocapra americana. The sequence continues at coordinate 2,344,139 of ML664175.1, read as the reverse complement.
AGCAAAGCTCTCCTGAGCTGGGATGGGGTTAACCTGCACAAACCAAGCAAAAAGAACCAACAGTATTATCTTTCTTCCTTGGCATCTTATAGAACTGAGGGCAGCACACTGTAACAGCCTTTTATTTGCGATGTCACCTACAGTAAAAATGAGAAACTATTAGAGGTGAAATTTGTTTGGTACTCACTTTTGTCAGGGACACAGTCGAAATGAGAAGGATGAGTATGTCACCAGCTTACATTGACAGTGACGTTGTCCCTGGTGGCTCAGCAGTAAAGAACCTGCCTGCCAGTGCAGGAGATGCGGGTTTGATCCCTGAGTCAGGAAGATCCCCTGGAGGAGGAAATGGCAACCCACTCCAGCATTCTAGCCTGGGAAGTCCCATGGACAGAGGAGCCTGGCGGGCTACAATTCATGGGGTCACAAGGAGTGGGATACAACTTGCCGACTAAACAACAACAGCAAAAGTTATTAAACATCTGATGGTATTTTGTAGCCAGTGGCATCAAAATGAAAAAACTGGCGTTTCAACCCAGCAGCAAAGTAACACCTCAGAATGATTTTCATGTGAGTTTTTCAGTAATTATGAACCATTATATATTTAGCAAGGAGGTCAGGAAGAATCTGTTGTTTTGCCTCTAGTCCATTTCACAAGGAGTTTCCTGGATAGTTTATGCATTTGTGAATGAAACACCACCAAGGAACATGGTCAGATTTTCCTTGGATTTCCTTGTGCACCAGTGATTAAGTGGTAGGAAGTACACTGCTCTCCGTAGGGCATTTTGCATTGTTTTATGAGACTTTGGTGGGAAGAGGGTATAATACCAGAACAAAAACTCACTTTGAGAATCAAGACTTGTTTTTTGGTTTAAAGGAACATGTGCAAGTGTTTAGCTTTTTGTCAACAGAGCAGCTGTAATCCACGTATTAACATCAACAACAACAACAAAAAACAGGACAGGAAAAGTGAGGACGTCTCTGATAGGAGTTACAATACCCTCATGAAATTTGGCAGTCATACCACTTCCCTGCATTTTGCTCTTAATTTATATTTGGAACTGGGTGAAATAATTCCAATAAAAATAAGGAATTGCTGATAATATGGAATGTGTCATTTCACACCATTTCATGTTAGGCAAGATATGGGAAGAACTATTGTAAACATCAAGGTGAGATATCCAACCAGGGCCTGGCTGGGGCTTACGTCCTGTCAAATTTTTTGCAGAGTGCTAACATAAATATGTTGGATAAAGCTCATCCAGTGTTAATCAGCAGTAAACATCATGAGGGAATGCTGTTTGTAGCCCAAGCTTTGTTTCCCTCATTCAATGAAATCCTTACAAGAAAGGGAATGTATTTGAGTTTGAATTTTGCAGTTGTTCAGCCTCTAGGGCTGAAGACTTCAGTCTGGAAATATCTTCACTGACATCCTACTTTTATTTTTGATAATTATCACTTTTTAATTTTTTTTAAAATCTTTTTGACCACACCATGCGACATGTGGAATATGTTTCCCAACCAGGGATCAAACCCATGGCCTCTACAGTGGAAGCACAGAGTCTTAACCACTGGACCTCCAGGGAGGGCCCACATCTTACTTATAAAATCTCTTAAAATGTCTTTAAATACTATCCTATACATGGCATTTTTCAGACATATTGTAAAATATTCCTTTCTTCCTGTGTTTAAGATGAAAAGAACTAAAATTTCCTTATCATAGTAAGATTTTTATTTGAACTTGTAAGTACATCATTTCACCAGCTGGCCATAATACTCATGTTCCTGAGACCTGAGAGAACAGGTAGGTGTCTAAGCCAAGGATGCTAGTCTGACCTCAGGAGCTGAGTAGTTAGTGAGCACCGGCAGCCACTTCTGAAATGCCTTGTCCAACTAAAAACATATTCTTCCCACCTATTTCCTTATGGTTTCCTCTCTCTCTGCTGACTGTGTGGGTGTTTCCCCCCAGTACTCTGTTTAAATCTCCTACCTCAACCTCAGACATACTCTTTGGGAATTTAAATCCTGATGCTTGTAGAAACCTCAAGACAAAGTGAACTATGTAATCAAGTTCTCTAAAATTTTAACTTTCTATTTCGCCAACAGAACTGAAAAGTAATCTGTGTTTCATTTAAAAAAAAAAATCATCATGAAATAGGCAATGTAGGAAAGAGAATTCCTAATTGAGGATCCCTTTCTAGTAAGATTCTTAACACTCTCCATTCCCTGTGGGCCCCAGAGATGAGACAGACCTGATCCTTGCATTCGTCTAGACTCAGTATTACCTGAGGGTGACCCCGGTCTAGGCTGACTGTAATAAGCCCCTGAGACATCGTTCCTCAAAATCAACTCTTCACTGAGCTTGGAAGTGGAAATCAGTGTCCTCTGCCTATCCCAGGGAGCAGTTTGCTCATTTGAAATTCATTTTTATCCAAATGTGAATAATCATCATCTGTTCTTGGGCTTCTCTGGTAGTGCAGATGGTTAAGACTCTGCCTGCAATGCAGGAGACCAGGGTTCGATCCCTGGGTCAGGAAGATTCCTTGGAGAAGGAAATGGGTACCCACTCCAGTATTCTTATCTGGAGAATGCCATGGACAGAGGAGCCTGGCAGGCTACAGTCCATAGGATTGTGAAGAGTTGGACACGACTGAAGCAACTTAGCACACACATCATCCATTCACTAGCATTTCTGCATAGACGAGCTATAGCTCCTAAGATGCTCTACCCTAGTTTCCCCTTTTCGTGATACACCCACCCCCAACCTGAAATTTCTAAAGGACATGGTGATTCATCGACTTTAGATGTTTTGTGTACTTGGAAGGAAGTAGTTGTATAAATGGCAGCCTGAGCACATGAAATGGAGGCAGTATATTCTGTCCTGGCATAGGCACAAGAATCCTGGGCAGCAAAAGGTACCCATTCCCTGTTTTTGTCTTCTCAGTAGCCAGGGTGGGCAAACAGCAAGCTTGAATTATTCCGCTGAGAGCCGGGTACCAGGCTGCTCTCCGGCATCTGCACCCACAGCAGCATTCTGCCATTTGCTTTCTTTTGTGACAATAGGAAAATCGGTGCTCCTCGAGTTACATTTCCCCTAAACATGGACTCGAGAGCTTTAAAAAATTAGAGACATAAGTAGGCATGCAATTATGTCTTTTGTGAACTCATGCAACAAGTTTGGCCCCTGAGATAATTAGATTTCAGGAGAGCAAGAAGTATTAACGTGACAAGAAATGTAACTTAGAGCCCAGCAAGTGGCAGAAGCAAGATGAGAGGGCTTCCTTTTGAAAGAATATGGATTTTAAAAAAAGAAAGAAAGAAACATCATTAGGATTGTCAGGTGCTGAAAGGAGTCCTATGTAGACAGGAAGGCTTGGATAAGATGGAAGAAAAGGTTATAGGAGTGAGACAAAATAATGGGGTGAAACTGGAGCAAGGGACCATGCAGGCTGTCTATCATGAAAACCTAGCTTAGCAATGGGATTTGTTTAAATTTCCAGAGGAAGCCATGAAGCTTCCATGATTTGAGACACCAAGTCTTGACTAGACAAAATACTTCAATTAATTCCATAGTCTAGGATACTGTGTAGGCAGATAATCAAGTGGATTATCTCCCAGCTTGCATGTCTATTCCCCGTTCTATGTCTAAATTTTCACATCTTTCAGAAGATTTTTTGGATACTGCCCGTTTTTCATTGCTTGTATATTGTTAATATGCTCTGAATGTGCCTCGTGGGTGAGAGTAAGTTTTAACCAATTTTGAGTCAAAAATAAATATTGAATATAATGTCAGCATCAGTTTTACTGGCTTAGTTTAGAAATGAAATGAAGTCACTCAGCCGTGTCCGACTCTTTGTAACCCCATTGTAGCCTACCAGGTTCCTCTGTCTATGGGGTTTTCCAGGCAAGAATACTGGAGTGGGTTGCCGTTTCCTTCTCCAGGAGATCTTCCCGACCCAGGGATTGAACCCAGGTCTCCCGCAGATGCTTTACCATCTGAGCCACCAGGGATGTCTCAGGCTTAGTTTAGAACCAGGATTAATCCTGAGGCCAATACCTAGAAGTAAGTTATTTGATTTGAAAAAAGAAAAAATGATTTAATTTGCCTTCCAAGTTTCCACTTAAGATGCTTTTTATTTACAGATCGCAATGAATGTCAAGAAATCCCCAATATATGCAGCCATGGACAGTGTATTGACACAGTTGGAAGCTTTTATTGCCTTTGCCACACTGGTTTTAAAACAAACGCTGATCAAACCATGTGTTTGGGTGAGTATGTGGCTATCATTTCATTTTTTCATAGCTTATTGAAAAATTCATGTGTATCTGAATATATATAAAAGCTAACACTAATTGTTTTGTTATTTATAAAATACAGAAGCAAGTATGTAGCATTAATATCCTTTGATATTTAATCTTTGGGAATCTGAACATCATAAACCTCTTTCTTGATATTCATTTGGCTGTCAGTTCAGAAAAACTTTTGATAAAGGGATAAATTGAGAAAGATATTAGGACAAAAAATTACTTTTATTAATGGTAATAGCCTACTGTTCCCTTTATAATATTTATGTGAATTTGCCTCATTGGAACAGAGTGCAGCTTTTGAGTGGCTGAGTATGAGCATTTTTTGAGAAGTGTCTGTATATATATATAACTGTTATATACATATATAAGGATATAGCAGGTCCTTAAAGGCACATTTAAGGATCATTTTCCTAGGGGAAAAGAGCTGAAGTTTTTAAGTCTCTTCCTCAGTTTCAGTACTGAATCAGAATGTTGATTTAGACTAAACTTAAAATATGTAATCAATTTCTCTCCTTCCCTCCTTTCTTTTTCTATTTTAAAGCAACATCCATTAAGTCTTTTGGGGACTACATGAATGTGAATCAGAAAAAGGATATTTTTAAACATTCAATAACGTTTTAAATTTTAAAAGTCAGTAACGGTTAAAGTGCTTGCCTTTGGATGTAATTAGTTTCATCCATTAGGGAACATTCTCATAAAGTTTTGTCATCTTAAGAGCAGTAACAGGTTTTAAGTTAAAGATTATAATCAGCCCCACTAATCACTGGAGAGATAACCCGGTGTATTCCTGAAGCCCTGTCCAACTTTCATTCTCCCTCTCCCATCTGAGTTATCTGTAATCCCCACCAAAGAACCTGCCCAACCAAGGAACTTCACTTGCTTGGCTGAAAGTGAATCAAGGCAGAAGTTCTTGATTGCTGGAAGGGTGACTCATTTGGATGTAGTCTTCAGACACACATGTTGGAGTCACATTCTGCTTAGCTATAGCATCCTGATTGAAGATCATAGATAATTCATCTTTACATCCCAAGTTTGAAGGCAAAGGCAATCCTAACTCTAAACACTACATTTTACTAACCTGAGGTGTTACCTGCCCCTCCTTCCCCATCCCTTTGTCCTGGCCCTCCACATTCTGCCTGTTGATATCACAAACTGGGAATATCAATGGTTTTCATTTTAATTTCTTATGTCCTCCTTAGTAAAATATACTCCTACTACAAAGATGATAACTGCTGTCACAAGATGCAAAGACATCATAAGATGCCAAAATAGCTTTACAGGATAGTCAAAGTGAAAGTTGTATACTAAACAAATGACAACTCATACTGCTAGAGAAGAGCCAAATTGAGTGTCATCACATTGGGATAATTTCGAAGAGAGATAAGTCACCATTTCGTGGTAGTGGTCGTGGGTTTTTTAGGACAGACTGGGAAAAAGAAACAGACGTCTTCCAGGTGAGTTAGAAAGCTAATTTATTTTGTTGCTGATTTTGGGGTAATATCAGGTGACTCACTGCTTTTTGGTAAACTGGAGTGAGAATCTTAAAGGCTGAAGTTTGCCAGAGGTGGCAGCGAATCAAGACCCAGATGCGCACAGAAGTTTCCATTTCCAAGTGAAAATATTTGAGAAAAGTGGCAAGGGTGGAGAATTCTAGAAGTAAATAGAATAAAATAGTTCTTGTCCAGTTCTCATGTCCTTAGCTTGCCTCCTTTCACATGCCAACCAAGGAAAGGATTTTCTCCCAAGGCTTAGAACCTCGCCCTTTGCTAGTTTCTCACAGGGAGCTGCCCCTGCGGGAGCTCACACTGACATCAAATCTAGAAGTTCTCAGCCGAGGCACAACTTTTTGTGACCTCTAAGATGCCTTTCACCCCAGGTGACTATATTCGCCCTTCTTCTGTTCATAATCATGTTTTTCCTTTGTTCCTCTCCTTTTTCCTTTTCCTTTGTTCCTGCTAGACATAAATGAGTGTGAAAGAGATGCCTGTGGGAATGGTACTTGCCGCAACACGATTGGTTCCTTCAACTGCCGCTGCAATCACGGTTTCATCCTTTCCCACAACAATGACTGCATAGGTATGTGTGCAAAACAGCCAACCACCAGAGGAAGGCACTTTCATGTGTGTCTTCATAATCAGCATCATCTCCAGCATGCCGGCTATCGTTTTTAATATATACCATTTTAGATGTGACAATTGGTTAAGAGTTATATGCTAATTAAGTAATTAATAATCAGTAATGTGCTAATTAAGTGTCAGATACAGTTAGGACATCTGTGACTTTTACTAAAATACTCATTAGCAACTATAATTTTTATGTCTACTATGCTACAAATTAAATTCATTTCAAAGTAAATTCAATTTGTTTTAAAACATATAAAAACGATCCTTTGTAAAGAAATTACATAATTCGGGAGCAGTGTGGACCTACTTGTCTAGGTGTTTCACTGTAGCCCCTCTTCAAAGAAGTAAATTATTGAAGCTATAAAATTCTTCCTAAAAATATGTTATACTATTCATAAGCAAGGGTGAGGAACCAAATTTTGTATTGTGGAAGAGGCCACTTTTATATACTTCTAATTACAAGAATAGTTAATAATACACTCAGCTGTATTGTGTATTAATAATTCAGTTTCAACTTTTAAAAATGAAACCTAAAGGATGATCAAAGTGAAACTCAGATAAAATCCTAATATAAATTATCAACCCAAATTAGTAGAATTGTTTCATCTTAAGTTTTTATAGGTAAATAAAGCCAGATCTGTTGTTATAAACTAGATCAGAAAGGAATTTGTTAAGTTTGTCTGAGCCAGCAAAGGCCACTGAAATTCAAAATAAGCACTTTTCCCTTTAAAGGTTTTGGTCATTGATGGGATTATGACATTTTTCTTTGGAATGTATCAAAGGATGTTTTTCTTGGCAGATGTTGATGAATGTGCAACTGGAAACGGGAACCTTTGCAGAAATGGCCAATGCATCAATACAGTGGGGTCCTTCCAGTGTCAGTGCAATGAAGGCTATGAGGTGGCTCCAGACGGGAGAACCTGTGTGGGTGAGTGCTGCTTCAGAAAGGCCCTGAGACCACGCCAGGAATCACGCAAAATCTGTATCACAGTTCTTCCTTCAGAAGCCTGGAGGGAAAAGATCAGAATAGAATTACGCTAATCCTGCCTGTAGGTGTACATGGTATATGTAGCACTCTTCCCTTTACCCTTTAAGTTTCTGTACTTACAGGAAAGTCACAATATTACAACATTCAGTGTGACAGTTGAATTATCCTATAAACAATTGTAATTCCCTTTCTTTTTTTCTTCCACATAGCTTTGTAGTAAGCTCTTCTATAAGCTGTGAGGTGCCCTCAAAAATCTTCATAGCCATTCGCTTTTTAAATGCTGTACTTTTCTGGAGATATTTAATTTTCTGTAGATCAAATAAAGTATGGCTGTTACTTTGCACACTTCCAAAAGCTAATAAAGCTGATTTTTATTGAGGTGTTAATTTTTATTCATGGTGGAGTTTGGGGGCTTTAGATTTATGTATTAGATTTGATTCCAGTGTCTTTGAATTTTAATTTCTTGATGGAAATCATGCCAGTGGGAAACTCTCTTCTTTTTCCCTTTTCTTTGCAGATATCAATGAATGTCTCCTAGATCCCAGAAAATGTGCCCCGGGCACCTGTCAAAACTTGGATGGGTCCTACAGATGTATTTGTCCACCTGGATACAGTCTCCAGAATGACAAGTGTGAAGGTAAGAGGGCTATCAGTAGTTGGAAATGAGCAGTATTGGTTACTTCATTGACATTATCAGAGTCAAATTTTGGAGATGGTATAATGGTGTCTTCATTTTGCAGTACTTTATCAAACAAATCCAAGGGTAAGGTGTGACTTATGGGCTCTAATTAGATGGTGAGACAAGAACATCTAGTTCTCAGGCTAATCTCTAATGAAGCTGTTTTGCTCTGTGTACTTGGGTGGTTGCATGACCTTGACCCTCTTCCAGTGTGTTTTTATGCAGCTTATAAAATGTCCTGAACTACCTGTTTTTAAGTGCCAGTGGGTTGCAAGTAAAAGTACCTTCCTGATTCCAGTTAACATCTTTAAGTGATCACATTCAAGGTGGATGAATGTGGCTATGTAATTAGTCATTGTTGTTTTGACTTATAGAGTGGTAGAAATATGTAACTACAAATAAATTCTCAGCAAATTTTATAGTACTGCATTCCTCAATACATGTATCATTGCATTAAATGAAAGACATTAATTGTCAGAAATTCATGAATAAATAAGATGAAAAGGACTTTTAAGAAGTCACCTAGTCCATGCTCCCACCTTTAAACAAGTCTGTGTCTAACCCCTAATGAGTAAGAATTGTCCACTTTTAAATGTCATCAATGAGAAATGTTTATTATATATCTAATTTAAATCTCAGTCAAGGGATAATACTCTAAGTGAAAGCATCAAAATTAGACCTAAATGCAAATTATTGTGTCATTGTACTTCTATTAGAGGTCAGCATTATTCCCTCCATGATTAATGCAAAATCACCCCTAGATGAATAGAATGAAAATATATAGAAAAAATGATTTTCAGAATAGTCAATAAATGTGTTCATTCTAAATCTTTGTCCCTATCCTTATGAAGCTGGCACCTACAGTTTGATTTCTACCATAGGAGACTCATAAGAACAAAAACAAAAAGAAAAATGAAACATCTGAGCATTTTTACAAAAGCTGACTTTTAAGAAAAGATTGGATGTGGGGGTGGAGGAAGTGTAGGAATGGAGTAATTCAGTCATCATCAGCTTTGTTAGTTCACATTTGTTCGGATTTGTTACTTAATAAATGACAGGAAGCATGATGCAGTTATTAATGTGACATAACATGAAATGATGAAGAGGCTGGTTTTATGTTGTACAGAAAGATAATCACTTTGCACTGCACATTTCTAGAATATCTATTGTGTGGTATTTATAAAACTAAGTCAAGATAACAAAGTTAATTTCATAACTTTCCTTTATTTGGACCTCATGGGAATAAAGTTGTATAATGCAAATACATTTTGGTGTGGGGAGAACTTGTACAAACCTGAAGATAAAGAGTCCCAAGATATAAGAGATAATCTCTTTTGTTGGAAAAAAAAATATTTCCATTAAAATAGCATGGCTGAGAATCAAGACTTACCTCTTTTTCACTATAAATTCCTGCTGAAAGTCAAGGGAAAAGATGGGTAAGCCTCTTGGAAAGAGTGGTCATACTTTTTCCATAAGTAGGGTCATCATATACTTGGCTCACCAAATGAAGACAGTTTTGACCTGCACTCACTATTCATGAGGGCAGGTCAACAGGCACAAACTAGGACTCTCCCAGGCAAACTAGGACATACTCAAGCCATTCAGGATGCAGACTATCCTTAATTACCCCTTTATAGTAGATAAGGTATACTAATATGCTCAAGGAAACATGCCACAATTATGTGTGTCAAATTTGTATTATCTAGATGATAAAAGAAAAACTACAGTATTTACATGGAAGGTATGTCTTCAGAAAAATTAAACTGCAAATGAGAGATAGGAGCCTCATTTCCTGTGATGTCTTTAGTTTGTATTGCATTAAGATTATTTTCACAAGTATCAGTGTCCTTGTAAAAGTCACAGTTTCAGGTTGATAGCGTAGGATACTGGGGAAAACACTGTGGATGGGTGGAGAGGAACAGATTTGGTTCAAAGGCCTGGATCTCTCACTGAGTAACTCATTGTTAAAATAATTAGAATTTCAGAGCATCTGCTTACTTTTTAGTGAAGTCAAACTCTAGAGTTTCTTGCTCCTTCCCAGTTGAGGGTCAGAGAAGGCAATGGCACCCCACTCCAGTACTCTTGCCTGGAAAATCCCATGGACAGAGGAGCCTGGCAGGCTGCAGTCCATGGGGTTGCAAAGAGTCAGACATGACTGAGCGACTTCACTTTCACTTTTCACTTTCATGCATTGGAGAAGGAAATGGCAACCCACTCCAGTGTTCTTGCCTGGAGAATCCCAGGGTCGGCGGAGCCTGGTGGGCTGCCATCTATGGGGTCGCACAGAGTCGGACACGACTGAAGCGACTTAGCAGTAGCAGTTGAGGGTAATACGAAATTACTGCAACTTTTCTAATTATCTAATAAACTCAATCTCTGTAAAAGATGTTTCTCACTGCATTCCAAAGAAGGCACTTGCAGAGTCCATTTTTATGGTAAGAACCATCAAAACTAGTTGTTGTTTTTTTTTTTAAATCATCCCAGCCTAAAGTCCACTCTCAGCATTGTGATACAGGAAAAATCCTCATTATTGGAAGAAGTTTGAAACTCAGGCTTTGTACTTTTACATTGTGCATTTAGTACCTGACAGCGTCTCCACTGTGCTTTGACTTTGTTTGACACGTGTACTTTTTTCAGATATTGATGAATGTGTTGAGGAGCCAGAAATCTGTGCCTTGGGCACGTGCAGTAACACCGAAGGCAGCTTCAGATGCCTGTGTCCAGACGGGTTCTCCTTGTCCTCCACTGGAAGAAGGTGCCAAGGTAAGTGCTTTTGACTTTTGGCTTTAGACTTTCATTACTCTGTGATTATTTGTTGTGGTTTTATTTTTTTTAAACATGGCAAAGCTTTGATGCTCTGTAAAAGAGAAGATGGAGTGTTTTCATTCACCCAGAGGTCTAATGATTACCATATGTCAGAAAGTTCATTTTTACTTTTGAGGTTAAAAACTCATCCATCATGTTACGGTTGCTTGTACAACAACTGTCCTGGCACTTTAAACCTGCCTCTCCCCCTGAGAACACAGATGCTGACAGGTCAGTCAGCAGGGGATCAGCCATGAGCCACTGAACACGGGAAAGCCTGGGGGAAGTTCAGTTACAAGTTCTCTGCCTCTAAAGAGGTAACCTGTGTAAATGTGGGCCAAAACCTAGACTTTCAGGCAGAAAAATGCAGATTAACTCATGTGCTCCCAGAAAATAGTGCCCATCTCTTACATCACAAGTTTTCTAAGAAAACAGAAAAATAAATGTGAACTGACCAGGATTCTTGCTGGCCCATAGTCTGTTTTTAGGAATAACACTTGTGAACTTCAAAAAAAAAGTCAAAAGGGGAGCCTGAACTTATGCATGACAGAGTTTATTATGTCTCAGAAAACTATTGAGATTTTACTAAAGAAGGCAATTGTATATGTCTATCTACTTATACACACTATTTTAATGAATTCAGGACCCCCAAAAAAACCCAAAACCCACATGCAAACACACATATCTCCCCTATAACCCCTACCCCATTCCAGTGGGGTTTTGTTGTTGTTTTATTGTTCAGGATTTTCTCTTGGTTGGTTTTGGTTTTGTTTTTTTTTTTTTACTTCCATATTACCAACTAAAAGGCAATGGATGTTATTTAAGATTCCAAAAATTGGGCTTTAGGGATCTCAGCTTAGCCATTTATAGCCTAGGGCAAGTCATTTAACCTTTTGGAAGCTCAGTTTTCTTCTTTTTAAGTAATAAGAATACCTACCCAAATAGTCTCATTGAATACATGACAAAGCTTTGTTCATTTCTGAGTCCTTCATAGACTCTTGTTATTGTTATTCGAATTGGTTAACCTTTTACTTTTCAACCAGTCATCTTGTCATGTAATATTTCGGGATGGAAGGGGGAGCATTGAGAATTCTCTGTTGGTTTGACCTAGTAGGGAGCTCTCAGAGCCCCATGTGGATTTCTGGGTTGTGGGTGGGGCAGTGCTTGATGCAAGCAGATATTCTGTCTGTTTGGTGCAGACCAGCCAGATAAATTCTAGCTCTTGCTCCTTTGTTTTTGTGTGCCTTTGGCTTGGCCAGAGTTTGGAAGGAAAGTAGTGAGAAACCAGGTGTGAATCTGCCGATGTGGCAGGCCAGAGGAAATTCAGAGGCTATTAATTCAATTTGCACTGGCCTGTCACTGAGCAAGCTAACGCTGCAGGAAGACTCAGCCCAGCTGTGAGCAGCCCTGCCACAAGCTCAGCTCCAAGAGGCAGAGCCAGGATTGAGGAATGCGAGCAGGGAAAGTGACTTTTGTAGCTCTGATGAAATTTCAAAGGTCATTAAGGGTGCTTCACGGATGGGCTGGTAAACAGGCATCCTAGCAAGCCCTTGTTAAAGGGTACGGGTGCGTACAAACTCTTTCCCAGTGCACGGCACCTTTGATTAAGACACCAATTCTAGAGAATGACCACAAAGCCAATGTAAATCTCCCACAGGACACAGATTTTGCTAGAGCCAAGGAATTAAGAGCTGTGTTTTTATTATAAGATGGCAAATTAGGAGTCAAGCTTCTATTGCCCATAAAATTAGAAAATTCCATAGAAGAGAACCGTGGATAATGTTTTTGAAGGAACAAATGGGATCTAGGACTCAGGTGAACAGACTCTGGCACCCGAAGGCCACAGAGGTAAGTGAACCACTCCTACTACAAGGTTGAGCGAAGGCAGTTTGTCACTTTGGCTCACTCTAAACCTCAAACCTAGGTTTTTTCCTGGGGTGAGGTGATACAGTGGTGCTGGGGAGGTGGGCTGGGATATGGAACAGGGTCAGTAATAAAAGGAAAAGAGAATGAGAACATAACAGGCCAATATTAGAACATGCATGTACCCAGGTTTAAAAGATACATTTCAAGGCTAGAAGACAGAGGAAAGAATTGAGTTTTGATATGCTTGTTGAGATATTTTTTGAGTAGTCATTAAATTATATCTTAAGATAGTTATAGGCATAAATAATAGAAACAGGACCAGTAAACACAAAATGCTATATGTGACAATGGACTTGGAGTAAAGCAAATTCTGGGAGGAACGTGAGGAAGCCATGAGATGTGTTTGCAATTCAGAGACATATTTCCATGCCAGGTGTCAGCAGTTAAAAACCTAATATTTTGATTTCTTAAAAAAAAAAAAAAGAAAGCAAATTGAAAGGTGTCCTCTAGAAAACTACAGTTTGTAAAATCTTGAAGCTTCTTAACAGAAAGAACATTTGAATAGGGGAGATGCTGCAGGACAAAGATTGGCATTTATTGCTCTTCACCTTCAGAAGAGTAGTCTGTGAAAAGGTGCCTATTAGGTCCCACTCATAACAAATGTGAAAATGCAGTAGACCCCAGAGAGATCATTTATCTGAAGAGTTGGTAGCCATGATGAGTTCAACAAGTTCATTGCAAAGGCCAACTGAATTTGACTTATTGGAGTGTGGTAAATATGGTTGGCTGATACTCTACTTTAATTCATGAAAATTTTCCTGCTGTGATCTTTTACAACTGAGTTATTCTCACCTTGTCTCGTTAAGATGGTAAAATTGTCTTAACTGAAATCATAAATGGCTCTAATAATTTGCTACCTGGACTTGAAAACATTGACAGGAGAGAGCAGACCTGGTCATTCATAAAGAAGAGGGGTATTGTGCAAAATGGAGCTGAAAACTTTTCCTTAAAACCTGCAGATTTTAGCATCTGTGTAACTCAGAGGAGTCTGCAAAACTTTGGAAGTCAAATTTGAGGGCAAACACACTCCAGGCTCTTGGATGAGCTCATTTTTCAGTCACCCAATTTGCTCTGTAAGACATGGAAAAGTCAGTTTCCAAAGCTATGTCAAGCAATATTGGAGAATTTTGTAGGACCTAGATCCCAATCCCATGCTCCATCTTGGAGTCACCAAGAAAGACCTGATGTTAAAGAAATATATTCTTTATAGTAACAAATAAGTAAATTTTAATAAAATCAAAATATATTAAAGATACAATTTATGTACCTCAAAACACTGCTATTTTTCTGCTTCATTCTTCAGTTTTAAAGCACAAAATAACCTAAAAAGAAGCATAAATTTCAGTTTCAAAGATTAACCAAAGTCAGTAAAATCTGTCATGTATAAGCTAAAACTTATGTTTACCAAACAAAAATATTATTATTCATTACTGTGACAGAGTAATATATAAGTTTACTTTTTTTCTCACTTAAAAATACATTAATGTAATTAGAAAGAACCGATTCTTGGTTTTTTCCTTTTTTATACTATAATATTAGTGGTATAGTAATATATTAAAATTGTAATAAAGAAAAAAAGAAATACGTCCTTTGAAAGGATGATGATTCTCCTTCACATCCACCTATCTCCCTGTCCTCTTTACCTTCCCTCTCTCTGTTGAGCCAGCCAAGCTCTGGGTGTGTGCAAGTGTGTACACACATGTGCATAAAATCTGCAGAAAACCTCATATATATTTTGTAGACAGAAACTGAATAGCTGCTTCAGTGAAATATCATTGAGTTGCATTTTTGCCAGTCCACCCTGGAATCTGGGGTTTTGTCTCCAGGGCCTAGGTGACACAGAATACCCAGCACAGTGTATAATAGCACAGTGAGACCTAGAGCTGGGAGGTCTACCTTAACACAGCGTGCTCACTAAATGTTAGTCCATTTCTGAATGTCCGCATCTTGAAGTCACTGCTGATGACTGGAATGTGACAGGGCTGGTTTTAATTATTCACATCAGACTGCTTTGGAACCTTGGATAAAATGAAAAGTAATAAGGTAAAAGTCATACAGATTTGTTCTTCAGATCATACTACAAAAGTTATTTATCACTTTAAATAACTTGTCAGGCTTCTCTGGCTGCTCAGATGGTAAAGAATCTGCCTGCAATCCATGAGACCCAGGTTCGATCCCTGGGCCAGGAAAGTCTCCTGAAGGAGGGCATGGCAACTCACTCCAGTGTTCTTGCCTGGAGAATCCCATGGACAGAGGAGCCTCGCGGGCTATGGGGTCTCAAAGAGTCGGACACAACTGATCAACAAACTCTTTCACTTAACCATCTCAGCTCAGTTACTTTTATAATCATTTAAAAAGTATGACTGGTCATAAGAAGAGATCACATTTAACAGGGTGGATTGTTTCTTAATATTATACAATAATGACTTAGCAGGAAAGCTACTGAGGGGTCTCTTGAATTTTTGCTGCAGATTTACGAATGAGCTACTGTTATGCAAAGTTTGAAGGAGGAAAGTGTTCATCACCCAAATCCAGAAATCACTCCAAACAGGAATGCTGCTGTGCCTTGAAGGGAGAAGGCTGGGGAGACCCCTGTGAGCTGTGCCCCACTGAACCCGACGGTATGACTCCTGTCTGCATCTCTTTGGGCCATTCATAGTGCAGGCTGTAAGACTGTAGGCTTTCAGAAAAGAAGACAATTTAATTGTTAAGTCCAATTGAAATGTTACTAAGATTATTTTATCTTAGGAGCAAGGTAGTTATTTATTTCTGAAGTATGTTATGACTCGAAGCTGCCCAAGTAGTAGGTACCCCAGCTCTGAGAGCTTTGTTAACTTTCTCTGGTTTCTGGGCTTGGATTGTTCATCATGTTCCAGTATGTGCAGCCTCCACACGATATTTGCTAAATGCCATCGGCCCACTCATTAACGAGGGTTCATGTCCATCACAGAGGCCTTCCGCCAGATCTGTCCCTATGGAAGTGGCATCATCGTGGGACCCGATGATTCAGCAGTTGGTGAGTGGCTTGCGCTGGACTCTCAGCATTTTATAATATTCTCAACCAGTCTCTTCCTTGTCCTTTCTCTTGCTATTATTTCTCCACATTTATCTTGGTAAATGAAGCTCTATTTCTTTGGTCTTTTCGTTTAGATACCAATTACATTATTATATTGTATGTTAATATTATAATACATTTCATTGATTAGACACTGAAACAATCATAATTTCCCTTTGTGTTTCTAAAAAGTTACTTTGTTATTCACTGTTTTTCCCCCCTATACTTAAGACATGGATGAGTGCAAAGAACCTGATGTCTGTAAACACGGGCAGTGCATCAACACTGATGGGTCCTATCGCTGCGAATGTCCCTTTGGCTACATTCTGCAAGGGAATGAATGTGTGGGTGAGTAACGAAGTGGCTTCTTCTAAGGAGATTTTTACAAATCGGAAATTAGGAATTCAGCATTCACACAAGCATATGCAAACATCAAAATGGGACAGAAATAAGTTTTATATCATGTATCATTCACCTAGCAATACTGGCTGGGTCTCTGCCAGATACTAGGCACTGTGCTTGGTTCTTTGGCTACACTAGTGAACCGAGCCGACAGGGTCCCTCCTTGAATGGACCTTCCAGTCTGATGACAAGGACACTGACCACGTTTGAAGAGGTGAGAAAAAGGACAGCGTTATAGTGAAAGCCTTTATGAAATTAAAAAACAAGTTGTTAATTGTCATAATCTTATTCTCTCAGTATGGAGAACACAAAATTTACCCAGATTTTGTTACCCTTAGTACTATGAGAGGCTGTGTACCCAGAGTATCCTCTTATTTTAGCCCTCTTATTAAAATTTCAAAGAATGGCTTCTATGACTGACCTTTGAGCTCTTTTATCTAAGAAATTCAAAACCTTTCAATGTAACCTAAATTAATAATGGCATACATGCTGAGGGTTTGTCTGTGTGCATTAGAAAATGTTCTTTCCATACAGGGAATCAGGGTATGTGGTTTTTACCCACATCCATGGCTATGGGATCTTAAGCAAGTTTTTCAGCCCTCTAAGCCTCAGTTCAGTTCAGTTCAGTCGCTCAGTTGTGTCTGACTTTTTGTGCCTCCATGAATCACAGCACGCCAGGCCTCCCTGTCCATCACCAACTCCCAGAGTCTACTCAAATTCATGTCCATTGAGTTGGTGATGCCATCCAGCCATCTCATCCTCTGTTGTCCCCTTCTCCCGCCCCCAATCCTTCCCAGCATTAGTGTCTTTTCCAATGAGTCAACTCATCGCATGAAGTGGCCAAAGTATTGGAGTTTCAGCTTCAACATCAGTCCTTCCAATGTACACCCAGGACTGATCTCCTTTAGGATGGACTGGTTGGATCTCCTTGCAGTCCAACAGACTCTAAAGAGTCTTCTCCAACACCACACTTCAAAAGCATCAATTCTTCGGTGCTCAGCTTTCTTCACAGTCCAACTCTCACATCCATACATGACTACTGGAAAAACCATAGCCTTGACTAGATGAATCTTTGTTGACAAAGTAATGTCTCTGCTTTTTAATATGTTATCTGGGTTGGTCATGACTTTCCTTCCAAGGAATAAGCATCTTTTAATTTCGTGGCTGTAATCACCATCTGTAGTGATTTTGGAGCCCCCCAAAACAGAATCTGACACTGTTTCCACTGTTCCCCCACCTATTTGCCATGAAGTGATGCGACCAGATGCCATGATCTTAGTTTTCTGAATGTTGAGCTTTAAGCCAACTTTTTCACTCTCCTCTTTCACTTTCAGCAAGAGGCTTTTTAGTTCCTCTTCACTTTCTGCCATAAGGGGGGTGTTATCTGCATATCTGAGGTTATTTATGTTTCTTCTGGCAATCTTGATTCTAGCTTGTGCTTCATCCAGCCCAGCATTTCTCATGATGTACTCTGCATATAAGTTAAATAAGCAGGGTAACAATATATAGCCTTGATGTACTCCTTTTCCTGTTTGGAACCAGTCTGTTGTTCCATGTCCAGTTCTCACTGTTGCTTCCTGACCTGCATACAGGTTTCTCAAGAGGTAGGTCAGGTGGTCTGGTATTCCCATCTCTTTCAGAATTTTCCACAGTTTATTGTGATCCACACAGTCCAAGGCTTTGGCATAGTCAATAAAGCAGAAATGGATGTTTTTCTGGAACTCTCTTGCTTTTTCAATGATCTATCAGATGTTGGCAACTTGATTTCTGGTTCCTCTGCCTTTTCTAAAACCAGCTTAAACATCTGAAAGTTCTAAGCCTCAGAATATAATAAGTATCATGCAGATGGATTAAAATATTTCTAATTACCTTACAGCTCTAAAAATCAATGGTAGTGTGATTTTTAGTAACTTGAAAGAGATGTAATATTCCTGACAGTGAAATGCAATTTCATAGCAGAACAAAAGCAAAGTTGTCAGTGTTTTCTATTCAGTATCTTCAGTTAGTGGTACAATATATGTGGAAATATGCCTCCTCACCAGGTCTCTCAGCCCTGCTCTCTTGCCCTCACTTTCTGACTTCAGAACCTAACATGAGACACAGCCCTCAATAATAATTCATCACTTTTCTGTGCTCTAGATAGCTGAGATAGCAAAGTTATTTCTCTGGAATGTTCCTTTCCCAAAGGAAGGTATTCTCCCCAATAGATATGTCAGAATAAGAACAGTCAATATTCTAGGTGGATGGATTAGGAGACATATACTTTTTAAACTTCCTTGGTGAAACTTTCTCCACAATTGTGTAGAGAGATCATACCATAAACATATTTCTTTCTAGCCTTTTTTCTGCCTAATGGAAGCCATCTGGTTTCCACAAATTCAAGAAAATCTACTTGACTCTTGACTTTATCCAGTGTCTTAATTTTGCTTAACCCCTGATCTCTTATTTTGCGTAAGTTTAGTCTTCTATTTTATATCTGGCAAAAATCCATCATGTTTAAGGCTTCTTGGAGAATGATGTAATGTAAGGCCAAACTAGAGGTGTATTTCTAACATTAAGTAAGCAAAAACTTTTGACTTGTAAGAGAAGCCTTGTTTTAACCCTTTGAGTATCTCTTCCCAGTAGATGTATTTCATAAAGTAGGAGGCTGGAGATGCCCATGGCAAAGAGCACAGTAAAGGCTAAGGAGCCTGGGTACTGTAACTGCCACTTAGCAAGTCAAATTTTACAGCTATAAATCTGTGGTGATAAGATATGCACTCCTCTCTTGTAAGGACAGAATGAGAATGAACCAAAATGTTAGAGATCAAAGTACTCCGATGGAATTTGAAAGGTACTGAGTCCAAGTCCATTTTCTCTCAATTCATCATATTTTGACTACACTTCTGATCACTTGCAGACACTGATGAATGTTCGGTAGGCAATCCTTGTGGAAATGGAACCTGCAAGAATGTGATTGGAGGTTTCGAATGCACCTGTGAGGAGGGATTTGAGCCTGGGCCGATGATGACTTGTGAAGGTAAGCCTCTTAAACAGGATAGTTGGTTGCATGTTCTGATCATAGGGATAGTAGTTGGCTGATTATAATTCTTGGTATTAAATACCACCAGGGTATATAAAATAAAGAAAATCTGGGCCATGTCATCATTTTTTCTCTATGTAGCCTCTTCTCTGCAGAAAGTATCTGAAAAAGATGTAGGTGGTTCATGGCCCAGGTGATGCCACATCTCATGCAGACCTCTTCTTGGGGTCTCTACAACCACTAATATTTGAATATAACACCTGTCCTGTCTCCTACCCTCTTTCTTACTTTGTCTCCCCTTTTTTACACTGTATCCTATACACCCTTTCTTTTTCTTTTCTCTTCATAAGAAACAACTACACACTAAGATTAACACTGATATCCTTTCTCTCTCTGGGAGCAATCACTGCAAAAGAGGCCGTCAGTACTCTCTAAGCAACTGCCAGTATGTCTGGTAGGATGCAAGGAAAGAAAGGCAAGGGAGGGCATGTCTAGAATAGCAGCTCTCAAAGGGTGGTCCCTGGATCAGCCACATCAGTGTCACCTGGGAATTTTGTTAGAAATACAGATTTAGGCCATGTCCCAGACCTCCTGAATCAGACACTCTAAGGGTGGGACCCAGCAGCCCTCCAGGTAGTTCTGATGCACTCTTAAGTTGAGAGCCACTGGTTTAAGAAAAGAATGAAGGTGAGGTGATGGTACAGTGGGTATTAAGGTGAGCTTTTCATTAGAGATATTATCTATCAATACTCCTAGTCAAAGATGTTGTTGAATCTTTAAAGGCTATGACTAGATCATGATGTGGGATCTCACGGATGTTCTTGTCAGAATCGTTGGCCTTAGAGAGAAATGTGATAATCAAGATCTGTTTTAACCCTGCTTTTCTGAACCATATCCTGATGGTTCCAAACCATGCAATCTACAGAAACCACTTTTATCTATTAATCTATTACTGTTATTCCTATTTAAGGCTATAACTTAAGCCTCAGTGTGAACTAAGTACAATATCTCTATAAATGTAAAATTATTCAGAATACTTTCTTGGGCATGAGAATCACTGTTACTTCACAGGAGCCTCTTTTATCTGGAGAAGGGGAGGGCTTAATGATACTGGAGGTTCTGTCTGTTCTCACAGCAGTTGACTTAGCAGTTATTCTGGCTAAATGGGGTAAAACTGATCCCCATTTCACTGTGACTTTAGGGAGTGGTAACTGGTCAACCTGAGACTTCAAAGCCAGCATTTCTGTAAAGCTCCCTATATGTAGGATGACCTGTAATTTCTCATCTGCCTAAATAACAATAATTATACCAGCACAGTAAGTATAAACTGAGATTGTGTTGGAAGAACCAAGATGTATGATCACCCTACTTAGGCCAATTATAAAATAACCAACTCATTTTATAATCCTGGAAATTCAGAGACTGCTTGGTCCATCCATGTTTATAACAGTGAAACACTGCAACTTTTGGTAAAAGTATATTCCTTTTTTGGTTGAGGCTTATAATCCATTATTCTCTTACTACCTTCTCCTGTAGATATAAATGAATGTGCCCAGAATCCTCTGCTCTGTGCCTTCCGATGTGTAAATACTTACGGGTCATATGAATGCAAGTGTCCTGCTGGATATGTTCTGAGAGAAGACAGAAGGATGTGCAAAGGTGAGACATTCATGTTCATAGTCATCTGCAGAGTGTTCTAACTCTGTCTATGATGGGAGATGTCCCTCCAAAGCATCCACTAGTAGAGAAAGACTGGAAATTGGGGAACACTGCTGTAGTCCATGGATAATATGAGGGTTGCCACTGCTCCATTTTCTCCTAAATTGTCACTTAAAGCTGGGTTGAGGGTGGCACTGCAGACCCTTTTTAGTTCACCACACATTGCATGCCTATGACATGCCAGCCATTATGAAATGTAGAGCTATAAGGAAAAAAATGACTTCCCCACATATATAAGAAGCTCAGTATGAAGAGGCTAAGAGAGAGCTATAAATAATCATAGTATGATAACTGAGAACATGAGAACACAAGGAAGGAATGTGGATAATACATAATCCCCATCACTATGGGATATTATATTCCAAGAATGGGGTAGCATATGGAGCTAACTTGGAACAATTTCCTTTAAAACCTGCAGTTGCCAAAGTACTGGACTAAGCTCTCTTACACAAAGTTGGGTAAATCCTGGGGATCCTTGAAGAGCTCTGATTTGCTTCTCCCAAGTTCTTAAATGAGCAGATATCTGTTCTTTTCAAATGATTTACATAGAATTTTTCTTAAAGGTAGGAAGATTTCCAAAGCAAGAGCTCCATGTCACATGCAGGCTAAAGTCCAAATTTCTCAATTCAGATAACATAAAGGGGAATGATAAAAAGAAGGAAATGCAATAGGACAGAAGGTAAAGAATGAAGAAGAGCCACACTGTGCCAGAAAAAAGAAAATGGAGGGAAGACCTAGTAGAGAAGATATTTGTAGATGCCTGTCTTTTCCTCAAAGTATAAAAAACAAGTCTTTCATTATTATATTTCACAGTGCTTCTAATATGTCATGTTAATACTATGATATTAAGACATCATAAGTTGTACTATAATGGAAGCATTGGTTTATTAGTTTGATAATGCCGTTTTAATTATCATTTATGAAAGCTTTACATAAGGCTTTTAGTTCAATATTTTAGTTCAATTTGTCAAAACTAATTAGAAATCACAGTTCCTGCCTTTGAAAAATGTATCAGCTAGAAAGAAATTTCTTAAGTTCAAAGGGGGTTAGATGATGCCTTCCCATCTTAAGAGACCAGCTCCCAAGAATGCAAAAGGAAGTAGGTTAATGTTGAAACAGTGTCAGTAAAAATCTGTTAGTTCATACTGTCTTCTGTTTAAAGGGCAGGAAATTAAGGCAGCTCCTTTTATGAATTTGTACATTCTTTCCAGATGAGGACGAGTGTGAAGAGGGAAAACACGACTGTGCTGAAAAACAAATGGAGTGCAAGAACCTCATTGGCACATACCTCTGCATCTGTGGACCTGGGTATCAGCGAAGACCTGATGGAGAAGGCTGCGTAGGTAAGGGCAGCCCCGTCAGAGGGGCTTTGAGTGAGTGGGAAGCGACAAAGGACAGGAGGGACGTGTGCTCTGTGTCCTCACGGATGCCGTCTTCTCCTTGGCCAGAGCCATCTTGCCTCTTTTACTTCCCATCGTGACTTTTCCGTGGAGGCCTCCTTGCCCCTTGATTATCTGAATTCCACCAGCAACATCATTTCTCTCCCTCTGAGCTGGCCTTTGAATGCTTTTCTAGGTCCACTTCGCTGCCAGGATTAAAAGACCAGGTATTTCCTCTAGTCCCTTCCTTTATTGTTTACAAGCCTTTGTTGTTTTGGGTTTGGTTCTTCCCATCACATTGGAATGCCCCCCTACTGGCTTAACTTTGCTACTGCCACCCTAACATTGAGTACAGTTGTTCAGTAAATTTCACTAAACCAGAAATATCACCAAACCAATGGGATCTACATCCAGAGAATTTGGTCTTATCTAGACTGAGGCCCAGGCCCTGGTAGTTTTAAAAGCTCCCCAGGTGATTCTAATGTGGATCCAGCCTTGAAAAGCATAGTAGACCAGGGATTGGCAAACCACAGTCCTAGGGCCAAATTCAGCTCGCCAACCTACCACCTGTTTTTGTAAATAGACTCGTAACCATTAATAATTTTCCACGGCTGCCTTCATGCCACAGTAACAGAGCAGAATAGTTGCAACAGAGATCAAATGGCCTGCAAAGCCTAAAACACTGACTATATATTATGCAGTGATGTTATAATATTACTGTTATTACAGAGGAAATTTTCTGACTTGCTTAAGAAAAAATACTGGAAAATTTCTACATATATCCTTTCTCATATTGTTGGTCAAGAAGCTTAAGAACCACATTGTCCCCTTACTCTGTAAGATACAGATTTAAACGGAAGTTGAAGAGCAGACTTTGAAAGCATAGAAAAAGCATGTGGACTTATGATCACTCACTGGATCTTCTGGGAACAGTGATTCTCAGCCTCAGCTGCACATTGGAGTCACTTGGCGAGCTCAGGTCCCACCCTCAGATATTGGTTTAATTCGTATCAGGGTGGCCTTGGCATTGTAACTTTTTTAACCTGTTCCAACTCTCCGGCTCTCAAAACAAGATCTCTGCCTCAAGGGCTTGGACTTATTCTCAATGAGAGCACCTAGGCAAATTACTTTATGATCTTTCAACTCTCCAGCTATTTCAGTGTTTTCCTTTAAAGTAGGGAGACTGAATTAAGATTTATTATTCCTTAATACTGTTGAAGTATTATTATAGGCATAATCTACATTGCATCAGAAGATTAGTGTAGACAAACTCCCTCAGGTCAAAACTCACCATCACAGACATTATCCTAGTGAGTATTGTAATATTTCTTTAACATATTGATCTTAAGGATTTTTTTCCCTTCATTTAAAATAACCCTTCTGAGAATCCTCTACACGTACAGATATGACAAGTTTTAAATTTAAGTGAAAAACATCTAAGTGTACCTAAAGTGCTGTCATCTATGTTTAAGTATATAAAGTGAAGTGAAGTGAAGTCGCTCAGTCATATCTGACTCTTTGCGACCCTGTGGGCTGTAGCCTGCCAGACTCCTCCGTCCACGGGATTCTCCAAGAGTACTGGAGTGGGTTGCCATTTCCTTCTCCAGGGGATCTTCTTGACCCAGGGATCGAACCGAGGTCTCCTGCCTTGCAGGCAGAGGCTTTACCCTCTGAGCCACCAGGGAAGCTTTAGGTATATAAACATGTTATCAATTATGTTTTTAAAAGGGTCGAGATAACACCATTATCACACATATGGCTGTATTTGTTTGTATGAGTGTAATTCATCTCTAGGAGGATCCTCCAGAAGTTTGCAGTAGCACTGGTTGCTTCCCAGGAAGGAAGTTTGATGGCTGGGGAAGAGGAGGGGGAAGGGCGCTTTGGGCTGCATATTCTTTTGTACCCTTTGAATTTGGAACCATGTGCATAGGTTATGTAGTCACAAACTATACTTTTTTTTAAAAAAAGAACCTATCATTGTACAAAGCGGACAGATGACGCCTCTTGTTTTTGGTCCTTCAATCACATCACACAGATGAGAATGAATGTCAGACCAAGCCTGGAATCTGTGAGAATGGGCGCTGCCTCAACACCAGGGGGAGCTATACCTGTGAGTGCAACGACGGCTTCACGGCCAGCCCCAACCAGGATGAGTGCCTCGGTGAGCACAGCCCACAGGACGCTTTGGTAACCCCAGCCTCCACGCTGGGGTGCTTGAAACCAGATCACTTATTTGAAATAATAGATGTTGAAATGTGAGGAAAGGTTAACAATGTTCATATTTTGGAGATGACTCTATGACCATGATTGTCCACTGGGCTTAGCACCACCCTGCCGCTAAATTCTTCCTTTGCTAATTGTATCACTGAATCACTTGTTTGGAATTTCTTTCTCAGCTGCCTTTTTAAGCTCTTGATGCTCAGGATCAGTTTCCATGACCCTCACTATAGCCTGGTTCTCCACATTTCTGGGAACAGACAGAATGATAATCTTGTTGACGCCATTGCCTTTCTGCCCACTTACTGAATATCTTGTCTTGTTTTCCCCAGATGTCATCCTTTTTCTCTTACTGATGCTTCCAGCTTTCCCTTCTTGCTCCTTCTCAGCCAGGGTAAAGTGTTACATCCTTCTTGGGTTTTAATATCTGAGCAAATTCGGAATACCATGTTATGCTTATAAAGTTCCCTAAAATCCTCTTTGCATTCATAATGTCCCTTCCAGACAACCGGGAAGGGTACTGCTTCACGGAGGTGCTCCAGAACATGTGTCAGATCGGCTCCAGCAACAGGAACCCCGTCACTAAGTCTGAATGCTGCTGCGATGGAGGGAGAGGCTGGGGGCCCCACTGTGAGATCTGCCCTTTCCAGGGCACTGTGGCTTTCAAAAAACTCTGCCCCCATGGCCGAGGGTTTATGACCAATGGAGCAGGTACTTCATTTTGTTTTGATTTTTGACCAGCGGAGAAGGTACTTCATTTATGGTCCAAAAGTACTTTCAGGGAATTTGTTTTATGAGGAGCAGATGAGAATATAAAATCTATAATGTGGGCCTAGGCTGAGTTAAATAGTTTAGGTTGACCAAAAAAAAAAAAAAAACAATCATTATGGTAGATATCCAAAGCCATGTTGCCAGAGTGTCCCTGGTCTGATTAATGTGTGTGCTTCAGCTCGTGTCTTTGCATTATAAGGAGTCCTCAACTTTTTAAGCTGGTTTGTTATAAGAATATAACCTTTTACTCAGCATATAACCTTTTAGATACATTTTGGAATAAATGATCACTAAATTCCTAAAGTAGCCCACCAATATGTATTTTATCTCATAAAACTGGCTGAAATATATCACATGAAAGAAGTATAAAACAATGCTGATACACAGTCAGCCTTCTATATCGACAGATTCCATATCCTTCGCTCCAACCAACCTTGGATTGATTTCTACCAAAGGTTGATTGAACCTGCAGTGCCAACTGTGCTATGCCATTTTGTACATGAGGCTTGAGTGTCCATGAATTTTAATATCAAAGGTAGTTATGGAACCAGTGCCCTGGATATGGAGGGACGATTGTACTGGCAATTAAGACAGCTACCCCTGGAAAAGTACAAGCCTTTTCAACTTGAGAGGGATGTCAAGGTATCTAAGGCTGCTCTGAAAAAGACTTCCAGGCCTATGTTCATCAACAACAACTGCAATTGTTTGCAGTCTCATAAAAAGAGACTTTGAGCTCCTTGGGAGGAAATCAGAAGTGAGAGGAGAATAAAGAGATTAAATAGGATTTATAGGATTTATGTTCATGTTACAAAGATGTGACTAAAGGTAGAATAACAGAATTGGATGTGGTAAAAACAAAATAGATGGAATGACCAAAGTGATTTATGATTCTTTGGCAGATGTGAAAATGAGATGGTAGATGCATTTCTTCAGACCAATGAGAGTATGCTATATTGCATTTCAGAGTAATTTTGAAAAGATCAGGAAAAATAAGAGCTATGGGTATAAAATTGTTACTTGGCAATCCAAGGCTAAGAACTCACTTGCTATTGGCACTCTGCTAAGCAGTAAAGAGATAGAAGGGTCAAGATGTGAGTTTTAGTGGCTTTAATGCCCAATAGTACATATTGACTCTTTTATAATGCCTTTCTCATTTTGATTGCTATTAAATTATAGATATTGATGAGTGCAAGGTTATTCATGATGTTTGCCGAAATGGGGAATGTGTCAATGACAGAGGATCATATCATTGCATTTGTAAAACTGGCTACACTCCAGATATAACTGGAACTGCCTGTGTAGGTAAGTGCTCTATTTCTGATGCTCAGGTTTATTCTCTGGTGGAAATTGTACATTATGAGGAAAAAACCCTCAAACTAAAACTCTAAAAAGCCTGTGTAATTTTATAAGGAAATGTAAGATAGTGATCAAAGACTATACAGTTTACCTTTTCTTTCTTTAAAACTAAGATTCTTTGTTAGACACTGTGGGTATTGAGCATTGAAACATCTTTTTAGATGGGCATTCACACTGTGTCTCTTTGATCATAGATCTGAATGAGTGCAACCAGGCCCCCAAACCCTGCAATTTCATCTGTAAGAACACAGAAGGGAGTTACCAGTGTTCATGCCCGAAAGGCTACATCCTGCAGGAGGACGGAAGGAGCTGCAAAGGTAAAGTGGAAACTGCCTTCACCCACTTATCTGCCTTATGGGAACATGGTTTCATTCCCTGTGCCTTTGAGGGATCCAAAGCTGAAAGACCTCCCTATGGGCAAGAGGTACATCCCTGGGGTTAGTGCCTCCTTGGGGACATTTTTCTTACACCAACACTAGAACCTCCTAAAAAGGATCCTATATCTAAAGTCAAAGAAGTAGCCAAAATGAAATGGTAGGAGGGGGCACAATCCTGATAAATCCCATACCTGCTGGTGGATGCCCCACAAAGTGGAAAATAACCACAGAATTCTTCCACAGGAGCAAAAGTTCTGAGCCCCAAGTCAGGCTCCCCAGCCTTGGGGTCTGGGAACAGGAGGAGTCCCCAGAGAATCTAACTTTGAAGGCCAGTGAGGTTTGATCACAAGAATTCTACAGGAATCTCTACACTGGTAGGGCACATACAAGTTCTCATGGACACCAGAAGCCAGAGAAAAAAGTGGTGACCTCCTAAGAACCTGGGCTGGACCTACCTGCTGGTATTGGATGGTCTCTTGCAGAGGTTGGGGGTGGTTATGGCTCACTGTGGGAATAAAGACACTGGAGGCAGTGATTCTGGAGAGTACCCACTGGCATGAGCCCTAGTGGAGGCTGACATTTTTTTTCACCAAGACTTGGCTCCAAATAGCATGTAGGCTCTGATGCCTCAGGCCCCACAAGCAACAGAGTAGACAGCCCCGCCCATCAGCAGACAGGCTGCTTAAAGTTGTTCTGAATAAAGTCTTTCCTACTAAAGGAAAAGACTTTCCCTGACAAAGTCTTGCCCACCAGAGGCACAAGAAAGGCTCCACCCACCAGCAGGCAGGAAAAAAAAATCCCGCCCACTAGGAAGCTAGCACAAGCCTCATCCACAGGAAGGCTGACAGCAGAAGCAAGAACTACGGTGCTGCAGCCTGCAGCATGGACACTGCAGTCACAGACGTTAGATGAAATGAGAGAGCCCAGAAGTCAGAAAAAGACTAGAGGCACAGATCTGGAAGATACAAGAAAAGTTTAATAAAGACCTAGAAAAAAATAAAGAACAAATAAACAGATGAACAATAACCGAAATAAAAAATATACTAGAAGGAATTAATAGCAGAAAACATCATGAGGCAGAAGAATGGATAAGTGAGCTGGGAGATACATGGTGGAAATCACTGCTGAGGAACACAATAAAAGAATGAAAAGAAATAAAAACCATCTAGGAGACCTCTGGGACAACATTAAATGCAGCAAGGTTCCCACTACAGGGCTCTCAGAAAGAGAAGTAAGAAAAAGGACCTGATAAAATATTTGAAGAAATAGCTGAAATTTCCCCTAATATGGGAAGGGAAACAGTCAGCCAAATCTAGGAAGCACAGAGAGTCCCAGCCAGGATAAATCCAATGAAGAACACACTGAGACACAAAGTAATCAAACTAACAAAAATTAGAGACAAAGGAGAAATATTAACATACAAGGTAACTCGCAGATTTTTCAGCAGAAACTCTTCAGGCCAAAAGGGAGTGG
Source organism: Antilocapra americana (assembly GCA_007570785.1). NCBI lineage: Eukaryota > Metazoa > Chordata > Mammalia > Artiodactyla > Antilocapridae > Antilocapra > Antilocapra americana. Next base: position 2,315,542 of record ML664175.1, on the reverse strand, counting down.
AACAATGTATTTAAAGTGATGAAAGGGAAAAACCTACAACCAAGAATAATCTACCAAGTAAGGCTCTTATTCAGATTCAATCGAAAGCTTTACAGACAAGCAAAAGCAAAGAGAATTCAGCACAACCAAACCAGCTTTGCAACAAATGTGAAAGGAACTTCTCTAGGCAGAAGAGAAAAGGCCACAACTAGAAATAAGAAAATTACAAATGGAAAACCTCACTAGTAAAGGCAAACATACTGAAAAGGTAGGAAATCATTCACACACAAATATGCTATCAAAACTAGAAATGGTGAGAAGAGGAAAGCATAAATGCAGGATATTGGGAAAGGATTTGATATTAAGAGATTAGCAACTTAAAAACAATCTTTTTATATGTAGATTGCTATGTCAAAACCTCATGGTAACTGCAAACTGAAAATCTGTAATAGATTTTCTCATATAATAAGAAAAAGGAATCCATACACAACAGTAAAGTCAGTCATCAAATCACAGAAAAAGAGAACAAAAGAGGAAGGGAAGAAAAAAGACCTTTTTTAAAAATAAGCCAAAATTTTTTTAATGGCAGTAAGAACTTACATCCCTTCATGGATCACTGCCTTGTCATGGCGAAGGGGATTGTGTAACTCAATGGAGCTATGAGCCATGCCCTGAAGGGCACCCGAGACAGATGGGTAATAGTGGAGAGTTCTGGTGGTCCACTGGAGAAGGAATGACAAACCACTCTAGTATTCTTGCAGTGAGAACCCTATGAACAGAATAAAAAGGCAGAAAGATATGACACTGAAAGATGAGCCCCCCGGGTTGGAAGATGTCCATATGCTACTGGGGAAGAGTGGAGGGCAATTACTAATAGGTCCAGAAAGAATAAAGTGGCTGGGCCAAAGCAGAAGCATTGCTCAGTTGTGGATGTGTCTGGTGGTGAAAGTAAAATCTGATGCTATAAAGAACTATATTGCATAGGAACCTGGAATGTTAGATCCATGAATCAAAGTAAATTGAACATGGTCAAACAGGAGATGGCAAGAGTAAACATTGACATCTTAGGAATCAGTGAACTAAAATGGATTAGAATAGGTGAATTTAGTTCAGATGCCCATTATATCTACTACTATGGGCAAGAATCCCATGGAAGAAATGGATGAGCTCTCATAATCAACAAAAGAGTAAAATGTAGTCCTTGGGTGCAATCTCAAAAATGACAGAACAGTCTCAATTCATTTCCAAATCTAACCATTCAGCATCACAGTAATCCGTCTATTCACCAGCCACTGATGCCAAAGAAGCTAAAGTTGACCAGTTCTATGAAGTCTTACAAGACCTTCTAGAACTAACACCAAAAAAGATGTCCGTTTCATCACAGGGGGTTGGAGTACCAAAGTAGGAAGTCAAGAGATACTTGTACTAACAGGCAAGTTTGGCCTTGAATACAGAATGAAGGAGGCAAGATAATACACTGGTCATAGCAAATGCCTTTTACCAACAACACAAGAGATGATTTTACACACGGACATCACAAAATAGTCAATACCAAAATCGGATTGATTATATTCTTTGCAGCCGAAGATGGAGTAGCTCTATACAGTCAGGAAAAGTAAGACCTGTAGCTGACTGTGGCTCAGATCATCAGTTCCTTATAGCGAAATTCAGGCTTAACCTAAAGAAAGTGGGGAAAGCCACTAGGCCATTCATGAATGACTTAAGTCAAATCCCTCATATAGTGAAGGTGACAGGTAGATTCAGGGGACTAGCTCTGGTAGAGTGCCTGAAGAAATATGGACAGTTTGTAACAATGTACAGGAGGCAGTGACGAAAACCATCCCAGAGAAAAAGAAATTCAAGAAGGCAAAGTGGCTGTCTGAGGAGGTCTTACAAATAGCAGAAAAAGAAGAGAATTGAAAGGCAGAGGAGAAAGGGAAAGATATACCCAACTGAATGCAGAGTTCCAGAGAATAGCAAGGAGAGATAAGAAGGCCTTCTTAAATGAACAATGCAAAGTAGTAGAGGAAAACAACAGAATGGGAAAGACTAGAAATCTCTTCAAGAAAATGAGAGATATCAAGGGCACATGCAAAGATAGGCACAATAAAGGACAGAAACATCAAGAAGCAGAAGAGATTAAAAAGAGGTAGCAAGAATACACAGAAGAACTGTACAAAAAAAGATCTTAAAGAACCAAATAACCATGATGGTTTGGTCACTCACCTAGAGCCAGAAATGAATGTGAATTCAAGTGGGCCTTAGGAAGCATTACTACGATAAAAGCTAGTAGAGGTGACGGAATTCCAGCTGAGTTATTTCTAACCCTAAAAGATGATGATATTAAAGTTCTGCACTCAATATGCCAGCAAATTTGGAAAACTCAGCAGTGGCCACAGGACTGGAAAAGTTTTCATTCTAATTTAAGAAGAGCAATGCCAAAGAATGTTGAAACTTCCGCACAATTGTGCTCATTTCACATGCTAGCAAGAAAGACAAAAAATCCTTCAAGCTAAGCTTCAACAATACATGAACAGGGAACTTCAGACGCACAAGCTGGGTTTAGAAAGGGCAGAGGAACCAGAAATTAAACTGCCAACATCTGCTGGATCATAGAAAAAGCAAGGGAATTCCAAAAAAAACTTCCACTTCATTGACTATGCCAAAGCCTTTGACTGTGTGGATCACAACAAACTGTGGAGAATTCTTAGAGAGATGGGAACATCAGAGCACCTTTCCTGCCTCCTAGAAAACCTGTATGCAGGTCAAGAAGCAAGTTAGAGCAGGACTTAGAAAAATGGACTGGTTCAAAATTGGGAAAGGAGTACATCAAGGCTGTATATTGTCACCCTGCTTATTTGACTTATATGCAGAATACATCATGTAAAATGTGGGGCTGGATGAAGCACAAGCTGGAATCAAGATTGTCAGGAGAAATGCAAGATATGCAGATGATACCATACTAGTGGCTTCCCTGGTGACTCAAGCAGCAAAGAATTTGCCTGAAATGCCAGAGACCCAGGTTTGATTCCTGGGTCAGGAAGATCCCCTGGAGAAGGGAATGGCTACCTACTCCAGTATACCTGCCTGGAGAATTCCATGGGCAGAGGAGCCTGGCAGACTATAGTCCATGGGGTCACAGAGTCAGATAAGACTGTGCAACTAACACTTTCACCTTGGGGCTTCCCAGGCTGGTGCTAAAGAACCAGCCTGCCAATACAGGAGACACAAGAGATTCAGCTTTGATACCTGAGTTGCAAACGTCCCCTGGAGTAGGGCATGGAAACCCTCTACACTATTCTTGCCTGCGGAATCCCATGGACAGAGGAACCTGGTGGGCTACAGTCCATAATTTTGCAAAGAACTGGACATGACTGAAGTGACTTAGCATGCACGCAATGCCAGAAAGCAAGGAGAAACTAAAGAGCCTCTTGAAGAAGGTGAAAGAGGAGAATGAAAAAGCTCGCTTAAAACTCAACATTCAAAAAACTAAGATCATGGCATCTGGTCCTATCACTTCATGGTAAATAGATGGGGAAAAAGTAAAAACAATGACATTTTATTTTCTTATGATCCAAAATCATTGAGGATGGTGACTGCAGCCATGAAATTAAAAGACACTTGGTCCTAGGAAGAAAAGCTATGACCAATCTCGACAGAATATTAAAAAGCAGAGACATTACTTTGCTGACAAATGTCTGTATAGTCAGAGCTATGGTGTGTCGAGTAGTCATGTACGGATGTGATAGTTGGACCATAAAGAAGGCTGAGCACCAAATAATTGATTCTTTCAAACTGTGGTGCTGGAGAAGACTCTTGAGAGTCACTTGGACACCAAGAAGATCAAACCAGGCAATCCTAAAGCAAATCAACCCTGAATACTCATTGGAAGGAGTTAGGCTGAAGCTCTAATACTTTGGCCACCTGATGCAAAGAGCTGACACATTGGAAAAGACCCTGCCTGATGCTGGGAAAGATTGAGGGCAAGGGGAGAAGGGAGTAACAGAGGATGAGATGGTTGGATGACATTATTGACACAATGGACATGAGTTTGAGCAAACTCAGGGAGATAGTGAAGGACAGGGCAGCTTACATGCTGCAGTTCGTGGAGTCACAAAAAGTTGGACATGACTTAGTGACTGAACAACAACAGCAAATATCACCAATGAACTTAGATGCAAATATCCTCAACAAAATACTAGCAAACCGAATCCAACAATACATTAAGTGGATTATACACCATGATCAAGGGGATTTTCACCAACAATGCAAGGATTTTTCAGTATCTGCAAATTTGTGTGATAAACCACAACAACAAATTGGAAAAAAAAAAACATATGATCATTTCAATAGATGCAGAGAAAGCTTTGGACAAAATTCACCAGGCATTTATGATAAAAGTTCTCCAGAATGTGGGCATAAAGGGAACATACATTATAAAGGCCATATAAGACAGACCTACAGCTAACATCATACTCAATAGTGAAAAGTGAAAGCGTTTTCTCTAAGTTCAAAAACAAGACAAGAAGGTCCATTTTCACCACTTCTATTCAGCATAGTTTTAGAAGTCCTAGCCACAACAATCAGAGAAGAAAAAGAAATAAATCCAAATTGGAAAAGAAGAAGTAAAACTCTCACTGTTTGCAGGCAGATTCTTTACCATCTAAGCCATCAGGAAAGCCCAGATGATATGATACTATACATATAAAATCCTAAAGATGCTATTAGAAAACTACCAGAGCCTTCCTCAGTGATCAATGCAAAGAAATAGAGAAAAACAATAGAAGGGGAATGACCAGAGAAACTTAGAGATACCAATTTAAGAAACTTAGAGATACCAATGAACATTTCATGCAAAGATGGACGTAATAAAGGATAGAAATGGTATGGACCTAACAGAAGCAGAACATATTAAGAAGAGGTGGAATGGTATGGACCTAACAGAAGCAGAACATATTAAGAAGAGGTGGCAACAGTTGATAGAAGAACTATACAAAAAAATTCTTCATGACGCAGATAACCACGATGGTGTGACCACTCACCTAGAGCCAGACATCCTGGAATGTGAAGCCAAGTGGGCCTCAGGAAGCATCACTATGAACAAGGCTAGTGGAGGCGATGGTGTATTCAGTTGAGCTATTTCAAACCCTAAAAGATGCTGCTGCGAAAGTGCTGCACTCAATATGCCAGCAAATTTGGAAAACTCAGCAGTGGCCACATGACTGGAAAAGGTCAGTTTTCCTTCTAATCCCAAAGAAAGACAATGCCAAGAATGCTCAAACTACCGCACAATTGCACTCATATCACACATTAGTAAAGTAATGCTCAAAATTCATCAAGCCAGGCTTCAACAGTAGGTAAACAGTGAACTTCCAGATGTTCAAGCTGGGTTTAGAAAAGGGAGAGGAAGCAGAGATCAAATTGCCAGCATCCATTGGGTTATCGAAAAAGCAAGAGAGCTACAGAAAAACCTCTACTTCTGCTTTATTGACTACATGAAAGCCTTTGACTGCATGGATCACAACAAACTGTGGAAAATTCTGAAAGAGATGGGAATACTGGACCCTCTGACCTGTCTCCTGAGAAAGCTGTATGCAGGTGAAGAAGCAACAGTTAGAACTGGACATGGAAAAAAAGACTGGTTCTAAATTGGGAAAGGAGTAGGTCAAGGCTGTATATAAATAAGCAGGCTGTCACCCTGCTTATTTAACTTATATGCAGAGTACATCATGTGAAATGCTGGGCTGGATGAATTAGCAGCTGGAATCAAGATTGCCGGGAGAAATATCAATAACCTCAGATATGCAGATGACACCACCCTTATGGCAAAAAGCGAAGAACTAAAGAGCCTCTTGATGAAAGTGAAAGAGGACAGTGAAAAAGTTAGTTTAAAACTCAACATTCAGAAAACTAAGATCATGGCATCCAGTCTCATCACTTCATGGCATATAGATATGGAAACAATTGAAATAGTGAGAGACTTTATTTTTTGGGTTCCAAAATCTCTGCAGACGGTGACTACTGCCATGAAATTAAGAGACACTTGCTCTCCTTGGAAGAAAAGCTATGACCAACCTAGACAGCATATTAAAAAGCAGAGTCATTACTTTGCCAACAAAGGTCTGTCTAGTCAAAGCTATGGCTTTTCCAGTAGTCATGTATGGTTGTGAGAGTTGGACTATGAAGAAAGCTGAGCACCGATGAATTGATGCTTTTGAACTGTGTGTTGGAGAAGACTCTTGAGAGTCCCTTGGACTGCAAAGGAGATCCAACCAGTCCATCCTAAAGGAAATCAGTCCTAAATATTCATTGGAAGGACTGATGCTGAAACTGAAACTCCAATACTTTTGCCACCTGATGCAAAGAACTGACTCAATGGAAAAGACCCTGATGCTGGGAAAGATTGAAGGTGGGAGGAGAAGGGGATGACAGAGGATGAGATGGTTGGATGGCATCACCGACTTGATGGACATGAGTTTGAATAAGCTACATGAGTTGGTGATGGACAGGGAAGCCTGATGCGCTGCAGTCCTTGGGGTGACAAAAAGTTGGACCCAACTGAGTGACTCAACTGAGAGCACGTCTATGAATTTGGTAATTTAGTTGCAGGATACAAATTTAAAATACACAAATATCCGTTCCATTTGTATACACTAATAATGAAATATCAGAAAGAGAAATTAATGAAACAGTCTTTCATCAGAAAGAATAACATATCTTGAGATAAACCTACCTGAAAAGGCAAAAGACCTCTACCTGAAAGATGCTAATGAAAGAAATTGCAGATGACACAAACAGATGGAAAAATATACCATGTTCTTGGATTGGAAGAAACAATATTGTCAAAATGACTGTGCGACTCAAGGCAATCTACAGATTCAGGGCTAGCCTTATCAAATTACCAATGGTATTTTTTGCAGAACTAGGACAAAAAAAATGTTAACATTTATATGGAGACCCAAAAAACCCTAAGTAGTCAAAGCAATCTTGAGAAAGAAAAATGGAGCACTCACTTCAGTCTATCCTACAAAGCTACAGTCATCAAAAGAGTAATGTTACTGGCACAGAAACAGAAATATGAATCAATGGAACAAGATAGAAAGCCCAGATATAAACCTGTGCACCTATGGTCAATTAACCTATGACAAAGTAGGCAAGACTATTCAATGGAGGAAAGACAGTCTGGAAAACTGTACAGCTACACATAAAAGAATGTAGTCTTTAACACCATACACAAAAATAAACTCAAAATAGATTCAATTCCTAAATATCAAACATGATACTACAAAACTTTTGGAGGAAAACAGGCAGAACATTCTTTAAGTTGCAGCAATATATTTTTCAAGCTATCTTAAAAATAAATGAATGGGACCTAATTAAATTCAAAAGGTTTTGCACAGCAAAGAAAACCATAAACAAAATGAAAAAAACGTTCACAGTATGGGAGAAAATATTTTCAAACGATGCAGCTGACAAAGAATTAATCTCTGAAATTTACAAACAGCTCATGCAGATCAATACCAAAACAAGCAAACAACCCAATCAAAAAATGGATGAAAAATCTAAATAGACAGTTCTCCAAAGATGGCCACATGAAAAGATGCTCAGCATCACTAATTGTTAGAGAAATGCAAATCAGAATTACAATAAGATTTCATCTCACACTAGTCAGAATGACCACCATCAAAAAGTCTACAAATAATAAATGCTGAAAAGAGTGTGGAGAAGAGAAAACCCTCCTACACTGTTGATGGGAATGTAAATTGGTACAGCAACTCTGCAGAACAGTTTAGAAGTGCCTTTAAAAATGAAAAATTGAACTACTGTATGGTCCAGCAATCCTACTCCTGAGCATGTATCTGGAGAAATACATGGTTCAAAAGTTTACATGCACCCCAGTGTTCATTGCAGCACTGTTTACAATAGCCAAGACATGGGAGCAATCTAAATGTCCAACAACAGATGAATGGATGAAGTAGATGTGGTACATATATACAGTGGATATTACTCAGTCATTAATGATATAATTCCATTGGCAGCAAAATGGATGGACATGGAGACTATCATACTAAGTGTAGTAAATCAAAGGCAAATATCATATGATATTGCTTATATGCAGAATCTAAAAAAATGATACAAGTGAACTTATTTACAAAACAAAAACAGACTTACAAACATAGAAAACTAACTTATGGTTAGCAGAAGGGAGAGCTGAGGACAGGGGAGGGATAAATTGAGAGTTTAGAATTTATTTATATACACTACTGTATATAAAATAGATAACCAACAAGGGCGGACCATATAGCACAGAGAACTTGGCTCAATATTCTGCAATAACCTACATGGGAAAAAATTTGAAAAAGAATAAATCTGTGTATATGCATACTGAATCACTTTGCTGTACATCTGAAACACAACACTGTTAATCAACTATACCCCAATATACAATGAAAATCTTTAAAAAATCACTGAGTTGTCCTCCTCACCTATTTTCAGGTAATAAGCCACAGCAAACATGTGATGATGCTCTAGCAAAGCCCCTGGGGTCACAGGGCAGGGAGGACACCTGCTAGCAGGAGACATGCAGCTGTCAATAATGCAGAAACCAGAAAAGCAGAAACAGCAACTCCCCAGCAACAGAAAGAGCACAGGATTGGCTTGTTTGTTAGAGATGTCAGCACTAGGAGAAATATGGGCCGTTCTTTCAGTTCAAGCCCACTCCAGATATTAGTCTAGCCAATAACTGGCACACATCTGCAGTTGTAAGCACAACTCTGTCTACAGTGATAAAAGAAGACCACAAGGAAGGGGTCAGGGGCAGGCAGGCAGAGAGCCAGGCAGGAAGGAAGGTAGATAGATACCTAAATTCACAACAGTTTTTTTTTTTTAATTAAAATTCAACTAAAAACTGGAACACACTTTGTATCTGTTGAGATTTTAAATAGCAATGGTGTGAAGAGAGAACCTACAGGTTCCAGGCAGTGAGGAAAGAGGCCTGGTCAAAAGAGAGGATTTTATTGAGAAGTGGAAAATAATCTTGGATAAATATTTTGGATAGTCTTTTTTAAAATTGTTATTGGCTTATCAGAATGAGGTGTTTCTTTTTTTTCCCCTTCCTGATTGCTCAATTTTGTTTTATCCAAAGGAGAAACTCTAAACAAAGCAGTTAGTTTGGTTTGATCTGGTTGACCATTTCATTTGAGAAGATTAAAAAACAGCAAACAGGAATGAACCAAGCAAGGAAAAGTCATTTTTACCCTCAATAATTATTTTTATATTTCAACTTGAAGGGATTTTTTTCAGTGCTTTGGAAGTTTTTGGGAATCCTTAATCTTTTATTTCATTTTGTAATTTATTTAAATTTTATGATGTATTGGACATTTCTTTGTTGAGAAAATTCTGCTTTCCTATAACTAAAGGGAATGGGTTTTTCTTGGATCACCAAAGAAATGCATTTTTGGTCTGAATTGAAACCACATTTTATCTTTAAAACCCTTATCTCCTGGGTTCCTCCTAATAACAGTATGCTGTGGTCCCATTCTGACCCAGTCATTTGAGATGTAGAAATAAAAACTCAGAGATACTCCCTAGGGTGGCTTCTAGGTTCCTGGGCTTCAGCTCCATTCCAATGCCCATCTTGCATTTTCTTATAGATCTTGATGAGTGTGCAACTAAGCAGCACAACTGCCAGTTCCTGTGTGTTAACACCATTGGCAGCTTTACATGTAAATGTCCTCCTGGATTTACCCAACACCATACTGCCTGCATTGGTAAGTGGGAGAGGGAAAGTCCTATATAGTTATTCCTTGAAGGGTTTGTTTTTGAGGGCCTCTGCTGTTGGAAATAAGATAAAACTCAAGAAAATATGTGAATACATGTATGTGTGTCTGCGTGTACATGCATGCGTGTTGTGAAAAGCTATTGGCCTTTTCTGAGCAAATCACCCTTCTTTCTTCCTTTTAAACAACACAAAGAGAGCTTCAAGGGAAGTCCCACCCTTTCCGTTCTCCCTCTGCTTACAGATAACAATGAATGCACCTCTGACATCAACCTGTGTGGGTCAAAGGGCATTTGCCAGAACACTCCTGGAAGCTTCACTTGTGAATGTCAGCGGGGATTCTCACTTGATCCGAGCGGCGCGAGCTGTGAAGGTAGGCAGAGCCCTCAGCTTGGTCAAGCTAGTTGGCCCTCATGAGGTGGCTTGTACATGTCTGCACTGTCATCCTCTATGAAGCATCAGAACTGAGCACAGGCAGAACAGCCAGCTGAAGATGGAGATGTTTTCTCTGGTTTGTACAAGTCCCATATCTTAGAGGTCCATCTTTTGTTTCATGCTTGACCATGTCCTTAACACATGCTTTTCCTGATTGTAACAAGACTTTCTGCTCAGTTGTTAATTTAGTCTAATTGGAAATGACCCAATCAAGAAAAACAGCTAGATTCCTGAATTTGATCACTTATTTTTTTATAGTCACTGGATCCAGAATCTTGAAAGGATTCCCTCACTGTGGATAAAGTATATAAGGAATAACTCTTCTGCGAACATGTGATTAAATATTTTACTCTTATTTTTTTAGGATTTTGTTTTTGTATTGACATTTTGGTTTTCAATTTTACACAGCTATCCTATAGTGTATTCTTGTGCCTTGCATTAGTGTCTTTATTATTTTTATTTGTGGATTTTACCAGGGATGTTTTTTCCCCTTAGACTTATCAAAAGCTCTAGAGTAGATATTCTTGAAATTTTTCATGGTGGCATATTGGTGATGCTGGGAAAGATCGAAGGCAAAAGAAGGGGGCGGCAGTGGATGAGATGGTTTGATAGCATCACTGACTCAACCAACATGAATATGAGCAAACTCTGGGAGATAGTGAAGGACAGGGAAGCCTGGCATGCTGCAATCCATGGGATTGCAAAGAACCAGTCATAACTTAGCAACTGAACAACAATTTTTCATGTGTCAGATGTCTTACTGAAATTGCCTTTCACGTTCATATGCTGATAAATGTTGCTTCAGAGAATACCTCTGAGACATGCACTGATGTGACTTAAAGGCAACTCTGCCTTCTTTTGCAGATGTGGACGAGTGTGAGGGAAACCATCGCTGTCAGCACGGCTGCCAGAACATCATTGGTGGCTACAGGTGCAGCTGCCCCCAGGGCTATCTCCAGCACTACCAGTGGAACCAGTGTGTTGGCAAGTAGTTTTCCCTTGTTCACAAAATGAACTGCTATCAGCTCCTGAGTCAGAATACTGCTTTCTTTCTGAAAACTTTAAACTTATCATTGAAGCAACAAATACTCATTTCAAGTTGTCCATACCTGGTTGAAACCAGAGGGAAGTCATAGCTTGCAAAGTAGAAAACTAAGGGGAAAAAAATAATGATAAAGGGTACTTTGGAGGCATTTGAAATGAAATGCTGCCAGAATTCCCTAATTCCTAATATCCCTTTGCTCCTCTGCTTCACTGCTAGTCATCAGCCCACAATGGAGTTCTCTTCAGGTCAACAGACTCCTTCTGACTGAAAACTATCCATCAGCCAAAGGCTACTTTGAGCAGCTTTTGGCCAGAAGATGCAGAAGTGGTTCACTGAGTGCTATACACCTTTGGGGCAGGGCAGAAGTTTTTTCAGGATTGCTAAACTCTTTTGAAAATTAAGGGAGTCCCAGACTCTGTCGTTAAATTGAAATTGTCACTTTTGGTTCCACAGTGTCACAGGAAAATAACTTTTAATGGACATCAGAGCATCCCAACATTCCAAGTTTAGAAGGACCCCAATCCATCTAGCCCATGCCGTCATTTTACGGGTGAAGGCTTAGAAGCCAAGAAGGAAAGGCGAAGGAAAGGCAGTCTGTCCTTACCCATTCTTTTGTGGCAGGACCAGAGCTGGAATCTAAAGCTCTTTCTTCACTTCGTGTTTCAGGGCTGCCTTTCTAGTGTCACCTCTACTTATTTTTTCTTTTTCTTAATTCACCTAGTAGCACTGCAAGCTTGGTGCTCTGGTGACCTGTTTTGGCTGCCACTCTCTTGGGTACAGAGCCCTCCTTCTCAAAAACAGAGTGACTGCCTTCTGGGTGGCTGCTCCATGTTGCAATGCTTCATTTTACTCTAAAGGAAGACACATTTGGTATGTGTTCATTTATCAAACATGCGTCTCTGTCATATGGTTTGATTCTTTACAAAACAGTTTTGCAGAGGTGAGTAGGACTGGCTAAAATAACCACAGTGCTAGAGCTTATGCTACATAGTTTGCTGATTAGTGGTCTGGTTTTAATTAAAAAAAAAAATGCCTTTGTTTATTACCAGCTCAGGGAGGTCTTAGATTTTAATCACCAGTTTCTGACATTGTTCACAAAATTTCCAGCGTAAGCTATGTTGATTCAATACCCAGCATATGAGTCTATCTGCCCTTATTACATATCTCCCTTGGATAAAACTGAATCTATGAGGAAGAGTATAAAAGATGTGAGATCTACCACTGCTGGGCCTTATGCTCCTCCTCCTACGCTCAGTTCAGAGATGATAGAGATGGCCAGGTTATGCCCTTGTTGCCTGAAGATTCTTCTTTGCTCCCATAAAGATTGTGTTCTGCCTGGGACTTGCAGAACAAAGAGTCTATTAAGAAGTGGGAAGAAGGGGAGGATCAAGATGGTAGAATAGGAGGATGTGGCGTTCTCCTACCCCTACAAACACATAAAAAATACATCTATATGTGGAGCAATTCTCACAGAAAATCAACTGGAAACTGGCAGAAGACCTGTTATTCAGCCAAATCTGCAAGAAAGATCTCCATGAAATGAAATATCAACCACAGAAAGAAAAAATGGACATGTGGAGGCTAAACATATTATTAAGAAACCAGTGGGTCAGCAGTGAAATTAAAGAAATCAGAAAATACCTTGAGGCAAACAACAATGAAAACACAACCTTACAGAAGCTATAGGATGCAGCAAAAGCAGTTTTAAGAAGGAAGTTCACTATAATATAGGCCTTCCTGAGGAAAAGAAAGAAAAGAAAAAGTCAAATAATTTAATCTGCCATCTAAAAGAATTAGAAAAAGAACAAAGAAAGCCCAGAGTCAACAGAAGGAAATAAAGATCAGAGCAGGAATGAATAGAGATTTAAAAAATAGGAATAGTATACTAAAGCATATATATGGAATTTAGAAAGATGGTAACGAGAACCCTGCATGCGAGACAGCAAAAGGAACGCAGATGTATAGAACAGACTCGTGGACTCTGTGGAAGAGGGCAAGGGTGGGATGATATGGGAGAATGGCATTGAAACATGTTAATTATCATATGTGAAATCAATCGCCAGCCCAGGGTTGATGCTCAGGGCTGCTGTACCGAGATGTCCCAGGGGGTGGGAATCGGGAGGGAGGAGGGAGGGGGGTTCTGGAGGGGGAGCATATGTAAACCCATGGCGGTTTCATGTCATTGTATGGCAAAACCAATACAATAAAGTAAAGAAAATTTAAAAAAAAATAGAAAGATCCATAAAACCAAGAGCCAGTTTTCTGAAAAGATAAACAAAATTGAGAAACTGCTCAACAGATACACCAAGAAGAAAACAGAAAACCCAAATTAATAAAAAATAAATAAATTGAAAGATACGAAACTGACACTACAGAAATTTAGAAAATCCTAAGAGAATCATATAAGAGTTATATGCCAAAAAATTGTGGAGTTCACCTAGAAGTGAGTTTAGACAAGCTAGAAGAAGTACACAAGTTTTAGAAACATAAAGGCTGTCAAAAATGAATCAAGAAGAAACAGATCATTTGAACAGGCCCATCACCAGAAGTAAAATAGAATCTGTAATGAAAAAATTCCCTGCAAACTAAAGTCCAGAACTAGATGGCTTCACTGGGGAATTCTACAAGACATTCAAAGAAGAACTTATACCCATCCTTTTATTAATTTGGGTTATAGAACAAAAAACAAAGCTACAGGGATAACCTTTTCAGAATTTAGACTATGATATAAAGCTGCAGTAATCAAAACAGTGTGGTATTGGCACAAAAACAGATATATACATCAATGGAACAGGTAGAGAGCCCAGAAATAAACCCACGCATCTACAGTCAATTAATCTACACTAAAGGAGGCGAGAATATACAATGGAGAAAAAGACGATCTTTTTAGCAAGTAGTGTTGGGAAACCTGGACAGCTGCATATAAATCAATGAAGTCAGAATACGCCCTCACACCATATACAAAAGTAAACTGTAGTTGCTTTAAAGACCTAAATATAAGACGCAATACTATAAAACTCCTAGAAGAGAACATAGGCAGAACATTCTTGGACATAAATTGTAGCAATATTTTCTTAGATCAGTCTTCCAAGGCAAAAGAAATAAAAGCAAAACTAAACAAATGAGACCAAATCAAACTTATAAGCTTTTTTACAGCAAAGAAAACCATCAACAATGCAAAAGACAGCCTATGGAATGGGAGAAAATATTTTCAAATGATGCATCTGACAAAGGGTTAATATACAAAATATATAAACAGCTCCTACAATTCAGTGCCAAAGAAGTAAACAATCTAATGAAAACATGGGCAGAAGACCTAAATAGTCTTTTCTCTGACATGGCCAAGTAGCACATGAAAATATGCTCACTATTGCTATTATTAAATAAATACAAATCAAAACCACAATGAGACATCACTTCACATGGTCAGAATGACCACCATCAAAGAGTCTACTACCTTCAAATAAGTCTGTTATCATCAGAAGGTTTATATATGAAGAGGGTGTGGAAAAAAGGGAACCCTCCTACACTGTTGGTGGGACTGTAAACTGACATAGTCATTATGGAGAGCAATCCCATTCCTGGGTGTATATCCTGAAAGGTTGAAAACTCTAATTTGAAAAGATATATGCACCTCAATGTTCATAGCAGCACTATTTATAAACAATCCAAGTGCCCAGCAACAGATAATTGGTTTAAAAAGATGTGCATATGCAAACACAATGGAATATTGGCCATAAAAACAAATGAAATACTGCCATTTGCAGCAAGAAGGATGGACCTATGTAAGTGAGTCACTTTGCTGTACACTTGAAACTAACACACTATTACAAATCAACTAAACTTTAGTTAAAAAAAAAAAAGTGGGAAGAGGTTTGGGGGTTCTGATGCCCATAAGATACCAATTCAAACTGTTCTCATAATTCTTTGGAATTATAGTTATCCAGAATGAGCATTTCTTGGACCAGAATGGCCTCCTCTGAGCCTTGCGGAGCAAATCTCTTGGACCAGCCCTCTCTGGGTTCTTTACTTCTAAGCAGCCAGAAGCTCAATTTTAGAAGATGGATAGGTTTAGGGTATGGGGCCACTGATACCTCTGCTTTCTAGAAAATATCAAACTTGTAGCTTAAAGTTGGAGCTGACCCATTTTCACCTGGAGAAAATTAGTAAAGGAAAGCCCATTCTACATTTTGGAATTCTCTCTTGACACCACAGCTGAGACACACTGCAAGGCTGATGCTGGAACCTCTGAGTTCAGAGGACAGGACGGGTAGGTTTCCATAGGATTTCTAAGGAGCGTCTTTCAGAGATTCTAATGCTATTTCATTCAAATTAGAATCATTTCTTTTTTATAAAAAGAGCAAAACTCTTACCAATTTAAGTAACAACTGAAAGAATAAAACAAAGATTTTTGTAGTGTAGAAAAAGTCCTTGTGGAGCCATTTGCTCCAGGGTACACACACAGGATGAAAAAGGTCAGGGAAAGTGCAAAACATGTTAAACAAATTATGGTATTTGTATATTGATAGAAAGGGTGAGTGCACAAACAGACTGTTTTCAAGCTTCAAACATTGAACATTTGCCAATTTCTTATCTTAATCCGTGGTCCACTCCACCCCACCTCTCCAACCCAGAAAAGCAAGTTTAATTTAAGCTTATTAGATTTTCAAGGAGGAAAAAAAAGTAAAATAAAGTAGAAAATAATTTAAAAACGGGATAGGGAGAGTTCTTGACCAAAACAGATACTCCAAGTTAAAAAATAGATACTCCAAGTTAGAAAGAACCTTGACAGTGATTTCATATGATCTGTTTCCTGTCAGTCCCTCTCCAACCAGGAAAGATACTCACTTTCTTTTTTCATAAAGAATAAACCTTTTCTCCCTCTAACTCCTAACCATTGGTCCTGTTTCTGTCCCTTGGAACAAAAGAGAGTAAATCTTAAGCTCTATATTAACAGGTCTTTCCCACACATACCTGTACCTTAGAGGATTTATCAGTCAGAGTCCCAGCAGGTAACAGATGGCTGAGCCCAATCAAAATCATAGTATACAGAAGAAGAGCCTATTGATGTTCCATTCTGATTGGCCTTGTAGAGCTGAGCACAGCTGAGAAGTTTGGAGGTAGGTATGCAGGGCACAGAGAAGACATCCAACCCAGAGATACTTCTTTCACCAAAGGAACCACCCTTGGTTCTTTTTTCATCCTTTGATGCCCATGGTCTCCATTGGTTTCTATCACATGGCTCATCTCTAATTTAAAATAAGGGGAGGAGAACACAGATGATGGCATATTAAATCATTTTGTTTTAGGAACCCTGGACCTAAGTGACCTTGGTTGGGTACTTGAGAGTCCTTTGATAGAAAGGGTCTCAAACAGATGCATAGCTAGGCACTGTGCCATAATAGGCATCTCAACCAATGGCTTTCTTACTGTAATCTATTCCTTCTCTCTGTAACCACATACAGATAAGCAGGGGGAGTTCGAGGAAGGAAGTGAGATGAAGAGGAAGAGAAAAAGAAAAGGTGGAAGTCAATATGAAGTGTGTATATGTATGAAAGTACCCCGCTCTTACCATTTTACCCATTTTCTTAATTTAAAATATATATATATTTAGAAACAATTTTTTCTTGGAAAATGAAACTACCTTAGCAAATAAGGAAAAATTAAAAGAGAAAGCAACAATGTAAATGAGGGCAAATCTCTTGAGAGACACTTTGATATAAAGGAAAGCATGAGACTTATAGTCAGACAGACCTGGATGTGCATATTTGCCCTGCTGCTGGGAGATCTTGGAAGGGCTTTCTGAGTCTCGCTTTCTTCATCTGGTAAACAGGAATTTTAATACCTACCTCCATGATTGTGAAGCACATTAAGCAAATGAAGTACCTAGTTAAAAAACAATTGCTCCTTGGAAGAAAAGCTATGACAAACCTAGATAGCATATTAAAAAACAGAGACATCACTTGCCAACAAAGGTCCGCATAGTCAAAGCTATCATTTTTCCAGTAGTCATGTATATGATGTGAGAGTTGGACCATAAAGCAGATTGAGCTCTGAAGAATTGATGCTTTCGAACCGTGGTGCTGGAGAAGACTCTTGGGAGTCCCTTGGACTGCAAGGAGATCAAGCCAGTCAATCCTAAAAGAAATCAACCCTCAATATTCATTGGAAGGTCTGAGGTTGAAGCTGAAGCTCCAATATTTTGGCCACCTGATTCAAAGAGCCAACTTACTGGAAAAGACTCTGACGCTGGGAAAGATTAAAGGCAGAAGGAGAAGGTGACAGATGATGAGATGGTTGGATGGCATCACTGACTCAATGGACATGAGACTGGGCAAACTACAGAAGATAGTGAAGGACAGGTAACCCTGGCATGCTGCAGTTCATGGGGTCACAAATTGTTGGACACGACTTGGTGACGGAACAATGACCTAGTATCCTATCTGTCACACAATAGGCATCAATAAGTGTTAAGTGTTACTAAATTGCCTTCCTCCTCTTTTCCATTGGAAGTAGATATTTGCTAAGTGAGAAGGTCAATCTACATGCATTCAAGTGAACATAAGCCTGAAAATGGGCTATAGCAGTTAAGAAATGTCTTACCAGCAAACTTCTATGCTGCCCTACAAAGGCAGATCTATAAAAATATATTGAACGTTTCAAAAAAGTATAAATTAGAGATAATAAGAAACTTCAGAGTTTTTTCCCTTTGAATTTGTGAAAGTTAGATTTCTTTTTCCTGTGTATTACCATCAGACTTGGCTGGTCCCTGAGGGTAGCCCATTCCACAGCATCTGTGTCTCTTGTGGGTGTTCCCCAATTAGTGCCTGTGAAGTCTGCACTGAATCTCTTCCAGCCGTACTTAGCTTTAGACACAGCCCAGGTGCTCTGGGAAGAAGGATGGTTTAGATAAGGAGGTCCATTCAGAGATGTGAGCAGACATACCAGAAGGCACCATTCATCCCCTGAGCAAGCACCTGGGGACTTTTGAAAAGGAAGTCCAGATGGGCGGGACAGTTCCTGCAGGATGTCAGCCCTTGCCAGCCCTATTCATGCTGAAAAAGGAGGGGCAGGAAAGCAGCCTCCAGGAATATGGCTCATCTTTGCTGTAGAGATAGTCATCCCGTTGCTGGGTACTTCTGAAGCAAAGGCACAGAGAACTGCTCCCTGTCCTCCCACCCTGATCCCTGAATCTTCGCCATGAACCACCACTGCATTCTTCACCAGATGCTCCTGTAGAGCAGAACACACTACCATTGGCTTCAGATGAGGACTGGAGTCTGCTGGTCTACCACGTTTGCGCACCATATGGCAAAAGGCCACATCTGTCTTCACGTCTTTCTCTCTTGTTCCCTTTCCCACCTCAGCCACTTCCACCTGCCTTCCCTTTCCAAGAGCCAAGGTGAGGGCCAGCTGGCCAGCACTGGGTCAGAGTGGCCTGACCCAGACTCCTCCATAGAAACCTCTGCCCAGTATCACATATGTGGCGTCTTCTGGTTTTCCCTGCAGATGAAAATGAATGCCTCAGTGCTCACATCTGCGGAGGAGCCTCCTGTCACAACACCCTGGGGAGCTACAAGTGCATGTGTCCTGCCGGCTTCCAATACGAACAGTTCAGTGGAGGTTGCCAAGACATCAACGAATGTGGCTCTGCTCAGGCCCCCTGCAGTTATGGCTGTTCCAATACTGAGGGTGGCTACCTGTGTGCCTGTCCACCTGGCTACTTCCGAATAGGCCAAGGGTAAGCGATGCTGGTCGTGCTTGGAGGCTTTCTCATTCATAGTATTATTAAGTATATTGAACTCAAAATGACCTGTCCTAGTACCACTGAACCATGCTTTTTATAATCCTTAATTCTAGTTAGCTCTGCAAAGGTTTTAGGTTATTTTATTTGAAGGGGGATATCTAGATTTCTGGAAATTCATAGAACATCAAAAAAAATAATGAAATGACATTGTAAATACGTCAAGATATGGCTTATCTATCTCCTCCTCTTGATCCTCACATCTTGCTGGAAGGCGAGTTGTTTCTCAGAAAATACAGGGACTGTGATCCATGACATAGCTGGACTGACTGCATACTGCTGATGCAACCTTCTCTTGGGGCAAGCAGGATTCTCTCTTGACTTAAAATGCCTTCATGTAGCTGTTAGGATAAATCATAAAGATATCTTTTGGGGAGTCCTTTAGAGTTTCAAAGTATATTTTACATTTTAGACTTAAATTTACATTAAAAGTTACAAAAGAACTTTAAATATAAGAGTTAAAATAATTATTATATTTTCCAGGTAAGCATACCACATTGTATTGTGAGAGTTGGGGCAGGGAAGATATATTTTTATTCTATTTAGTAATATAAAAGTTACTGTTACATTTTCAAAGTTTACGTCTTCTTCCCAGCTGAATTAGTCTGGACTTGACTACCTTATTTTTGGCTATCCTGTGAAGGAGCTCACATTTTAACTTTTTAATTAGCAACACAGAAACATTAAATACACTCACACACATATACCAATGCACACACTTATATATGCTCCTCCCAACACAAAGTCACACAGTCCAAAACACACACATACGTGTATATATCAAATTGTTAATTTTGTGGTCTTTGGTTTCTTGACACAGAAACATAAGTGATTCATTTTGGGGTGTGTAGAAGGTAAAAGAATGTTTCATGGGAAGCGCACAGAATGCCAGCAACAGGACTCAAATTCCCAGATGTTTGTGTCTGGCTCTCAGTAGACTCATTCTTTATAAATTTAATGCCAGAATCATTTTCCCAGCAAAAATTGTGACACTCCAAACTGGCTTCTGGCCAGTGGGACTTTATAGTCACACTTCTTGTAAGTGGTGTTCCAGGCATATAAAAATACTGGGAGTTCTGAGAAAGGAACCAAAGCCTATGAATTTGGGGTTTGTTTCCAACAATTTCATAATTATGTGAATGCACACACACAAAGAATGAGCACTTATCATTTCATCCATATTATTGTTTCTACACATTTCATGGTACAAAATTAAAGGATGAGGAAAGGAAATGTGTTGTGCTCAGCAGGATTACAGAAAATACTAGAAACCTGTAAACTGCTGCAAAATACAAAAAAAAAATGTTAATGGCATTATTTTTTGAATCTTAAGGGAATAAAGGAAAATGAGTTATAAAAAATAGATCAACTAATACAGATAAATAAATAGTATTTAGTCTACACTATAACCTATTAGTAGACCGATTAATAGAAATTCACCCATTTATAACAGTTTGGGCTCGTCTGTGAATCACTAGGGTGGACAACCCTATCCTAATATAAAGATTCTTTTAAGATCATTCAGATATTTCAAAACACTTTGAAAGAAGAGCCTGATAAATACATTCCAAGTGACCTATGAAATAGTAAGCAGAATAACAAAACAAGGTACTTGTGAGACATGCAAGCCTCCCTCCATAACTTGGCTTTAAAAACTGAAAGGCAAAGAAAAACAGCTGAACTAGTTCTCTCTTGGGCATGGGTTTGTTTATCCAGCCTCACATGAGTCAGAGCCAGTGGACCTAGTGGTTTTGAATGACTTGAAACAATTTCCCACAGTTGGGCAAGCTCTGATACACGTATTTAATACACTGCGTATCTTCACAATAAATCAACCTAAGTTATTACCTAGAGCTTTCTCTCTTCAGGAGCCAACGTGAGAGGTCTGATAATAGGAGAGACTGCTCAGAAGCTGGAGTGGTGAAAGGTGGTGCTGGTGGGATTGGAGGTGGCTGTAATGGCATCAATTAAACCGGAAGAGGGCAAGGAACTGAATACTGATGTCACATACCTTTCTCACTCCTGTGGAGCCTAGTTTATAAGAAGGAGGCAATTTCTATTCAACCTCCCAGGTCACATGGTCTCCCCCTCCTCTTCCACTCTTCTCTTGTTTCCACTCCTTGTCTCCTCTCCACCAGTACAGCAAAACACCTGCCACATTACGTTTGGAAAATAAAGGGGCAAGTAAATATGAAAAATAGGGCCTTGAGAGATAGTAAAAAGAAATCAATCAACTCAGGGAACTGAGAATTCAAGACCAAACACAGAGGGCTTCGGTGTGGTTCTCAGTGCCAGCCCATCATCCAGGGGACACATAAATGTCACCAGGCAGGTGACTAAGTGGGCTAAATATCACCAGGCAGGATCTGGGCTTCACCAAAACTCTTGCTCCTCCTCCATCTCCCAATCTAATGAAAAATATCTACGCTCCCCTTCCACCATAGGCACTGTGTTTCTGGAATGGGCATGGGCCGGGGAAACCCAGAGCCACCTGCCAGTGGTGAAATGGATGACAACTCACTCTCCCCAGAGGCTTGTTATGAGTGTAAGATCAACGGCTATCCCAAACGTGGCAGGAAGCGGAGAAGCGCAAATGAAACAGATGCCTCCAACATTGAGGTGGGTCAGAAGGTGGTTTCTCCTAATAGGATGCCTCCTATTGCAGAAAAGCCCTGCAGATTCCTGTGGTTTCCTCCAAGGATGCTCCAAAGTGTGAAAAAGCTCCCTGGGGAGAAAATCCAGACATTCCCTGAGCTCTAGGCTGCATTTTACAAGAGTCTGTGGGGCTCTCTGGAGTTTCTTGCTGCTTTTAGGGAGTGGCCATTCAAAGGTTTTCACATACTTGCTCATTTCCTCTGTCTCGCCAAAAAGAAAGTTAAACACCCGCCCAAAGTCTGATGAAAGGACAAGGTCTGAGATCCAGGAGAGCAAGTGGGCAGAGTAGTGAAGTGACATAGTGCTCCGTACACAGGGATGCCAAGTTCTGAAAGCTAGAGGCTTCTCTACCGAAAGAGCCATGTGGAGTATGAGGGAACTTGGATTCTAGACAAAAACAACGTGGAGCTCAAGCAGCCTGGGTTTCTTTGCCTGCGGCTGCTGCAGCCTTTCAGTCAACTCAGAAGTGCAGATCCTCAGACCTCTGGCTGCGGGCCCGGAGAACCAGCACATGTGGTCCCAGAGAGGCAAGCAAGAAGCCAGGTGAAAAGCATTGAATCTTAGCAGATCGTCAGAGCCAGGAAGTAGGTTCATAGGTGTGTCCTTTGGTGAGATGGTTTTGCGTCAGTGAACAAAATGGAAATAAACTGGTTCTTTCTTAGCACTGGTGCTGCAACCCATCCGTTGTGGTTTGGGAAATGAGATAAGTCTTTGGAAAGAAAATAATATATTAAAACAGTCACTCTCAAACTTGGGTATGCATCTGAATCATCTGGAAGGCCTCTTAAAATGGATTTCTGAGAAATACCCCCAGGGTTTCGGATTCAGTAGGTCTCAGGTGGCACCAATAAATTCCATCTCTAACAGATACCCAGATGATGCTGATGCTGTCAGTTGGGGGACACTTTGAGACCCACTGCAATAGAAGATCAAATACAAGTGATTTCAACTTCCTTCTTGACATGTTTAGTATTATAAATACGTGCTAATGTAACACTTGTGGCTTAAGCAGTATTTTATGAATATTCATTTTCAATAGAGTATATGCAACATAAGAAGAAAGTTGTATTTGAGTGAGACTTGAGTCACTTTTTCTTTAGTAAGTAGCATATTTACCTTTTATATCCACACGTTGCCATATGTCTTTCCAGGATCAACCTGAGATAGAAGCCAATGTCAGTCTTGCAAGTTGGGATGTTGAGAAGACAGCCATGTTCGCTTTCAATATTTCCCACATCAGTAACAAGGTCCGAATCCTAGAACTCCTTCCAGCCCTCACGACTCTGACGAATCACAACAGATACTTGATTGAATCTGGAAATGAAAATGGCTTCTTTAAAATCAACCAAAAGGAAGGGATCAGCTACCTCCACTTCACAAAGAAGAAGCCAGTGGCTGGAACCTATTCATTACAAATCAGTAGTACTCCACTTTATAAAAAGAAAGAACTTAATCAGCTAGAAGATAAATATGACAAAGACTACCTCAGTGGTGAACTGGGTGATAATCTGAAGATGAAAATTCAGATTTTGCTTCATTAATTCACCATCCAGAGACCAAATAATTAAAAACCAAGATAGATAGGTAGAACTGAATTTTTCCCCCAATCAGAATCTTCATATTATAGGTACAGTCTTTCACCACGTAAATTTCTATAAATAAGCACTATTCTTGTATTACAAAAGCAAGGTACAGGTGACTACCCTAGTTCAAAACAACCACTTTCTCAGGCTTCTCATGTATGTAGCTAAGCTACCTTGTCATATGTGTTGATTTGTGAAAACTGGGACATGTATTTCCACTGGGGGTTGGCCATTCATGCTGACATGCCATCCTTCGAGCAGACGTACAGGAATGTGCTTTCAATCCATGGACTGTTCTGTTTTTTCAAATTGTAAAACTTTGCTTCTCCAAATGCAAGTATTAGGTTGGCCATTTATAATATCTATTTGGTGCTAGTAAATTCTCAAACTAGATTTATAAATGCACTGTAATATTTACACAACTTAGAAACCAAATTACAAGTATTCAGTTCAAATACTTCATTAATTTTTTCAATCAACCAAAGTTAGTGCAGTAGCTTATCTCAGTTATGAGTATAATACCTTACATGTAAATTAAGTGTGTGTATACTGTAATCGTGCTATTTTTTATCATTGAAACATTTATAAACTAGAATAATAATGCCCTTAATGTGAGGGTTTGTAATGGTGCTTATTAAGACCAAAGACTTGTTAAATGTATACACCAAGTGGTAATGAAATTTCTGTGACTGGCCCACGCATGCATGGAGGTCTGGGAGGACCAGGAAGCAGCCTCAGCAGCCAGAGGATCACCAATGCATCCTTCATCACACCTGTGCAATATGCCAAGACTACCCTCGGTCATTCCTGTCAACAAGGGGTCCATGTCATAAATGTCACAATAAAACAGTCTCTTTTTTTTTTAGTGTACCCCTCGGCTTTGTGTTCTTGCATGGATGTGGGAGTGGAGGCACCATTCTGGAGACTTCATAAAGTCTCCTGAAATTAAATTATCCTGGCTATGTTAGTTGGAGCTCCTAAAAGTGCCAAATATATAACCACTAGAAAAAAATTTAACATAGTTGAGTCAGTCCCTTGTTTTATTCATTCGGGACAGCAGACTTATTTCTTACCAACAAAGATATTTAGATTGTAACATTATTTCTAAAACATGACCTAAAATTAATCCCATGGCTTTTAAACTACTAGACCACAGTACTTTAAAACACCAAGTTCATTTTCTTAGAGCACATGCATTTCATTATAAAAAGTTATCATGCCCCCTCCCCTCAAATATACACAGTGTTGGCAAGATTAGATGTTCTAGCCTATTTTCTCCCCTAAATATCTGTTGTTAGTCAATGCTAGTCTAATTACAATGAGGTAATCCCAAATTGAATCCAATTGAATGCTATAACTCTTATTTTCTGACTGTCATAGTTTGAAAATGCTATTTTAAGGGCAAAATTGAATATTTAATAGTTAAGCTCATTCAATTAATACAAATTTTTAAAACCCCTTAAGGCATTAAAGGATAGTGGAAATAGAGGTGAAATGAGATGGCCACATGGAGAAGAAACTATACAGGACACAGAAAAGTAAGCTTCAGAAAACTAATGAAGATGGAGTAGGGATATTCTAAAGGACAAATCCAAGGTCTGTTGGTATAAAGCTCAGCTTAGCACATACCTTCCTAATTGTCAGGCTACCCATTGAGAGAATGCAAAGTGGTGAGCTCCATCACTAGAGGGTTTCAGTCTAGGCAGCCAGTGCACAAAAGAATGCTTTCTTTCACCTAACAGGCTACAAACATCTCAAAGTATTTCTTAATCTATTATGTTGCCATCCCCAAAACATCTCAGTTCTACTAAGCATCAGTTATGAGCTAGTCGAATGACTAGGTTGGAAGGGATTTGTACCCTGGTTAGGAAGTTAAAATATGTTTCAATTTCCCTTCTCTCTGTGCCTATGGTTCTCTGATGGAAGTGTACTAAAATTGTTAAGAATATATAGCACATAGTAAACAACAGCTTGCAAGTGGAAAATGTCTTTGATAAGTTAACCAGAACAGCATTATATTCAATAATGGATTATCTTTATAACAAGAGAACAAGACAGAGTTGGCACATAGTAGATCACTTTGATATTTTTAATAGTCTCAGTCTGGATTTTATTTATTTCAGAGCCAACAATTTTCAACAGCTTATTTTCCGTGTTTCTGACTGTAACGAAACATTTTCCTCATTGTTCCATTGTAAATATTCTTCTTGTCGGAACTTTTTTTAAATCCTGAGATTTAAACCTGTACCTTTTAATTGTCTGTGACCTTTTGATTTTACTTTTGATGGTTGAAGAATTTGGTTTTATAAATCTCAGAAGCTTGAAAATGTCTTGTCTCTACCCCTCAGCCCATTTCACTTGCCAATAATTATTTTGTAAGTAGGTTGAAAGGAACTCAGCTGGCCTTATGAAATGTTTAAACTTGCACAAACAACTACATTTTTGTTCAACAAATAGCACTTCACTCAGCCAAAATTGCTTTGGACATTGCCATTACAAATACTGTTCAACTTCAGAAACCATGTTTGTAAATTAGATGAGCCAAAATAAAGGACAATTAGGTTGATATAAGCATACTTTAAAGTTATATATCTCTAAACTGTTAATTTTTTTTAAGCAGTCAGCTTTGCCCACAGAATGTACTATATTCTAACTTTAACTTTAGTTGCTAAAGATAAGTTACAAAGCTAAATATAAAATGGTTTAAAGACATTGTTTTTAAGTGCTAGAAGATTACTGAGATAAAGATTACTTTTCACATACATAGCTGAAGACAAAGTTATTTACCCCTTGCCAATTTTAAACACTTTGTTTTAAAAAAAAAATTTACTTTTTTAAACATTTTGAAACCCAATATGAGCCTCACATTATGTATTGTTAGGAAAGGATTCTCAGTATTACAAGTTTAGGATTAAAGAGAAACAAGGCAACCATGATTTTTATTTTGCAGATTCCCATATGTATCTAAGACTAGGTTCACATACAAGATTGGGTCTCAATGAAAGGTTCTAACATTCTCACAAGTGTCTGTATAAACATAAGAGTCTTGTACATTTGACACCTGACATACATTTGGCAGGACCTGGCAATGTCACAGAATTTGTTATTTCAACTAACTGCTAATGAATCCAAAATGGTTTTTTGGCAAAGTCATAAACCTCTTTTCAGGACACAGGCTGTTTTGCATCCTTGATGGATGCCTGAATTATGACCTCTACAAATAGAAGTCAGTTTCATTTTTACTATTGGATGGCAAAAGGTGTATCCTTTTTAACTGAATGAAGTCATAGCAGGTAAGTGGCTGTGATTTCCCACAAGCTCAACTCTACTCTGTCATTTTTGTTCTACACAAATATTCATTGTCATTTTTGGTCTTTACAACTATTCCCATTTCATGAATCAAAGCAGCATTACCCTATGTTGCTTTTGCCTCTCAAGGGTTGATTATAGTGTCAGCTAGAAGGCATCAAGTATATTTCTAGAATCCTTAAATTGAGTTCAAAATTAAGCAACACTGAGGTAGAGATATTTAGCAGAAAGCAGCTGCTCCATTCAGCAGTTTTTGGGTAACTTTCAAACCCCCTTTGATGTGTTCTTTGCAGTTGTACTCAGAGTTGCAGAAATCAGAAAAGGTCTGTTCCCTTTGTAAGGTAAAATTCTCTCTGGTGGATAATTAAACCTGTACGATTTAGCTTTTGCTGGAAATGGAGACATCTGAAAAAAATCTCAGTGATAAATACACATCTCATAAATCCCCCCAATCATTTACATAAAGAGGTCACAGGCCTGTATAGTTGTATCTGCACCAGGGAAACATGCCCCAGAGCACATGGCTTTGAAGGCCGGTGGGGCTTACTTTTGGGAGTCACAGAGGGCAAACAGAAATAGAGATTTCACCATTAAATGATGTACACAAAATCTCACATGCTCCAGGATTCAGGGCAGAAGCTGTGATTTGAGAGAAGCCCAGGTCAGGCAGACCTGCTGATTTTGGAGACTTCCCAGGAGAGGCAGGAGGTAATCACAGTTCACCCTAGGAACACAGACACTGGCAGCAGCCATTCTGGGGAGCTTCTACCACGTGGACATTACTACTTCAAGTGCCATTGCGGAATCCTCCCTCTAGCTCAGTAGTGCTAAGATCTGGGGTCACCCAAAGCCTGTAGGAGCCAGTGCTGAGATGCCTCTAGCCAAGCAACTAACTGTGTGGGAACACAGCCCCAATCATCAACAGACAGGCTGCCCTAAAACCCCCTTGACAGTATAGCAGAATGTGGCTCTGCCCACTAGAGGGCCCAGAAGCCAACTCTACTCACCAGTGGGCAGGCACAAGTCCGGAATGCCCTGTGCCTTAACCCTGCCCTCCACAAAGCCTGCGCTAGCCTTGGGACTAGCCTCACCCACCAGGAGGCAGACACCAGACTCAAGAAAAATAAAATCTGACCAAAATCACAACAAGCTGTTGAACAATTATCAAAGGAGGATGCTGGAACCTACCAAAGAAAGTAACCCTACATCCAAAGTCAAAGGAGAATCAACAGCGAGATGATAGAAAGGGCACAATCATGATAAAATCAAATCCCATACCCACCAGGTGGGCTTCGCTGGTGGCTCAGATGGTAAAGAATCCACCTGCAATGTGAGAGACCTGGGTTTGATCCCTGGGTTGGGAAGATCCCCTGGAGAAGAGAATGGCTACTCACTTCAGTATTCTGGCCTGGAGAATTCCATGGACAGAGGAGCCTGGTGGGCTACAGTCCATAGGGTTGCAAAGAGTCAGATACTCTGAGTGACTTACGCTACCCTCTGGGTGGGTAACCCACAAACTGGAGACCAATAATACCAAAGAAGTTCTCCCACTGTTGTGAAGGTTCTGAACCCTACATCAGGCTTCCGAGCCTGGGGGTTCAATAAAGGGACTGAGAATTCCCAAGGAATCTGACTTTGAAGGCCAGCAGATTTGATTACAACTTCCACAGGACTGGGGGAAACAGACTCCAGTCTTGGAGGGCACAGACAAAACCTTGCACATACCAAGACTCAGAGGAAAGGAGCAGTGACTCCATAGGAGACTGAACCAAACCTGCCTGCTAATGTTGGAGGGTCTCCCGGGGAGGTGTGGATCAGCAGGGGCTCACCACAGGTAGGGAGGCACTGGTAGCAGTCTAGAAGGTCCCCCTTGGTGTAAACCCTCTTGGAGGGCTGGGTCACCTCAGGCCAAAAGATTACCAGGGAGGGAGTGCAACCCCATCCTTGAGCAGATAATTGGATTAAAGATTTATTGAGCAAGGGCCTGCCCACCAGAGCAAGACTGTTTTTCCCACCACCAGCCCCTCCCAGGAAGGAGTCTCCAGTGGAGGCCTGGGTCCCTGGTAGCCTGCTGCAGGGTTGGGGGCACTGAGTGTAGCAGTACATGCATGGGATCTTTTGAAGGTCACCATTATCTTCATTACTTCCACCATAGTTTGACCTCAGGTAAATAGCAAGGAAGGAACACAGCTCCATCCATGATAGAAAATTGGATTCAAGATTTACTGAGCATGGCCCCGCCCATCAGAACAAGACCCAGTTTTCCCCTCAGTCAGTCTCTCCCATCAGGAATCTTCCATAAGCCTCTTATCATTCTCCATCAGAGGGCAGATAGACTGAAAACCACAAACACAGAAAACTAACCAATCTGATCACATGGACCATAGCCTTGTCTAACTCAATGAAATTATGAGCTATGCCTTGATCTACACAGTCAAAGGCTTTGGCATAGTCAATAAAGCAGAAATAGATGTTTTTATGGAACTCTTGCTTTTTTGATGATCCAGCGGATGTTGGCCATTTGATCTCTGGTTCCTCTGCCTTTTCTAAAACCAGCCTGAACATTTGGTAGTTCATGTATTGTTGAAGCCTGGCTTGGAGAATTATGAGCATTACTTTACTAGCATGTGAGATGAGTGCAATAGTGCAGCAGTTTGAGCATTCTTTGGCATTACCTTTCTTTGGGATTGGAATGAAAATTGACCTTTTCCAGTCCTGTGGCCACTGCTGAGTTTTCCAAATTTGCTGCCATATTGAGTGCAGCACTTTCACAGCATCATCTTTTAGGATTTGAAACAGCTCAATTGGAATTCCATCACCTCCACTAGCTTTGTTCTCAGTGATGCTTCCTAAGGCTCACTTGACTTCACATTCCAGAATGTCTGGCTCTAGATGAGTGATCACACCATCGTTACTATCAGGGTCATGAATATCTTTCTTGTATAGTTCTTCTGTGTATTCTTGCCACATTCCAGAATGTCTGGCTCTAGATGAGTGATCACACCATCGTTACTATCAGGGTCATGAAGATCTTTCTTGTATAGTTCTTCTGTGTATTCTTGCCACCTCTTAGTATCTTCTGCTTCTGTTAGGTCCATACCATTTCTGTCGTTTATTGAGCCCATCTTTGCATGAAATGTTCCCTTGGTAGCTCTGATTTTCTTGAAGAGATCTCTAGTCTTTCCCATTCTATTGTTTTCCTCTATTTCTTTGCACTGATCCCTGAGGAAGGCTTTCTTATCTCTCCTTGGTATTCTTTGGGATTCTGCATTCAAAAGGGTATATCTTTCCTTTTTTCCTTTGCTTTTCACTTCTTTTCTTTTCACAGCTATTTGTAAGGCCTCCTTATATAGCCATTTTGCTTTTTTGGATTTCTTTTTCTGGGGGATGGTCTTGATCCCTGTCTCCTGTACAATGTCACGAACCTCCATCCATAGTTCATCAGGCACTCTATCAGATCTAGTCCCTTAAATCTATTTCTCACTTCCACTGTAGAATTGCAGGGGATTTGATTTAGGTCATACCTGAATGGTGTAGTGGTTTTCCCTACTTTCTTCAATTTAAGTCTGAATTTGGCAATAAGGATTTCACAATCTGAGCCACAGTCAGCTCCTGGTCTTGTTTTTGCAGACTGTATAGAGCTTCTCCATCTTTGGCTGTAAAGAATATAATCAATCTGATTTCGGTGTTGACCATCTGGTGATGTCCATGTGTAGAGTCTTCTCTTGTGTTTTTGGAATAGGGTGTTTGCTATGCCCAGTGTGTCTTCTTGGCAAAACTCTATTAGCCTTTGCCCTGCTTCATTTTGTACTCCAACACCAAATTTGCCTGTTACTCCAGGTGTTTCCTGACTTCCTACTTTTGCATTCCAGTCCCCTATAATGAAAAGGACATCTTTTTTGAGTGTTAATTCTAGAAGGTCTTGAAGTCTTCATAGAACCATTCAACTTCAGCTTCTTCAGCATTACTGGTCAGAGCATAGACTTGGATTACCGTGATACTGAATGGTTTGCCTTGGAAACAAACAGAGATCATTACATGTCATTTTTGAGGCTGCATCCAAGTACTGCCTTTTGGACTCTTTTGTTGACTATGATGCCTACTCCATTTCTTCTAAGGGATTCTTGCCCACAGTAGTAAATATAATGGTCATCTGAGTTAAATTCACCTATTTCAGTCTATTTTAGTTCACTGATTCCTAGAATCTCAACATTCACTCTTGCCATTTCCTATTTGACCACTTCCAATTTGCCTTGATTCATGGACCTAACATTCCAGGTTTCTATGCAATATTGCTCTTTACAGCATCGGACCTTGCTTCTATCAACAGTCACATCCACAACTGGCTGTTGTTTTTGCTTTGGCTCCATCCCTTCATTCTTTCTGGAGTTATTTCTCCACTGATCTCCAGTAGCATATTGGGTACCTACCAACCTGGGGACTTCATCTTTAAGTGTCCTATCTTTTTGCCTTTTCATACTGTTCATGGGATTCTCAAGGTAAGAACATTGAAGTGATTTGCCATTCCCTTCTCCAGTGGACCACATTCTGTAGGACCTCTCCACCATGACCCGTCCGTCTTGGGTGGCCCCACACGGCATGGTTTAGTTTCACTGAGTCAGACAAGGCTGTGGTCCATGTGATTAGATTGGCTAGTTTTCTGGGATTGTTGTTTCAGTCTGTCTGCCCTCTGATGCCCTCTCTCAGCACCTACCACCATACTTGGGTTTCTCTTACCTTGGATGTCGGGTATTTCTTCACAGCTGCTCCAGCAAAGTGCAGCTGCTGCTCCTTACCTTGCACGTGGGGTATCTCCTCTCTGACCCTGGACATGGGGTATCTCCTTTTAGCTGCTCCTGCACCATGCAGCCACTGCTCCCGTTCCCCAGACCTTTCCTTTTTAGCTTAAGAGGCTTGGAAGTATTAAACTAAGGGGCAAACAATGTCATCCTAGGACAAAGCTGCCTGTATCTTTGAGGTGCAAATATCCTATGAGGTTTTCTCAGGAATCCTATCTCTGCCATCCTTTTAAAGTGCAAATTTTAATTCTGGTTTCCTCAGTGTGTATGCCCAGCAGTGGGATTGCTGGGTCATATGGCAGGTCTATTTGCAGTTTTTTAAGGAATCTCCACACTGTTTTCCATAGTGGCTGTACTAGTTTGCAATCCCACCAACAGTGTAAGAGGGTTCCCTTTTCTCCACATCCTCTCCAGCATTTATTGCTTGTAGATTCTTGGATTGCAGCCATTCTGACTGGTGTAAAGCGGTACCTCATTGTGGTTTTGATTTGCATTGCTCTGATAATGAGTGATGTTGAGCATCTTTTCATGTAGAGAAAGTAATTTAGAAGTTAGCCTGTCCTAGGTAAATACAAATCTCAAGTATCTTTTCTGCAAATATTCATCCATCTAACCAAGTGAGTTTGACTTATTCTATCTGCCAAAACTCACTTTTAATCCAACCTCTGTAATCTGATGCGTTTTATATTTCTGTACCTGATTTAGGGCTGAAATCTTGAAATAAGAAATGAGGTCTCTGTGTTTGTATATATCGTTGTCTTTGGATAACACTTCTGTGGTTGATCTGTAAAAGAGCTCTATTTAATTGACTAAAGAAAAGTAAGAAATTATAAACCAAACAATTCTAAATACAACAGAAATTAAACTAAATTTGTGTCAGGTTCATGTGAACCAGGAGTTAATATTAAATTAATATTGGTATTAAAGTTTGTTCATTGATCTAATTAATATAATACAGACATATGTTAGGAATCATCACCATTAAGTATAAAACTTTTATTGCGCCTTGGTTTAATATAAGCGAAATAAAATCTTGTTCTGTTATAAATTCATCAGCACAGAAAGAAAATGAAAATGAGATAAGAGCTTTGGGTGAACTTTTAGAAATAATTATATTTTAGGATCTCTTCAGATATTCCATAATTGAAAGTTAGAATTGGGCAAAATAAGTTAAGTGATAGAAAGTTTGTGGAAAGTGGGCCCCCCAAAAGACTTTTGTACGTAATCAGTGAGGATTATATTTAAATAAGTTTGAAGAAATAAACTTTAAAAATACGCTGGTGCAAAACTTGAATTTGTCTTTACTCACTATTAAAAAGACAAATTTTCTTAAGATATTGCATTGCCTTTGATTACAGATTTTAAGTGCCTTTACCTTTTAAGTGATCTGTTCTGTATTTGTCTTAAAAACATTTTATTGTTACTTTGGCTAAGTGAATATCTACTGTTTCACACTGACCTAAGATCCTGTTGTGTTTCAAAACTTTGATGTTCTTTTCACAAAACTTCCCAAAGCAAAACATAATGAAGTTCCTTTGACCTCTACCTAACTTTGAAATGCTTCAAAGGACCCCTAAACTACCCCAAAGGGAGATATTAAAGTAATTAGGCTCATTTGGTATGCTAATGGAAAAAGCTGTCAAATGATTAACAAATGTTCTTAGGTTATTTTTGTTATTGTTCAGCCGCTAAATCGTGTCTGATTCTTTGTAATCCCAAGGACTGCAGCCCAAAAGGCTTCTCTGTCCTTTACTATCTCCCAGAGTTTGCTCAAACTCATGCCATTGAGTCAGTGTATAACATAAAATAAATGTAATAGTGTGATTCTAGGTATGGGAGGATGCAACAAGGGAAAGCAGCTACTGGATCGCAATCAGACAAGATCCAGACAATCTTTAATTATCAATGGAAATTGAAAGTGAAAGTCGCTCAGTCATGTCCAACTCTTTGTGACCCCATGGACTGTATGTAGCCTATCAGCCTCTTCTGTCCATGGACTTCTCCAGGCCAGAATACTGGAGTGCGTAGGCACTCTCTTCTCCAGGGGACTTACCCAACCCAGGGTACGAACCCAGGTCTCCGGCATCACAGGTAAATTCTTTATCATCTGAGCCACCAGGGAGGTCCATTATCAATGCTGCTGAATACAAAATTTAACACCTGGAGTGGCACATCAAGAATTTTCACCTGATCTGGGACGAACCTCCCAGAAACATGGGACCAAATTTGATCATGAAATATGGTCAAATTACTGTCCAGCAGGAAAGGCTCTGAGGTAGCCCTCCAATGTGAGCCAGTGATCCAGGAAGACACTCAGGAAGGAGAACAATACCTTCCATCTAGCAGCCATCAGATCATAGTCATCCCCTGTGGTGAGCCCTGAGGAGACTCAGAATGTGGCATACAGGCCCCCAGAGAGCTGAGGGGCATATCCAAGAGATAATTTCATTGAGCCCAGA
Organism: Antilocapra americana; assembly: GCA_007570785.1. NCBI lineage: Eukaryota > Metazoa > Chordata > Mammalia > Artiodactyla > Antilocapridae > Antilocapra > Antilocapra americana. The sequence continues at coordinate 2,281,696 of ML664175.1, read as the reverse complement.
TTTTTGCATCCTCCCATACATAAAAAAGCACTAAATTCCTTAACTTGACATGTTGCTTCCCAGGTTTGAAGTCTTCAAAACTCCCCACCCCTTAAAACATAACTCTTAACTTACAGTGTGTAAATATTTCTAAAGTTTACGTGTATAAGGTAGACACTTTCAATATAGGAACAAAAGAAGGAACATTTGGAACACTGGCACCAACAGTGGACATTCCCAGAGAGATTCACCTGATAAAACACAACATAAAGCAATTAAATGGTCATTAGCCCATTTTCCATAAGATTATGGAATGGACATTCACAGTGGGGAACTGTTATAGGGAACAACTGACTCCATGTTGAATCTGTTTCTTTTAACCTATGCTTCCTGTTGCTTTAATTCACTAAAAGGATGATGTCCATACATAATGTCCTGCCTTGGGGAAACTTACTCATCGGCCTGAATGTTAAACCAAAATGCCTTTGAACAGGACTAAGTCCACCTGTGGGTGGCTACAGGAAGAAGGAAATTAACACATTCCTCCCCACCAAGATCAGTCATTCCAGGAAAGATTTGTAAGAGGCATGGCCTTTTTACTTCACCAGCTCACCTCCCTTCCTTATTCTATAAAAGAACTTGGCATCCAGACCCCAATAAGCTGATTATTAGGAGACATTAGTCTGCCATATTCTGGGTCTGCAGGCTTTCCAAATGAAGTAGTATTCCTTGCCTCAGCGTCCAGTCTGAGTGATTGGCCAGTTGTGAGGCGAGTAACGGGGAGCTTCATCTTGACAATAATTTAAGTATGATAAAGAGATCAAAAGCTTTACAGACAAGCAAAAACTGTAACAGTTCAGCACCATGAAACCAGCTTTGCAAGAAATATTGCAAGAACTTCTCAAGGTGAAAAAAGAAATGTTGAAAACTAGAAACATGAAAATTACAAAATGAAAAACTCAACTGTAAGACAAACATTTAGTAAATGGAAAAAGCACACACGCACATAGCTAGTAGGAAGGTTAAAAGATAAGATATAGTAACATCATATATATATACACGTAAATAGTTAAGGGATAAACAAATCAGCTATAAAATATGTCATCAAAAACAGTTATCCTGAGGGGAAGAGAGTTCAAAAGATTGTTAAATTGCATTTGAAAGTAAGATCAGAAAATTAAACACATTGGTCATAGCAAACATCCTCTTCCAACAAAACAAGAGTCAGCTCTACACATGACATAGCCAGTTGGTCCAAGCAAAATCAGATTGACTGTATTCTTTGCAACTGAAGATGAAGAAGCAATCAGCAAACATAAGACCTGGAGCTGACTGTGGCTCAGATGATGAACTCCTCAATGCAAAATTCAGACTTAAAATGAAGAAAGTAGGGAAAATCACTAAGCCATTCAGGTATGACCTAAAGCAACTCCCTTATGATTATACAGTGGAAGTGACAAATAGATTCAAGGAATTAGATCTTATAGACAAGTGCCTGAAGAACAATGGACGGAGGTTCATAACCCTATACAGGAAGCCATGACCAAAACCATCCCCAAGAAAAAGAAATACAAGAAGGCAAAACAGTTCGCAGGAGGCCTTATAAGAGGTTAAGAAGAGAAGTGAAATTCAAAGGAGAATGGAAAGGATACACCTAACTGAATGCAGAGTTTCAAAGACTAGCTGGGAGAGATAAGACAGTCTTCTTAAGTGAACAATGCAAAGAAATAGAGGAAAACGATACAATGGAAAAAATGAGACCTCTTCAAGACAATCAAGAGATACCAAGGGAACATTTCATGCAAAGGTAGGAATAATAAAGGACAGAAATAGTAAGCAGTCAAGAGAAGCAGAAGACATTGAGAAGAGGTGGCAAGAGTACACAGAAGAATTGTACAAAAAAAGTTCTTAATGACCCGGATAACCACGATGATATAATCACTAACCTAGAGTCAGAAATTCTGGAATGTGAGGTCAAAGGGACTTAGGAAGCATTACTGCAAACGAAGTAACAAAGCTAGTGGAGGTACTGGAATTCCAGGTCACTTATCTCAAATCCTAAAAGATGATGCTGTTAAAGTGCTTCACTCAATATGCCAACAAATTTGGAAAACTCAGCAGTGGCCACAAGACTACAAAATGTCAGTTTTCATTCCAATTTCAAAGAAGGGCAATGCCAAACAAAGTTCAAACTGCTGTACAATTGCACTCATTTTATATGCTTGCAAGGTAATGTTCAAAATCCTCAAGCAAGGCTTCAAAAGTAAAACTGAGAACTTTCAGAACATAAGCTGAGAACTTCTAGATGTACAAGCTGGATTTATAAAAGAGGAGGAACTAGAAAACAAACTGCCAACATCTGTTGGATCATAGAAGAAACAAGAGAATTTGAAAAAAACATCTCTTTCAGCTTCATTGACTATGCTAGAGCCTTTGACTGTGTGGATCACTACAAGGAAAACTGTTCAAAATTCTTAAAGAAATGAAAATACCAGACCATATTACCTGCCTCCTGAGAAACCTATATGCAGGGTAACATGCAACAGTTAGAACCAGACATGGGGCAATGGACTGGTTCAAAATTGGAGGACTACAATAAGGGTGTATATTGTCACCCTGTTTATTTAATTTATATGCAGAGTACATCATTCGAAATGCTGGGGAGAAGGAGTACAATAAGGGTGTATATTGTCATGCTGTTTATTTAATTTATATGCAGAGTACATTATTCGAAATGCTGGACTGAATGAATCACAAGCTAGAATCAAAACTGCTGGGAGAAATATCAACAACCTCAGATATGCAGATGATACTCTTCTAATGGCAGAAATCAGTCAACAACTAAGCAGCCTCTTAATGAGGGTGAAAGAAGAGAGTGAAAAAGCTGACTTAAAACTCAATATTCATAAAACAGAGATCATGGCATCAGGACCCAAAACTTAATAGATGGGGGGAAGTGGAAACAGTGCCAGGTTTTATTTTCTTGGACTCCAAAATCACTTCAGATGTGACTACAGCAATGAAATTAAATTTGCTCGTTCCTTTGAAGAAAAGTTATCACCAACCTAGACAGTGTATTAAAAAGCAGAGAGAGCACTTTGCCATAAAAGATACATACATATAATCAAATACATGATTTTTCCAGTAGTCACATATTGATGTTATAGTTAGACCATAAAGTAGGCTAAGCACCAAAGAATTGATGCTTTCGAACTGTGGTGCTGGGGAAGACTCTTGAGAGTCCCTTGGACTGCAAGGAGACCAAACCAGTTATTCCTAAAGGAAATCAACCTAAATATTCATTGGAAGGACAGTTGCTGAGATTCCAATACCCTGACCATCTGTTGTGAAGAGATAACTCATTGGAAAAGACTCTGAAGCTGGGAAAGATTGAAAGCAAAAGGAGAAGGGGACGACAGAGGATAAGATGGATGGCATCACTGACTCAATGGACATGAGTATGAGCAAACTCTGGGAGACGGTGAAGGACAGGGAAGCCTGGCTTGTGCAGTCCATGGGGTCACAAAGTGTCAGACAAAACTTTAGACTGAACTGAACTGTGACCCCCATGTCCTACAATCAAACTCAGGGTAGCAACTTTATCACCAGGAGGCTGGCATCAATCCCAGGACCTGGCTTCAACCATCAGGGGCAATAGCCCCAAAGTTTTCTGGACCATTACTCTACCCAACAGTGAGATAGTATAAGCTGGAGTTCTGCAGTCAGCCACATAATGAGCTAGAAGCACCAAGTAAGCAGCCTCTACAGAAGGCAGGACCTAGCAACCAACCAGACTGGGGTCCAACCAAGCCTACCAGATAGCCCACATATCCCATAATAAAAGGACCCACACAGCCTTCATGGGAGAGCCTGTAAAGTATACAGATTAGAAACACATATGTTTGGTACTGAGACACATGTATCTCCTACAAAAGAACATTTCTCTCTAAGGTCAGGAAACCTAAGCAACCTACCAGCCACATAAATAAAAACAGCAATTTATATAAAAATGATGCAACAGAGGAACATATTCCAGATGAACAAGCAAGCAAAAACCTCAGAAGAACTAAGTGAAGTGGAGATAGGCAATCTACCTGAGAAAATCCAATGACCTCGAGAGAAGAATGGATGCACAGAACAAGAAGTTACAAGTTTTTAATAGAGCTAGACAATATAAACTTGATGAAGAAGACAATAACGGAAATGAAAAATACACTAAATGATGCAAAGGAATGGATCAGCAAGATGAAAGAGTAGTGGGAATCACTGACAATGAACAGGAAAAAGAATGAAAAAAAATGAGGACCATTTAAGAGAGTTCTAGGACAACATAAGCATACTAATACCTGCATTATAGAAAGAGGTCCTAGAAGGAGGAGAGAGAAAGGGGCTGAGAACATGTTTGAAAAAAGGGTAGCTGAATAGTTCCCTAACCTGAAAAGGAAACAGGTATCCAAGTCCAGGAAGCATGGAGAGTTGCTAAACACAAAGAGGAACACACCAAGACATGACCATTAAAATGGCAAAGATTAAATAGAGAAATGATTAAAAGCAGCCAGGGAAAAGAAAAAAAAGGTGTATACAAAGGCTATCTGATAACTTTTCAGCAGAAACTCTGTAGGACAGAAGGGAGTGGCATGACATTTACAATGATGAAAAGGAAATACCCACTGCTGAGAATACTCAGCAAGGTTCTCATTTTGTTTCAGGGAAGAATGACTCCATATTAGATCTGTTTAATTTACTTTAACCTTTGCTTCTCACTGCTTCTGTTCAAAAAGGATCCTGGCGATGCATAATTGCCTGCCTTGGGAGAACCTTGGCCCTCTGCCTAAATGTTGAACCAAAATAATGTCATGTTCAGGCCCTTGTCCACCTGTGCATGGCAAAAGGAAGAAATTAACACATGCCCTTCCTTAGGCTAGCATTCCATGAGGGATTTTAAGAGTAATAATCTTTATTTTACCTCCTCACCTACCCCTCTCTCTGTTCTAAAAAAGAACCTACCATCCAGACCCCGATTAGATGGTTTTCTTTTTTTTTCAGACATTTATCTGCCATCCTCTCAGTCTGCTGACTTTCTGAATAAAATGTATTCCTTGCTTCAACATCTCATCTCTGATTCATTGACCTCTATGTGTTGAGCAAAGCAAGGTTGGGATCAGTAACAAATTTGGCTTAGCCAGCCAGGAGCCTTGCTGCTCGTGGCTAGCCAGCCCCAGTCAGGCAATACTATGGTAAGGGCCCTAGCAGCTGCCAGGACCATCTGTCCTGAGGATTTTCCCTTCAAAATTCCCTGATGCAGCACCCACTGCCCCAGCACTCTGCAGCTGAAGCATGGGCCTGGCAAATTTCTGAGTTGATGGATACTATTCCATAGGTAAGTCCATCTGATTCGATAATCACTTTGTTGGTGTTTCGTTGTGGTTTTTGTACATTCTTTTGTGATGTAAGTCTACAGACTTAATTTTGTAGGGTAAGTTGCTCTGGTGTGCATGCTAGGAACATATTCTCCCCTTAATTTGGGTGCTTCCTTTATGGGACAAGTCAGATTGGTTGCAGCATCTTACTAAAGAGGGGAATTGTTGGACCCTACCTGATTTAGAACTAGCTTGTTAGGAGCTGATTCATTGTTTTTGTATGGTAAGTCTACCGAGTTGGGAACCAGTTTGCTGGGTTTTGTCATGGTTTTGTATCCATCAATGTTGGAATTTGTGCTTTGGTATAATCAAACTTATGAAAATGAAAAATATTTCATCTATCCCAAAAGAAAGCTCTTTGGGGTGTATATTATGAGTGATGGCCCTGAATGGTTCACTCAATTATTATACGATCTCACATTTTAAAAGTGTTTTCCAAAAGAGCTAGGAAGACAGATAAGATTACATATTTAGAAGCATTTATGCAATTACATGAGGAGGAAAAATGTCAGAAGGGCACCCAATTTGGAGCCAGAGGCACTTCCATGGCAGGAATATTTCCCTTGTGCCAATGTCCTATAAAATGCCAGGAGGCTCCATTAGAGTTAAGGCATCTGATACTAATTTCCCCAAACAGGAGGTCTGGGTAAATTTGATGGTGGGGAACAAGTTGACTGACACTCTAATATGGGTGCCAAGTATACTGGGGTAAACACCAAGGTGGTATAGAAAATATCTCAATCTATCCCTGTTATCGGTGTTTTTGGAGAAGCACAAAGGTTTTTAACCTTACAACCTCTAAAATGCTGCTGACTGAAACCTAGGGAAGATCCTCACAAGTTTTTGTAAATAGAGTACCAAAATGGGAGGCCATGGGTCTGATTAAGCTAACCACAGCTTATACTCAGAGTCAGATAAAAAATTCTGGAAGAGGCCTTTCCCTCTAAGCTAATTACGAAAGTGAAAAACTTTCCAACAAGTGTAAATGGGTATGTCTATCCTTTAATATCATTGAGGAAGCCACCATACTTCAAAAGAAAAAAGAAAAAGAAAAACAAAAACTGTCCTTGTTTTAGAAATGTAGTCTTTACATAAACACAAGTATGGTCCATCACTTCATGGCAAACAGATGGGGAAACAATGGAAACCATGATAGACTTTATTTTCTTGGACTTCAAAATCACTGCAGATGGTGACTGCAGCCATGAAATTAAAAGATGCTTGCTCCCTGGAAGAAAAGCTATGACCAACCTAGACAGCATATTAAAAAGTAGAGAATTACTTTGCCGACAAAGGTCCATCTAGTCAAAGCTATGGTTTTTCCAGTAGTCATGTATAGATGCTTCTGAACTGTTGTGTTGGAGAAGACTCTTGAGAATCCCCTGGACTGCAAGAAGATCAAACCAGTCCATCCTAAAGGAAATCAGTCTTGAATATTCATTGAAAGGACTAATGCTGAAGCTGCAACTCCAATACTTTGGCCACCTGATGCAAAGAACTGACTCACTGGAAAAGACCCTGATGCTGGGAAAGATTGAGGGCAGGAGGAGAAGAGGATGACAGAGGATGAGATGGTTGGATGGCATCACTGACTTGATGGACATGAGCTTGAGTAAGCTCCGGGAGTTGGTGATGGACAGGGAGGCCTGGCATGCTGCAGTCCAAGGGGTCTCAAAGAGCTGGACACAACTGAGTGATTGAACTGAACTGAAACCTTTCCATTTAGCTTAAGAGGCATGAAAGTATTAAACTAAGGGGGAAACACAGTCAACCTAGGACAGAGTTGCCTGTGTCTTTGAGATACAAATGTCCTACCTGGTCTTCTCAGGAACCATTATCTCTGCCATCCTTTTAAAGTGCAAATTTTAAAGAAGATAAACTAATTTTAAAGAAAGTAAAGTAATTCATGCTTTTGAACTGTGATGTTAGAGAAGGCTCTTGAGAGACCCTTTGGACTTCAAGGAGATCAAACCAGTCAATTCTAAAGGAAATCAACCCTGAATATTCATTGGAAAGACTGATGCTGAAGCTGAAGTTCCAATACATTGGCCACCTGATGTGAAGAACTGACTCTTTAGAAAAGACCCTCATGCTGGGAAAGATTGGAGGCAGGAGAAGGAGACAACACAGGATGAGATGGTTGGATGGCTTCACCGACTCAATGCACATGAATTTGAGCAAGCTCTGGGAGTTGGTGATGGACAGGGAGGCCTGGCGTGCTGCATTACATGGAGTTACAAAGAGTCAGATGCAACTGAGTGGCTGAACTGAACTCAAAGTAATTTAGAAGTTGGCTTGTCCTAGGTAAATAGGGTAAATACAAATCCTAATGTCTTTTCTGCAAATATTTAGCCATCTAGCCAAGTGAATTTGACTTATTCCATCTGTCAGATACCCAATTTTAATCCATCCTTTTTTGTAAACTGGTGGCTTTTATATTGTCTTATCTGACTCAGGATTGATTCCTGAAATGAGAAATAAGGTCTCTGCTTGTGTGTTTGTATGTATGTTTGTCTTTGAATAACATACTTGTGGTTGACCTGTAAAGGAGCTCTATTTAAATGACTTTTAAAAAGTAAGCAATTACAAACCAAACAATTCTAAAAACAAAAGAAATTAAATTGAGCAGGTAAAACCAAGGAGGGTCTTGGAATGCAGGAATAGAAAAACCAGACCCTTATCATCCTTCCTTCCCCCATGTTGTAACTATTAATGGATTTCAGATCCTCCTGAAAGTATAACCTGTCTCCCCTACTACCCTAGAGGGAGAAGAGCCCCAACCAGTATATCTGCCTAATCCAATCAGCAAATGACCTGCAAGACCCCTATCCCACCCCTGGTACCCTGGGTATAAAAGTGGACTAAGGACCTCTGTTCAATGTCAGTTCTCCCTTGAACTGGCCTACTGTTCTAACAGCATCTTCCTCTAATAAACTTTATTTCCCTCTCATTCTGTCTCATGTCTGGAAATTCTTTTCCAATCCGTGCCTGGACCATGACATTTTTGGTGGCCTGTACGGGGAGCTTGGGGTCTCTTCCCCCACCTCCTTGCTTTTCCTTTCTCATAGGGACCCTCTGAAAACAGGACAGAGCTGTGGAAGCAGCTGAGGAACTCTGGCCAGGGTTACCCTCTGGTGTGTGCCAAAGGCCCCACTGCTCACTGCACCCCAGTAGCTGCCACCCGAATGGGTGAGGGTCTCTCCTTTGTCTTCTTTCCAGCTGAGGACTAGGCCAACCAATATTGTGTGGCATGGGTCAGGCACTTAAAAGCCATTAGGGCACCTGCCACATGAAGACTCCTGTGGTTGTCTTCATGCACAGAGTGGTTGAAGCAAAGCAGAGACCATTGTCCCTCGGCCACCACCTCCCCGATAGGATTGTAAGGTGGATTCCTCAGCCTTCTTCCCTGTCATTTTCACTTCTTTCCCTTTCAGTCCGGATTGATTTAATTAGTCCAGATGTTGCCTCTGAGCCATCCCAAGAGTGCCTTCGACGTTTGAGGGAACGGCCAAATGGTGAGTCACCCAGTTGCTCCCAGGAATCTCTGTCTTTCTCTGCCCGGGTCACACGGTGCCTTAGCTGCACGGTTCTCAGAGGTCACCTCTCGTTGGACACAACTGTTGGGATGGTCGGCCATTTTTGTGCCATTAGTTGCACGGAGACATCACTGAGACAAAAAGGGACACCTTTTTGCCAGTCGGTGACTCTCAGTACCCCCATTCTATTGCATATAGGCTAAGGATGGATTCTGGTACGTCTCGGGAGCCTCTCTCAGACTCACCCTTGGCTACATTCTCAGAAACTGGAAAAAAAATTTGACCCTGCAGAAGGCCTAGCCCCAATACAAACTGGGGGAACCCCCCCTCCGCAAAAAGTCCTCTGAATGGCACACTAGCTTTTGCCAAAAGCAGGGAAAGGACTCAGAATTTCCTTACATTCAGTCCTTATGGCCCTCAGTCAGAATTCAGATTTGAGGGACTCATGCCGCATGTGTCTTTCTGTTGCTTCCCTATCTCCTGTTCCCCTCTGTCTCTTTCAGATTTCCTAGATGTCTCTCAAATTTCCTAGATGACCCCTACTTGACCTTTCATATCCACATGATCTCTAGAAAAGGATTCTGAGGTTCCCCTTGGCCCAAGTCTTTCTTATATTCAAAAGCCTGAAGGATCAAAAACTTGACTAACATTCTAAAGAATCCCCTTATAACTACGCTTCTCTCTCAGGTACAGAAGGACATCCTAAAGAATTCTATTCTAACTACTCCTGTTTCTCAGGGTGGGGAAGGACCAAGTTTCCCTCACTCCTGCAAATTCCCTTAACCCTTCAGATTCTTCTGATGGAACTGTTAGGTAGTTGGAATAGGAAACAGGAGTCCAAAATGGTGGTGGCTAGAAGACAAGGAAGGGAAAAGCCCGCAAAAGTAGAACAAGGAAGGTCCGAGGACCTGAGTGAGAACTGCAGGTAGAACAGCACTCCTGTCTAAGCCCAAGTTACATAGGACAGGCCCAGGGGGCAGAAATAAACATATAAAATAGGAGCCAAAGCGCTCATGCTCTTTTTCCTGCACCTCCAAGATGGACTCTCCCTCCCTCTCCCACCCGCTCTGGTGTTCTTCTCTTTATGGCCTTGGATCGGCATGCCCTCACGCTTCGAGGATGAATTCTCCGGCTATCATCTTCCAAATAAAATAGAGCTGTAACACTGAGCTGTAACACTGATTTAGTTAAGAGCTATAACGCGGTCTGTCCAGACCCGAGAGCTGTGGCCCGCCAAGGGCTTCAATGTCCGTCACCCCAAATCTTTGTTGTGACGAGACAAGAGCTGAGGAACATACCCTCGAGTGACATCTACACTCGCCTGACAGATCAAAGACCTCACTTCCCACCAGTGAGACAATCCAAGATTTTTATCAACAGATCTGCTCCAATATGAGTCAATTTGAGCACTGGTCTATATTTTAGCTATAAAACCATGACTACAGAAAGGAAAGATGACTTTTTGACACAGGATGGCCATGATATTCTTTAGACTCTGGAGAAAACTGGTTAAAGTGAAAATTTTTGTTCTTGGAAATTGCAAAACCAGTTCTTTTTGCATATGCAATTAAAAACAACTGGCTTGTTTAAAGGCCTGCCTAGGGAAAAGCTTGAAGTTAACCCTTTCCATGTCCTTGAAATACACAGCCCACTTTATCTGAGACCTCAGCCTTGGGCAAATTAGAACTTCAAGGCGGGGGGAGGTCAGAGACATTTTAAATCTCAAGCAGAAAACTATGAGATCTCTGTCTGTCTGTCTATCTGTCTGTATTCATGTATGTCTCAGTGTGTGTTGTTTGGTCTTTTTGATAACATTGCTGAAGTTGTAAATGAGTTCTAATTTAATTGGCCTAAAGAAAAGTAAGCACTTACAAACCAGACAATTCTAAATACAAGAGAAATTAACCTAAATGAATTTCAGATTCACGTGACTGGGAAATATTCAATATTAAATATCTACTATTAATGTTTGTTTGCTAATCTAATATAGACATGTCTAATAGTTGTTAACATTAAGCATAATATTTTCATTGTGCCTAGGTTTATTATAAGTTAAATACTGTTATATTGTTATATCTGTTACAAGTTTGTCAGCAAGGAAAGTAACTCAAGTGAAGAAACTTTTAAAAAAAGAAAAATATAAATGAGACAAGAGCTTTTAGATACACTATTAAGAATGATTGTATGGAAATACAAAAAACCTCGTATAGCCAAAGCAATCTTGAGAAAGAAGAATGGAACTGGCGGAATCAACCTACCTGACTTTAGGCTATACTACAAATCCACAGTCATTAAGACAGTATGGTACTGGCACAAAGACAGAAACATAGATCAATGGAACAGAATAGAAAGCCCAGAGATAAATCCACGCATCTATGGACACCTTATCTTTGACAAAGGAGGCAAGAATATACAATGGAGAAAAGACAACCTCTTTAACAAGTGGTGCTGGGAAAACTGGACAGCCACTTGTAAAAGAATGAAACTAGATCACTTTCTAACACCATACACAAAGATAAACTCAAAATGGATCAAAGATCTAAGCATAAGACCAGAAACTATAAAACTCCTAGAGGATAACATAGGCAAAACACTCTCTGCTATAATCCAAAGCGGGATACTCCATGACCCACCTCCCAGAATATTGGAAATAAAAACATGAATAAACAAATGGGACCTAATTAAAATTAAAAGCTTTTGCACAACAAAGGAAACTATAAGCAAGGTGAAAAGACAGCCTTCAGAATGGGAGAAAATAATAGCCAATGAAGCAACAGACAAACAATTAATCTCAAAAATTTACAAACAACTCCTGCAGCTCCATTCTAGAAAAATAAACAACCCAATTAAAAAGTGGGCCAAAGAACTTAACAGACATTTCTCCAAGGAAGATATAAAAATGGCTAACAAACACATGAAAAGATGCTCAACATCACTCATTATCAGAGAAATGCAAATCAAAACTACAATGAGGTACCACTTTACACCAGTCAGAATGGCTGCCATCCAAAAGTCTACAAGCAATAAATGCTGGAGAGGATGTGGAGAAAAGGGAACCCTCTTACACTGTTGGTGGGAATGCAAACTAGTACAGCCACTATGGAAAACAGTGTGGAGGTTCCTTAAAAAGCTGCAAATAGACCTGCCATATGACCCGGCAATCCCACTGCTGGGCATATACACCGAGGAAACCAGAATTGAAAGAGCCACGTGTACCCCAATGTTCATCGCTGCATTGTTTACAATAGCTAAGACATGGAAACAACCTAGATGCCCATCAACTGATGAATGGATAAGAAAGCTGTGGTACATATACACAATGGAATATTACTCAGCATTAAAAAAAAATTCATTTGAAGCAATTCTACTCAGATGGACGAAACTCTGGAGCCCATTATCCAGAGTGAAGTAAGCCAGAAGCAAAAACAACAATACAGTATATTAACACATATATATGGAATTTAGAAAGACAGTAACGAGAACCCAACAAGGGAGACAACAAAAGGAACGCAGATGTATAGAATAGACTCGTGGACTTTGTGGATGAGGGTAAGGGTGGGATGATATGGGAGAAGGGCACTGAAGCATGTTAATTGTCATGTGTCTAATCAATCGCCAGCCCAGGATTGATGCTCGGGACTGGTGCAGCGAGATTTCCCGGGGGGGAGGGAGGAGGGAGGGGGGATCCGGAGGGGAAGCATATGTAAACCCATGGTGATATCATGACAATGTATGGCAAAAACAATAATAAAAATAAATAAATAAATTTAAAAAAAAAAGAATGATTATACTTTAGAAATGTCTGTTTAAAATAGTCTCTCCAGATGGGAGTAACTTGAATTTCTAGGGTTGTACTAAACTAAATGACAGAAGTTTGTTAAATAGCTAGGTCATTTCCAAATAAAATAAGATTCTGAAACATTCATTACTGAACACTAACTTCCTCTTGCAGAGAAACTAGAGAGTTTGGACTATTAATGAATAATATTTAATGCCATCCTGAGATGTTCTCTAGAGTTTTTTTTAGAAATTATCACTGGTATTTAAATTATCACTGGTTCATCAATCTATAGAATGCTTGTACAAAGGTCAATTCTTGGTTGCTTAAGGAAAGTAGGATGTGTGTTTTCAGTAAAGAAGGTATGACGAATGAAATTACATTTTATGAAGGGGAAAGGAAGTAGGTCTGACTTACAGTTGGCTGTTTCAGGACGAGAGAACAAAGTAATGGGTACAGAAAGTGATAAGAAGGTGTTATGGAAAGTGGACCCCAAGGGAAGAGTTTTGTGTTTTCTTGAGATGTTGAACTGTCTTTGATAATGGATTTTAAGTTTCTCTTAAATGGATTTTAAGTTTCTCTACCTCTGAAATGATCTGTTCTATGTTCACCTTTGAAATCTTGTTACTTTGGCTAAGTGAATATATTGCTTCACAGTGATCTATATGATTGTATCTGACTGAGTGTTATAAACTCTTTTGATATTTATTGATAAAGCTTTCCAAATAATTTGAGTTCTAGCTAACTTTGGGATGCTTCAGAGGAACCCTGAAACATCCCAAAGAGAGATATTAAACTACCTGAGTTCATTTGACATGTTAAAAATCACATGGGAAGTATTGCTGGAGGAGTGATAAATCTTCTCAGGTTATACTGTATAGTTGATGTTACTAATACAGATATCCTAAAATTATGTGGAATTCATATATATCTGATATGCTCTGATAAAATGTCAATTATAATTCGAGTTATCATATTAAAGGGTTACATATCACAGCAATGACCAGGCTACTTGTCAATTGCAATTTAATCAGATTTTAAACACGCCTTCTATTGTTTCACTCTGATGCCTTTGCAAGGATACTGCTACTTCAAGATTTATGGAAAAGAATTAAGATTAAGCAATAAACAAATTTTGTTTGTTTGTTATTTGGTCAACTGGTAACAGACTGGAATTTAGTCTACTCTCTATGTTAAGAGAACAAAGTTTTCTTAGAATGCAGCTTTCGATAACAGATTTATGAATTTCTTTGCCTTTAAGTGACTTATATTTGTTTTTAAAATCTTTTGTTACTTTGGTAAAATAAAGAAATAAAGAAGCATTATTTAAGATTATGGTACATGTAGACAAAGCTCATTCTGCTTCCACAAAAAATAAGCCCTCATGGTTACATTTTTGCTATCCTGATGTCCTTAAAACATGGCAACAGTCTACTCCTAAATCGGGGAATTAAAAATGGTGAACAATAGCTGTAAATCAGAGTCAGGGCTGTGGGAAATCCAAGATGGTCACTTGGATTTTCCCGGCTCCCTGACAAACCTCATTTATTTATTTATTTATTTTTGATGGGTTAAAGCCTTCCCTAGCTACAGGGTTAATGCCTTCATAACGAAAAAATTATGTTTCATTGACTATTAAATTTTGTTAGTTGTCAAACAATTTCTAGTTTTGTTAATTAAGGTCTAGTATTTACTAAGTCTCACTTCTAGATAGTTTCTTGTTGTTATGTTATATTGCTAAAAGATTTAATTTATTAAAAAGGACACTCTAAGTTTGTTTCTAAAGTTTATCTCAGTCAGCAATCTTCACATAAAGATCAGATGCTCCATGATGTACAACCAAGAGATTAACCCCAGGGTATAGTCATTTAACAAGTGAAATCAGATGACCTGTGGTATACTAGGCTATACCTAATGAAAGTTCTTGACTTAAATTCTTACTTATGACCTTACTTACTAATAATTGCTAGCTATATTATTTTCCATGTCGCTTGTTTCAGAAGAGTTCTTATGTTACTAAATGTGTAACTGAGCGTGTGATAAAATGCTGATATGCAGTTCCATATGAGATCAGTGATTGCAATAATGTAACTCTAGATATGGGAAGAAGCAACAAGAAGGAATATTTTCCTGGACCAAGAGGCTAGTAAGACAGGTATGGTCCAGAGACTTTGGCTACATGCACGGCCTGGTCCAGTAATAGCACACTGAGTGGCCTGTCAATAGAATCTTCGTTAGACCTGAGAATGAGCCGTCCCACCACTGTAGGACACAATGCCCATGAAATGCCCCCAAAGCATGGTCAAATATGTGGCTATGAAAGGATCCTGCTGATTGGAAGTTGACACTTGCCAGCTGCCTCTACAAGGATTACTTCGTGACCACTGCAAGCTTCTGACCTTCAACATCCCCTGAAAGGAGTTCAGGGTGGAGATCAGAAATAAGGCACTCTGTGCTCTGGAAAAAACCCACAAGAACTGGCTTTTAGATAGTCAGATGTCTTCAGGTAGAGATTTTATGAACCCAAATTCTTGCATCTTCTCATACTTAGAGAAACAGTAACGTCACAAACCAATGTCTAGTCCTGATTCTCCTGGCTAGCTCCTCAGCAGCTTTCTTACTTCTATTAATCTTTGGGCCATGTACCTTTAACTTTCTTGCTAAATTTGTTTCTGCTTGAATACAACAAAGCTCCAAGTGGTAGTAGGACAAGAATATTCCCTGACCAACACCCAGATGATGCTGAAACAAGTAACCTTATCATTCCATGAACTCTCATCTCCCTCTATAAATACACCCTGACAGAGAGCAGGCAAAGGGAGCCCAGAGCCCCATGACACCCTGTACAGCTTGAAGAAGCCAGAGGGGTCATTGCCCCTTTTCCTTTGAGACCAGGTTTCCAAATGCCTGAGAAGGGAAATAGGTAGATAGTTAGACATGAGCAGGGTATCTAGAGGGGCCAAAGAATAGGCCCTAAAAATAAACAGAGGGAGGAATGTGGTGACCCAAGGATGAAAGAGTAGATAAAACCAAGGAGGGTCTTGGAATGTAGGAACAAAAAACCAGACCCTTATCATCCTTCCCTCCCCCATGTTGTAACTGTTAATGGATTTCAGGTCCTCCTGAGCAGTATAACCTGTTTCCCCTCCTACCCCAGAGGGAGAAGATATTTGCCTTACTCTCCCCACCCACCCCTCATCAGTATATGTGCCTCATCCAATCAGCAAATGACCTGCAAGACCACTATCCCACCCCTTGTATCCTGGGTATAAAAGTGGACTAAGGATCCCTGTTCACCGCTGTTTCTCCCTTGAGCTGGCCCACTGTTGTAACAGCATCTCCCACTCTAATAAACTTTATTTCCCTCTCATTCTGTCTCATGTCTGGAAATTCTTTTCCAACCCATGCCCAGACCACGATATAAATGAATTCCAGGTTCATGTGAACCAGGAATTAATATTAAATTAATACTGGGATCAACTACAAATTGGCACATGGCTGTCAACTGCAAATCAGCACTTACCAAGAGCATTTGCCAACGACTAACCAACAATAATAACAATGGTATTTGCCATCTACCTCTGTGGAGATTGAACCCTGTGCTGCTACAGCTGATCTTCAACACTCCCTGAAGGAATTCAGGGTTGAGTGATGCAGATAGTGAAGATGAACTAAAGAACCACTTGATGAAAGTGAAAGAAGAGAGTGAAAAAGCTGGCTTAAATCTCAACATTCAAAAAAATGAAGATCATGGCATACGGTCCCATCACTTCATAGCAAATAGATGGGGAAACAATGGAAACAGTGAGAGACTTTACCTTCTTGGGCTCCAAAATCACTGCAGACGGTGACTGCAGCCATGAAATTAAAAGACACTTGCTCCTTGGAAGAAAAGCTATGACCAACCTAGATAGCATATAAAAAGCAGAGACATTACTTTGCTGACAAAGGTCTGTCTAGTCAAAGCTATGGTTTTTCCAGTAGTCATGTGTGGATGTGAGAGTTGGACCATAAAGAAAGATGAGCACTGAAGAATTGATGCTTTTGAACTGTGATGTTGAAGAAGACTCTTGAGAGTCCCTTGGACTTCAAGGAGATCAAAGCAGTCAATGCTAGGAAATCAGTCCTGAATATTCATTGGAAGGACTGATGCTAAAGCTGAAGCTCCAATACTTTAGCCACCAAAGTGAAGAACTGATCATTTGAAAAGACCCTCATGCTTGGAAAGACTGAAGGCAAGAGGAGAAGGGGACAACAGAGGATGAGATGGTTGGATGATATCACCAGCTCAATGAACATGAGTCTGAGCAAGCTCTGGAAGTTGATGATGGACAACCGCTGCAGTCCATGGGGTCTCAAAGAGTCAGACATGACTGAGCGACTGAACTGAACTGAGGCTTTTTGTGCTCCAGGGAATCTGTTGGGACAGGTCTTTAGATAGTTGGATATTTTTAGGAACAGGTTTATGATTCCAACCCCTGCATCTCTTCATATCTAGAAAAGCACTAAATTCATTCACGGTGACATCAGAGCCTTGTGACTACGAAAAAACATCTTGTAAAGTAAGCATTTGATTGCGCTGAACTCCACCTTTACCAAAACCTTATATATTGACCTTCCCTACTTCCTACTACCTTAATTTAATTGGAGGATAATTTCTTTACAATATTGTGGTGGTTTTTGCCATATATCTACATAAATCACCTATGGGTGCACATGCATCTCCCCATCCTGAACCCCCTCCCAAACCCCTTGAGTTGTCCCAGAGCACTGGCTTCGTGTGCCTTTCTTCATGCATCGAACTTGCACTTGTTATCTATTTTACATACAGTAATATACATCTTTCAATGCCATTCTCTCAAGTCATCCCACCCTCCCCTTCTCCCACATAGTCCAAATGTCTGTTCTTTACATCTGTGTCTCTTTTGCTGCCTTGCATATAGGATTGTATTTAACATCTTTCTAAATTCCATATATATATGCATTATTATACTGAATTGGTGTTTCACCTTCTGACTTACTTCACTCTGTATAATAGGCTCCAGTGTTGTCCACCTCGTTAGAACTGACTCAAATGCATTCTTTTTTATAGCTGAGTAATATTCCATTGTGTATACGTACCACAGCTTCCTTATCCATTCATCTGCCTATGGACATCTAGGTTGCTTTCATTTCCTAGCTATTGTAAACAGTGCTGCAATGAACATTGGGATACATCTGTCTCTTTCAATTCTGGTTTCCTCCATGTGTATAACCAGCAACCCCACTACCTCTTTAGAGCAGTCTCTCAGAGCTATCTGAGGTGCTGCTTCTCAGGCTACAGTTCTCATTTTGCCCCAAATAAAACTTAACTCACAACCTTGAAGTTGTGCATCATTTTTAATCAACCCTGGTATTAATGTTTTTCCAATGATCTAATATAGATATATGTTAGGAATCATCAACATTAAATACTTTCATTGTGCCTTCGTTTAATATAATCTAAATACCATCTTGTTCTAAATTCATCAGCAAGGAAAGAAAATGAGATAAGAGCTTTCAGTCAACTTTTAGAAATAATTATATTTTAGGATTTCTTCAGATACTCCATAATTGAAAATTAGAATTGTGTTCATAGAAGTGATGGAAAGTTTGTGGAAAGTGGGCCCCGCAAAAAGACTTCTGTACATAATCAGTGAGGATTGAGTTTAAATAAGTTTGAGTAAATAAACTTTAAAAATATGCTGGTGCAAAACTTGAATTTGGCTTTACTATTAAAAAGACAAATTTTCTTAAGATATTGCATTACCTTTGATTACAGATTTTAAGTTTCTTTACCTCTTAAGTGATCTGTTCTGTATTTGTCTTAAAAATATTTTATTGTTACTTTGGCTAATTGAATATCTACTGTTTCACACTGACCTAAGATCCTGTTGTGTTTCAAAACTTTGATATTCTTTTCACAAAACTTCTCAAATCAAATTATAATGAAGTTTCTTTGACCTCTATTTAACATTGAGATGCTTCAAAGGGCCCCTAAACTACTCCAAAGGGAGATATTAAACTAATTAGATTCACTGGGTATTCTAATTGAACAAGCTGTCAAATGAATAAATGGTCTTAGGTTATTTTTGTTCTTGTTAAGTCACTAAATCATGTCTAATTCATTGTAATCCCATGGAATGCATCCATCCTTTACTCTCTCCCAGATTTTGCAAAAACATGTCTGTTGAATCAATGATGCTATCCAACCTTCTCACCCTGTCACCTCCATCTCTTCCTCTCCTCAATCTTTCTCAGCATCAGAGACTTTTCCAATGAGTCGGCTGCTCACATCAGTTGGCCAAAGTATTGGAGCTTCTACTTCAGCATCAGTCCTTCTAATGAATATTCAGGGTTCATTCCCTTTAAAATTGACTGATTTGATTTCCTTGTGATCCAAAGGACTCTCAAGAGTCTTCTCTAGCACCACAATTTGAAAGCATCTATTCATCAGCACTCAGCCCTCTTTATGGACAACCTCTCAGAGCCAAAGTGAACTGGTACATTTAGTTATAATTTTTATGGTTTCAATCTAAAACAATTGCCGGTTTAAAACTGTATTTTCCAGGTATAAAGAAAACCTTCCCCTTAAACTAATAGTGATTTACTGTAATTTGGTACATTATACCTTTATAAGCAGAAATGTAACATTTATCTTCTTCTCTCAATCTGGTTGACCCTGCCAGTACAATATGCTTGTCTGCAAGAGTAAGCCATGCATGTCCAAGCACCCATAGCCAGTACAGTGAAACTGTGGATAGCTACTTAAATCCATGATGGCTCCTTTGGTTGCTGGATTATAGCAACTGAATTACAATTGGATTAATCATTCTTTTAACTAGTTCTTTGTTTTCAAATTGTTTGTGCTTTGTGTTTCCCTGTGGCACTGTGCCTTTGTCAATGTTACTAGCTGTATTACTTATATGCGGTCTTATTTATAAGATTATTGTTTCTTCCAGTACCCAGTGTATACCAGACCTCCAAAAAAACTTCCATGACTAAACATCCTGGGGAAATAAATCATATTTACAACATAAAATAAATGTAATAGTGTGATTCTAGGTATGGGAAGATGCAACAAAGGAAAACAGCTCCTGGATCACAATCAGACAAGATCCAGATAATTTTTAATTATCAATGTTGTCTAATCCAAAATTTTACACCTCAAGTGGCATATCAAGGATTTTCACCTGATCTGGGATGAGCCTCTCAGCAACATGGGGCCAAATTTGATCATGAACTGTCTCCCAAATATTGGTCAAATTCCTGTCCAAGAGGAATGCATCTGAGGCAGCCCTCCAGTGTGAGCCAGTGATCCCTGAAGAAACTCAGGAAGGAGAAAAATACTTGCCATCTGCCAGCCATCAGACTACAGCCACTCCCTATGGTAAGCCCTGAGGAAACTCAGAATATGAGATACAAGCCCCCAGATACATGAGGTGCATATCAAGGAAATAATTTCAGTGAGCCCAGATTTTTGCATCTTCCCATACATAGAAAAGCACTAAATTCCTTAACTTGACATGTTGCCTCCCAGGCCTGAAGTCCTCAAAAGTCCCATCTAATAAAACATAATTCTTAACTTATAGTTTGTAAATATTTTTTAAGTCTACAGGTGTAAAGTAGACACTTTCCATACAGGAGCAAAAGAAAAAGCATTTGAACACAACCAATAGTGGACATTCCCAGAGAGATTCATCTGACAAGACATAAATATGAAGCAATTAAATGGTCATTACCCCTTTTCCCACAAGATTACCAGATGGACATTTATAGTGGGGAACTGTTACAGGGAAGAACTGACTCCACATTGGATGTTTCTTTTTCTGTAACGTTTGCCTCCTATTGCTTTTGTTCACTAAATGCATACTGTCCATACATAATGGCCTGCCTTGGGGAACCTTAACCCTCTGCCTGAATGTTAAACCAAAATGCCTTTGATCAGGAGCCTAACCACCTGTGGGTGGCTACCGGAAGAAAGAAAGAAATACATGTCCCTACCAAGGCCAGACATTACAGGAGAGATTTATAACAGGCACGCCCTTTTTCACTTTACCTGCTCACCTCCCTTCCTTATTCTATAAAAGAATCTGGCATCCAGACCCCAATAAGATGGTTATTTTGATACATTAGTTACCATATTCTCAGTCTGACGGCTTTCCAAATAAAGTCATATTCCTTGCCTCAACATACAGTCTCTGATTCACTGGCCTGTTATGATGGGATCAGAGGGAGCCTGACTAATAACTTAAGTTTGATAAACAGATCAAAAG
This sequence comes from Antilocapra americana, assembly GCA_007570785.1. NCBI lineage: Eukaryota > Metazoa > Chordata > Mammalia > Artiodactyla > Antilocapridae > Antilocapra > Antilocapra americana. The sequence goes on along the minus strand of ML664175.1, from coordinate 2,260,689 downwards.
GTTTACAGACAAGCAAAAACTAAAACAGTTTCAGCACCATGAAATGAGCTTTCCAAGAAATATTACAGGAACTTCTCTAGGTAGAAAAAGAAAAGTAAAAAACTAGAAACATGAAAATTACAAAATGAAAAAGTTCAACACTAAGACAAACATACAGTAAATGGAGAAAATCATCCACACACGTAGCTAGTAGGAAGGTTGAAAAACAAGAAATGGTAATATCTTCTATATCCACATAAGAAGTTAAAGATGCACAAAATGATTAGCTGTAAAATATTTCATCAAAAACAATTATCATGAGGGGAAGAGAATTCAAAAGACTGTTAAATTGCATTTGAGAGTAAGATCAGAAAATTGAACACACTGGTCATAGCAAACACCCTCTTCCAACAAAACAAGAGTCGACTCTACACATGACATCACCAGTTGGTCCATAGCGAAATGAGATTGACTATATTCTTTGCAACTGAAGATAGAGAAGCTCTGTATAGTCAGCAAAAAAATGACCTGAAGCTGACTGTGTCTCTGATCATGAGCTGCTCAATGCAAAATTCAGACTTAAAATGAAGAAAGTAGGGAAAACCACTAGGCCATTCAGGTATGACCTAAATCAAATTCCTTATGATTATACAGTGGAAGTGACAAATAGATTCAAGGGATTAGATCTCACAGACAAACTGCCTGAAGAACTATGGTTGGAGGTTCATAACATTGTACAGCAGGCAGTGACCAAAACCATCCCCAAGAAAAAAGAAATGCGAGAAGGCAAAATAGTTCTCAGGAGGCCTTACAAGAGGCTGAGAAAGAAAAGAAGTGAAATTCAAAGCAGAAAGGGAAGGATATACCTAGAATGCAGAGTTTCAAAGACTAGCTGGGAGAGATAAGACAGTCTTCTTAAATGAATTATGCAAAGAAACAGAAGAAAACAATAGAATGGGGAAAATGAAAGACCTCTTCAAGACAATCAGAGATACCAAGGGAACATTTCATGCAAAGATAGGCATAATAAAGGATAGAAACAGTAAAGACCCAAGAGAAGCAGAAGAGATTAAGAAGAAGTAGCAAGAATACACAGAAGAATTATACAAAAAAGGCCTTAATAACCCAGATAACCATGATGGTGTGGTCACTAAACTAGAGCCAGACATACTGGAGTGTGAAGTCAAGAGGGATTTAGGAAGCATTACCACAAACAAAACAACAAATCTAGTGGAGGTATTAGGATTGCAGCTGAGCTATTTTAAATCCTAAAAGATGATGCTGTTAAAGCGCTGCATTTCAACATGTCAAAAAATGTGGAAAACTCAGCAATGGCCACAGGCTTAGAAAAGGTCAGTTTTCATTCCAATCCCAAAGAAGGGCAATGCCAAAGAATGTTCAAAGTGAAAGTCACTCAGTCGTGTCCGACTCTTTGTGACCCCATCGTCTATACAGTCCTTGGAATTCTCCAGGCCAGAATACTGGAGTGGGACCTTCCCAACCCAAGGACTGAACCCAGGTCTCCTGCATTGCAGGCAGATTCTTTACTAGCTGAGCCACCAAGGAAGCCCAAGAATGTTCAAACTACCATACAATTGAGCTCATTTCACATGCTAGCAAGGTAATTTTCAAAATCCTTCAAGCAAGGCTTTAACTGTACGTAAACTGAGAACTTCCAAATGTACAAGGTGGATTTAGAAAAGGGGAGGAACCAGAAATCAAATTGCCAACATCCCCATGATCATAGGAGAAACAAGAGAATTTGAGAAGAGCATCAAGTTCAGTTTCATTGACTATGCTAAAGCCTTTGACTGTGTGGATCACAGCAAACTACGGCAAATTCTTAAAGAGATCAAAATACCAGACCACCTTACCTATCTCCTGAGAAACCTATATGGAGGTCAAGATGCAACAGTTAGAATTGGACATGGAACAATGTTGGAAAAGGAGAATAATAAGGGTGTACATTATCATCCTGTTTATTTAACTTAAATGCAGAGTACATTATAGGAAATGCTGGGCTGGATGAATCAAATGCTGGAATTCATATTGCCAGGAAAAATATCAACAACCACAGATATGCAGACAATACTACTCTAATGGCAGAAAGAGAAGAGAAACTAAATAACCTCTTGATGAGGGTGAAAGAGGAGAGCGAAAGAGCTGGCTTAAAACTCAATATTCAGAAAGCTAAGATCATGGCATCTGATCCCACCACTTTATGGCAAATAGGTGGGGCAAAAATGGAAACAGGACAAACTTTATTTTCTTGGCCTCCAAAATCACTGCAGATTAAGACTGCTGCCATGAAATTAAAAGACGCTTGCTCCTTCAAAGAAAATTACAACAAAACTAGACAGTGTATTAAAAAGAATAAACAGGCAAAACCAACACAATAAAGAAAATTTAAAAAAAAAAAGAAAAAGAACTTCATTAACTAAAAAAATAAAATAAAATAAAAAGAATAAACATCGCTTTGCCAACAAATGTCTGTGTAGTCAAAGCTATGGTTTTTTAAGTAGTCATGTAAGAGATGTAAGAGTTGGACCATAAAGAAGGCTGAGTGCTGAACAACTGGTGCTTTTAAACTGATGCTGGAGAAAACTCTTGAAAACCCCTTGGACTGCAAGATCAAATCAGTCAATCCTAAAGGGAATCACGTCTGAATATTCATTACAAGGACTGATGCTGAAGTTCCAATAATTTGGCCACCTGATGTGAAGAGCTGACTCATCGGAAAAGACTCTGCTGCCAAGAAAAACTGAAGGCAAAAGGAGAAGGGGACGACAGAGAATGAGATGGCTTATGGCATCACCAACTCAATGGACATGAGTTTGAGCAAACTCCAGGAGATGGTGAAGGACAGAGAAGCCTGGCATGATGCTGTCCATGGGGTTGCAAAGAATCAGGCAAAACTCAGTGACTGAATTGAAGTGCTATCCCCAAGACCTACAATCAGACTCCAGGAACCAGCTATACCTACCAGGAGGATGGCACTAATCCCAGTCCCTGGCTTCATCCACTAGTGGGCAGGCAATGGTCCCAGAGTCTTCTGAACCATGACTCTACCCAATTGTGAACTAGTATAAGCCCCAAGGCCCCCTGGTGTTCTGCAGTCAGCCACCTAAAGAGCCAGATGCACCAATAAGAGTATCCTCTAAGAAGGCAGGATCTGGCAACCAACCAGACTGAGGTCCAATCAAGTCTACCAGATATCCCACATTGTCTACCACGATAAAAGGACCACACAGCCCTCATGTGAGAGCCTCTTAAGGATATAGACCAGAAACAAGTCATTTATGTTTGCTGCTGAGACACATTCTCTCCTACAAAAGACCATTTCTCTAAGGTCAGGAAACCTAAACAACCTATCAGACACATAAAAAATCAAAACAAAACAAACAAACAAAAAAACCAGCAACTTATACAAAAATGAGGCAACAGAGGAACATATTCCAGGTGAATAAATAAGCAAAAACCCCAGAAGAACTAAGTGAAATAGAGATAGGTAATCTACCTGAGGAAGAGTTCAAAGAACTTGAGAGCAGAATGGAAGCATAGAACCAGAAGTTAGACATTTTTAACAGAGCTAGAAAATATAAAAACAAATTTGATGAATAAAATGATAACTGAGATGAAAAATACACTAAATGATATAAAAGAATGGATCAGCAAGATGAAAGAGTAAGGGAAATCACTGATGATGAACAAGAAAAAGAATGAAAAGAAATGAGGACCATTTAAGAGACTTCTGGAGAACATAAGAATACTCACATTTGTGTTATAGAAGTCCCAGAAGAAGAGAGAATGAAAGGGGCTGAGAACATGTTTGAAGACACAGTAGCTAAACACTTCCCTAACCTAGAAAGGAACAGATATATAAAGTCCCGGAAGCTCAGAGAGTCTCTTAACACAAGGAGGAACTTACCAAGACACGTGATCATTAAAATGTCAAAGGTTAAATATAGAGAAAATATTAAAAGCACCAGGGAAAACAAGTAAGTTATAGACAAAGGCTATCTGATGAACTGCAGGCCAGAAGGGAGTGGCATGATATATAATGAAAGGGAAACACATACAACTGAGAATACTCAGGAAGACTCTCACTTTCTTACAGGGAAGAACGGACTCCATGTTGGATTTGTTTCTTTTACTTTAACCTTTGCTTCTCATTGTTTTTGTTCACTAAAAGGGTACTGTCTATACATAATGGCCTTCCTCAGGGAACCTTGCCCCTCTGCCTGAAAGTTAAACCAAAATGATGCCTTTGTTCAGGACCTTGGCCACCTGTGGATGGCAACAGGAAGGAAGAAATTAACACATCTTTCCTGAGGCTAGCTATTCCAGGAGAGATTTGTAGGAGTAACTGCCTTTTTTATTTTGCCTCCTCACTTCCCCCTCTCTTTGTTCTAAAAAAGAACCTACCATCCCGACCCTGATTAGATGATTATTTTGAGATATTCATCTGCCATCCTCTTGTCTTCTTTCTGATAAAATTGTATTCCTTGCCTCAACATCTCATCACTGACTCATCGACCTCTATGTGGTGAGCAGAACAAGGTTGGACTCGTAACAAATTTGGCTTAGCCAGCCAGGAGCCTTGCTGCTAATGGCTAGCCAGCCCCAGGCAGGGAATCTGGGGGCAAGACCCTAGCAGCTGCCAGGACCATCTGTCCTGAGGATCCTTCCTTCAAAATTCTCTGATGCAGCACCAAGTGCCCCAGTGACTGGCAGTCGAAGCAAGGAACCAACAAACTTCTAGGAATTGGCAGATATCTGTTTGTAGGTAAGTCCATCTGATTTGGTAACCAGTTTGTTGGTGTTATGTCTTGGTTTTGTATGTCCTTTTGTGTTGCAAGTCTACAGACTTGATTTTATAGGTTAAGTTGCTCTTGTGTGCATGCTAGGAACATATTCTCTAAATTTCAGCTTTTCCTTTTTGGGACAAGTCAATTTGGATGGGGTACCTTGCTAGAGAGGGGAGTTGTTATTGGATTGCACATGAGTAAGAACCAGCTTGTTCAGAACTAATTCTTTTTCTTTTTTTAATTCACTGTTTTTGTGTGGTAAGTCTACCCAAGTTGGGAACCAGTTTGATGATTTTTGTCATGGCTTTGTTTTGGTTTTGTGTCCATCAGTGTTGGAATTTGTTTGTGCTTTTTGTACTCTGGTATTATCAAACTTATAAAAATGGAAAATATTTCATGTATCCCAAAGAAAGCCCTTTGGGGGAGTGCATTAGATACATTAAGATAAGAAGAGCGATGGCCCCGAATGCCTCACTGAATTATCGCAGTTAAATGTGTTAAATAACTTGTGGTTAAAAGTGTTTTGCAAAGAGCTGGGAAAAGAGATAAGATTACATATTTAGAAGCATGTATGCCATCACATCAGGAGAAAAAGAAGTCAGAGGGCACCCACTGTGGACTAGGAGCCACTCTCATGGCAGGAATATTTCCCTTATGCTAAAGTCCTGTAAGAAGCCAGGAGGCTCCATTAGACTTGAGGAATCTGACCCTAATTTCCCCACAGGAGCCCTGGGTACTTTGACATTGGGGAACAAATTGACTGACTTTCTAATATGGGTGCCACATATCCAGTGGAAACACCAAGGCAGCACAAAAGACATCTCAGTCTATCCTTGCCACTAGAGTTTCATTTATTCTCACAACTTCTAGAATGCCGCTGATTGAAACCTAGGTAATTCCTTAAAAGTACTTGCAAATAGAGTACCAAAATGGGAGACCATGGGTCTGACTAAGATAACCATAGCTTATACTCAGAGCCTGATAAAATTTTGGAAGAGACCTTCTCCACTCAGCTTATTAAGAAAATGTAAAACTTTCAACAAAATAAATGGGTATGTCAGTCCTTCAATATCAGTAGCCACCCAATACTTCAAAGAAAGAAAAACAAACTGTCCTTGTTTTAGAAATGTAGTCTTTACATAAACACAAGTGTGGTCCAGAAATAATTTAAAGACCATCAATTTTTTTTTAATACTTCCCCAAACTTCCCTGTTCAGCTTAAGAGGCATGGAAGTATTAAACTAAGGGGGAAACAAAGTCATCCTAGGAAGAAGTTACCTGTAACTTTGAGATGCAAATGTCCTACCTGGTCTTCTCAGGAACCCTATCTCTGCCATCCTTTTCAAGTACTAATTTTAAAGAGGAAAAAGTGGTTTAGAATTTGGCTTTTCCAGAATAAATACAAATCTTAAATGTCTCTTCTGCAAATATTTAGCCATCTAGCCAAGTGAGTTTGACTCATTCCATCTGCCAAAACTCAATTTTAATCCAACCTTTTTTGTGATCTGATGGATTTTACATTGTCTTAACCGGACTCGGGGCTGAAATCTTGAAATGAGAAATGTGGTCTTTGTTTGTGTGTTTGTGTGTATCTTTGTCTTTGGATAACATTGCCATGGTTGATCTGTAAAAGAGGTCTATTTCATTGTCTTAAAGAAAAATAAGCACTTACAAACAATTCTCAATACAAGAGAAATTAAGCTAAATGAGGTTCAGGTTCATGTGAACTAGGAATATTAAATTAATACTGGTATTAATGCCTATTCATTGATCTAATTAATATAGACATGTCTTAGGAATCATCAACATTATGTATAATATTTTATCATGCCTAGGTTTGTGTGTGCCTGCTCAGTCACTTCAATCATGTCTGACTCTTTTAGACCCTATGGACTGTAGCATATCTGGCTCCTATATCCATGGGATTCTCCAGACAAGAATACTGGAGTGGGTTGCCATGTCTTCCTCCAGTGGACCTTCCTCACCCAGGGATTGAACTCGTTTCTCTTATGTCTTTTCCTGCATTGGCAGGCAGGTTCTTTACCAGTAGTGCTACCAGGGAAGGCCAGTTTTAATACAGGCTAAATAAAATCTTGTTTATCTATGATAAATTCATCAGCCAGAAAGAAAATGAGATAACAGCTTTGGGTGAACTTTTAGAAATAATTATATTTTAGGATCTCTTCAGATATTCCATAATTGAAAGTTAGAATTGTGCTAAAATAAGTGATGGGACGTTTGTGGAAAGTGGGCCCCCCAAAAAGGGTTTTGTACATAATCAGCCAGGATTAAGTTTAAAATCAGCTTAATTGAGTAAATAAACTTTAAAAATATGCTGGTCCAAAACTGAATTTGGCTTTACTATTAAAATGAGAAATTTTCTTAGGATATTGCATGGCCTTTGATTACAGATACTAAGTTTCTTTACCTCTTAAGTGATCTGTTCTGTATTTACCTTTAAAATATTTTATTGTTAGTTTGGCTAAGTGAGTAACTACTGTTTCACAGTGACCTATGATCCTGTTGTGTTTTAAAACTTTTTCTGATATTCTTTCAACAAAACATCCCAAATCAAATTATAGTAAAGTTCCTTTCACCTCTACCTAACTTTTGTTGTTACTGTTCAGTCACTCAGTCATGTCCTACCCTTTGTGACCCCATGGACTTCAGCACACCAGGCTCCCTGTACTTCATCTCCCAGAGCTTGCTCAAACTCATGTCCATTGAGTCAGTGATGTCATCCACCCATCTCATCCACTGCCTTCATCTTCTCCTGCCTTCAATCTTTACTAGCATCAGGTTCTTTTCTAATTAGTCAGCTTTTTGCATCAGGTGGCCAAAGTATTGGAGCTTCGGCATCAGTCCTTCCAATGAATATTCACCATTGATTTCCTTTAGGATTGACTGGTTTGATCTCCTTGAAGTCAAAGGGCCTCTCAAGGGTCTTCTCCAATGTCACAGTTCAAAAGCATCATATCTTTGGTGCTCAGCCTTCTTTATGGTCCAACTGTCACATCCATACATGACCAATGGAAAAACTAATGGAAAATACAGACCTTTGTCTGTAAAGTAATGTCTTTGCCTTTTAATATGCTCTTTGGGTTTGTCATAGCCTTTCTTCCAAAGAGCAAGCATCTTTTAATTTCATGACTGAAGCCACCATCTGTGGTGATTTTGGAGCCCAAGAAAGTAAAGTCTCTCACTGTTTCCCCATCTGCCATGACATGATGGGACCAAATGCCATGATCTTTGTTTTTTTAATGTTGATTTTCAAGCCAGCTTTTTCACTCTCCTCTTTCACTTTCATCAAGAGGCTCTTCAGTTTCTCTTTGCTTTCTGCTGTAAGGGTAGTTCTAACTGTTCTGTTGCTTCTTGATCAGAATACAGGTTTCTTAGGAGGCATGTAAGGCGGTCTGGTATTCCCATCTCTTGAAGAATTTTCCACAGTTTGTTGTGATCCACACAGTCAAAGGCTTTAGCGTGGTCAATGAAGCAGATGTTTTTCTGGAATTCTCTTGCTTTTTCTATGACCCAATGGATGTTGGCCATTTGAACTGATTCCTCTGCTTTTTCTAAATCCATCTTGAACATCTGAAAGTTCACAGTTCATGTACTGTTGAAGCCTATCATGGAGATTTTTGAGCATTACTTTGCTAGCATGTGACACGAGTGCAATTGTGAAGTCGTTTGAACATTCTTTGGCATTGCCTTTCTTTGGGATTGGAATGAAAACTGACCAATCCTTTTCTAGTCCTGTGGTCACTGCTGAGCTTTCCAAATTTGCTGGCATATTGAGTGCAGCACCTTCCCAGCATCATCTGTTAGGATTTGAAATAGCTCAGCTGGAATACATCACCTCCAATAGCTTTGCTTGTAGTGGAGCTTCTTAAGGCCCACTTGACTTCACACTCCAGGATGTCTGGCTCTAGATGTATGATCACACTAACATGGCTTATGTGTCATTAAGATCTTTTTTGTATAGTTCTTCTGTGTATTCTTGCCACCTCTTCTTAATATCTTCTGCTTCTGTTAGGTCCATATCATTTCTGTCCTTTATTGTATCCATCTTTGCATGAAATGTTTTACCTATGTAACTTTGGGATGTTTCAAATAGCCCCTTTAACACCCCAAAGGGAAATATTAAACTAATTAGGTTGACTTGGTATGCTAAATTACATGGAAAGAGCTTTCTAATGAGTAATACATCTTCTTAGGTTATTTTCGTTCTTGTTAAGTGGCTAAGTCATGTCCTACTCTTTGTGACCCAATGGACTGTGGTACATCAGGCTTCTCTGTCCTTTATTAACTCCCAGAGTTTGCTCAAAATCATGTCCATTGAGTCAATGATGCTATCCAACCATCTCATTGTCTGTCATCCCCTTCTCTTCCCGCCTTCAATCTTTCCCAGTATCATGGTCTTTTTCAATGATTCGGCTCTTCGCATCAGGTGGCCAAAGTATTGGAGCTTCTACTTCAGAATCAGTCCTTCTAATGAATATTTAGGATTCATTTCCTTCAAAATTGACTGGTTTCATCTCCTTGCAGTCCAAGGGACTCTCAAGAGTATTCTCCAGCACCACAATGTGTAAGCATCTATTCTTCAACATTCATCCTTCTTTATGGAACAACTCTGGGAAGCCAAATGAACTGGTAAACTTGGTTATAATTTTATGTTTTCTGAGTATAAAGAAAATCTTCCCCTTAAACTAATTGTGACTTACTGTAATTTGATACATTATACTTTTATAAGCTGAACTGTAACATTTATCTTCTCTCTCAACCTGGTTGATCTGGCCAGTAACATATGCTTGTCTCCAAGAGTAAGCCGTGTATGTCTAGGTATGTATGGCCAATACAGTGAAACTGTGGATAGCTCATTATATCAGCTATGGCTCCTTTGGTCACCTGATTATTGCAACTGGATTAATCATTGTTTGAATCTTTTTTGTTTTCAAATTGTGATTTGTCTCCCTGCTGCACTCTGATTTTGTGAATGTTAATAGCTGCATTACCTTTATGCTGTCTTATTTATGAGATTGTTTTCTCTTACAGTGTCCAATGTGTAACCAGACCTCCAACAAAACTTCTATGACTAAACATCTTGAGGCAATAAATCATGTTGATAACATAAAATAATTGTAGTAGTATGATTCTAGGTATTGGAAGATGCAACAAGGGACAATAACTCCTGGATCTCAATCAGACAAGATCCAGACAGTCTTTAATTATCAATGGGTCTAATCTGAAATTTAACACCTGAGTTGGCATATCAGAATTTTCACCTGATTTGAGACTCACAACAATATGGGACAAAATTTGATCATGAAATGTCTCCCAAATATTGGTCAAATTCCTGTCCAAGAGGAAAGGATCTGAAGCAGCCCTCCACTGTGAGCCAATGATCCCTAAAAAAGCCAGGAAGGATAGGAATACCTGCCATCTAGCAGCCATCAGACTACAGTCACTCCCTATGGTGAGCCCTAAGGAAACTCAGGATACAGGATACAGGCCCATAGATAGCTGAGGTGCATATCAAGGAAATAATTTCAATGAGCCCAGATTTTGGCATCTTCCCATATATAAAAAGAGCACTAGATTCCTTAACTTGAGATGCTGCCTCCTAGGCTTGAAGTCCTCAAAATTCCCACCTAATAAAACATAACTCTTAACATTTTGGTTATAAATTTTTTTTTAAGTCTACAGGTATAAAGTAGGCAATTTCCATATAGGAACAAAAGAAGCAGCATTTAGAACACTACCACCAGTACTGGACATCCCAGAGAGATTAATCTGACAACAGGAACCAATTTAAATGGTCACTGCCCTCTTTTCCAGAAGATTATGGAATGGATATTGACATGGGGAATTGTTATAGAGAAGAACTGACTCTATGTCGGATCTCTTTTACTTTAATGTTTGCTTCCTATTGCTTTTGTTCACTTAAAGGATACTGTCCATACATATGGCCTGCCTCAGGAAAACTCACCCCTCTGCCTGAATGTTACTCCAAAATGCCTTTGATCAGGACTCTGTTCACCTGTGGATGGCTACAGGAATAAGGAAATTAATACATCCCCCTGCCAAGGCCAGTTATTCCAGGAGAGGTTTGTAAGAGTCACAGCCTTTTTTACTTTACCTCCTCAACTTCCTTGCTTATTCTATAAAAGAATCTGGTATGCAAACCTCAATAAGATGGTTATTTTGAGACATTAGTTGCCATATTCTCAGTCTGCTGGCTTTCCAAATAAAGTCGTATTCCTTGCCACAACATCTCTGATTCATTGGCTTGTTGTAAGGCAAGCAGAGGGAACTTCGACTCGATAATAACTTATGCTCAATAAAGAGATCAGAAACTTTACAGACAAGTGAAACTAAGCACCATCAAACCAGCTTTGCATGAAAATGACAAAATGAAAAAGCTCATCAGTAAGAAAAACATACAATAAATGGGAAAAGTCATCCACACATATAGCTAGTGCATGTGTGCTCAGTCTCTTCGGTCATGCTTGACTCTTTGTGATCCCATGGAATATAGCCTCCCAGGCTCCTACGTCCATGGGTTTTTTCTGAACAAGAATACTGTAGTGGGTTTCCATGGCCTCCACCAGGGGATCTTCCTGACCTAGGGATTAAACTGACAACTCTTCTGTCTTCTGCTTTGGCAGGCAGGTTCTTTACCACTAGCACAATCTAGGAAGCTCATACATAGCTAGTAGGAAGGTTAAAAACAAGAAATAGTAAAATAATCTATATCCACATAAGGGGTGCACAAAACAATTAGCTGTAAAAATATATGATCAAAAACAGTTATCCTGAGAGAAAAGAGCACAAAAGGTTATTAAATTGCACTTGAGAGTAAGATTAGAAAATTAAACACACTAGTCATAGCAAACACCCTCTTCCAACTAAACAAAGAGTCGACTCTACACGTGGACATCATCAGATAGTCAATAATGAAATGAGATGGCTTATATTCACTGCAGCCAAAGGTGGACAAGCTCTAAATAGTCAGCAAAAACAAGACCTGGAGCTGACTGTGACTTAGTTCATGAGCTCCTTATTACAAAATTCAAACTTAAATTGAAGAAAGTAGCGATAACCACTAGGCCATTCAGGTATAACCTAAATCAAATCCCTTATGATCTGACAGACAGAGTGTCTAAAGAACTATGGATGGAGGTTCATAACATCATATGGGAGGTGGTGCCCAACCAGCCTAAAAAAAAAAATGCAAGAAGGCAAAATGGTTGTTTGAGGAGGCCTTACAAATAGCAGAGAAAAGAAGAGAAGCAAAAGGCAAAGGAGAAATGAAAAGATATACCCAATGGAATGCAGAGTTCCAAAGAATAGCAAGGAGACATAAGACAGCTTTCTTAAGTGAACAATACAAAGAAATAGAGGAAAACAATAGATTGGGAAATATTAAAGATCTCTTCAAGAAAATTAGAGATACCAAGGGAACATTTCATGCAAAGATGGGCACAATAAAAGACAAAAAACAAAAGGAGCCAAGAGAAGCAGAAGAGATTAATAAGAGGTGGCAAGAATGCACAAAAGAACTGTACAAAAAGTGTCTTAATGACCTGTATAACCACCACTGTATGGTCACTAACCTAGAGCCAGACATTTCGGACTGTGCAGTCAAGAGGGACTTAGGAAGCATTACTACAAACAGAGCAGCAAAGCTAATGAAGGTGATAGAATGCCAACTGAGCTATTTCAAACCCTAAAAGATGATGCTGTTAAAGCATCATCAATATGCCAACAAATCTGGAAAACTCAGCAGTGACCACAGGACTGGAAAAGGTCAGTTTTCATTCCAATCCTAAAGAAGGGAAATGTCAAAGAATGTTCAACTACTGTACAATTGCACTCATTTCACATGCTAGCAAGGTAATGCTCAAAATCCATCAAGCAAGGCTTCACTAGTACATGAACTAAGAAATTCCAGATGTACAAGCTGGATTTAGAAAAGGCAAGGAAGCAGAGATCAAATTGCCAACATCTGTTGGATCACAGAAAAAACAAAAGAATTCCAGAAAAACATCTATTTCAGCTTCATTGACTATGTTAAATCCTGTGGCTGTGCAGATGACAACAATCTATGGAAAATTTTTAAAGAGAGTGAAATACTAGACCACCTTATCTGTCTCCTGAGAATCCTATTTGCAGGCCAAGAAGCACCAGTTAGAACTGCACATGGAACAACAGATTGGTTCAAAATTGTGAAAGGAGTACAATAAGGCTGTTTATTGTCACCCTGCTTATTTAACTTCTATGCAGAGTACATCATTTGAAATGCTAGGCTGGATGAAGTACAAGCTGGAATCAAGATTGCCAGAAGAAATATCAACAACCTCAGATATACAGATGATACCACCCTAATGGCAGAAAGCAAAAGGAACTAAAGAGCTTCTTGATGAAGGTGAATGAGAAGAATGAAAAAGATGGCTTAAAACTCAACAGTCAAAAAATGAAGATCATGGCATCTGATCCCATCACTTCATGGCAAATAGAGGGGATTAAAATGGAAATAGTGACAGGCTTTATTTTCTTTGACTCCAAAATCACTGTGGATGATGACTGCAGCCATAAAATAAAAATACAATTGCTTTTTGGAAGAAAAGCTATGACAAGCCTAGATAGCATATTAAAAGGCATTGATGTTACTTTGCTAACAAGGGTCCATATGGTCAAAGCTATGTTTTTTACATAGTCATGTACAGATGTGAGAGCCGAACCATAAAAATGGCTGAGCACTGAAGAATTCATTTTTCAAACTATGGTGCTGGGGAAGTCTCTTGAGAGTTCACTGGACTGCAAGTACATCAAACCAGTCAATGATAAAGGAAACCAACCCTGAATATTCATTGGAAACACTGATGCTGAAGCTGAGGCTCTGATACATTAACCATCTGATACAAAGAGCCAACTCATTGGAAAAGACCCTAATGCTGGGAAAGATTGAAGACAGGAAGAGAAGGGGATGACAGAGTATAAGAAGGTTGGTAAACATCACTGACTCCATGGATATACCCACCCACTCAATGTTCATACCCACGGTGGGACACACTCACTGACTCAATGGACTTTCCCACCTGGGAGAACCCATGTATCAAACCCAGGTCTCCTGCAATTCAGGCAAATTCTTTACCATCTGAACCACAAGGGAAGCTCCAAAGGATTTGACTTTGAGCAAACTCTGGGAGATGATAAAGGACAGGTAAGCCTAGTGTGCCGCAGTCCACAGAGTTGGAAAGAGTTACACATGACTTAGCAGCTGAATAACAACAAAGATGCATATATATCTCATGGTAACCACAAACCAAAAATTTACAATAGACATTTCAAATGTGGATACCAGGAATGAGAGACAAGATGGTAGAGCAGAAGGATCAGAGCCTGCCTTCTCTCACAAAAACCAAAATCACAACTAACTTCTGAATAGCCATTAGTAAACAAGGCTCAAACTTACCAAAAAAGAATCTGCACCCAAAATGAAGATGTCACAGTGAGATGGTAGGAGAGGTGCTTCTGTTATATCAGCTCTCATGCCCGCTGGGTGGGTGACCCTCAACTCAAACTCAAAAATAATTTGTTGCAGAGGTTCTCCCACAGGAATGAGAGTTCTGAGCCCCACATCAGGCTCTATCGCCAGGAGTCTGGCATCAGGAGGAGGGGCCCCCAGAGCATGTGGCTTTGAAGGCCAGCAGGACTTCAGCGCAGGAACTCCACAGGACTGAGAGAGAAAGAGACTCCTCTTGGAGAGCACACACAAGGTTTCATGTGCACTAGGATCTAGGGTAAAGCAGTGACTCCATAGGAGCCTGGAGCAGACCTAACCGCAGTGCTTAGAGAATCTCCTGGGGGTGGTAGGTTGACTTTGGCTCACTGTGGGGGCAAAGACACCGGTGACAGGTGCCCCAGGAAATACCCATTGGCATAAGCTCTCTTGGAGTCATCATATTTGCACTGAGATATGTCCCCAACCAAAAGCCTACAGGCTTCAGTGCTGGGATGCCTCAGACCAAACAACCAACAAAGTGGGAACATAGCCCCAGTCATAAGTAGACAAGCTACCTGAGACAAACGCCACCTTGTCTATTAAATACAGCCCTTGAGATGATCTTTCCCTCCAGAGGGACAAGACCTAGGTTGACCCACCAGCAGGTAGGCACCCAGACCCTCCAAAGAGGGAGCCTGCCAAAGGCACTGGACCAACTTGACCCACCAAGGGTTAGACACCAGAACCAAGAGGCACTGCAAACCTGCAGCCAGAGGAACAAGGACCACAAACAGAGAAAGTTGGACAAAATGAGGCAGCAAGCAAATATGTTCCAGATAAAGGAAAAGCAAAAAACCACAGAACAGCTAAGTGAAATGGAGACAGGCAATCTACCTGAAAAATAATTCAGAGTATCCTGGAAAAAGAATGGAGGGACTGTGAGGATAAAAGAAACATTTAACGAGGAGCTCAAAGATGTAAAAAAAAAAAAAATACACTAATTGAAATTTAAAAAATACACTAGAAGGAATCCATATAAGAATAAATGAGGCAGAAGAATGAATTTGTAAGTTGGAAGACAGACTGGTGGAAAACACTGCTGCAAAACAGAATAAATTCAAACTGGATTGAAGACTTAAGTGTAAGGCTAGAAACTATGAAGCTCTTTGAAGATAACCCAGGCAGCATAGCCTTCACAGTTCAACTCTCACATCTGAAATGACTACTGGGAAATCCATAGTTTTGACTATATGGATCTTTCTTGGCAAAGTGAGTGATGTCTCTGTTTTTTAATATGCTGTCTAGGTTTGTCATATGTTTTCTTCTAAGAAGTACAGCTGGAATTCCTTAGAAAGCATTCCTACAAACAAAGCTAGAGGAGGTCATAGAATTTCAGCTGAGCTATTTAAAATCCTAAAGGGTGATGCTGTTAAAGTGCTGCACTCAATATGGCAATAAATTTGGAAAACTCAGCAGAGGCCACAGGACTGGAAAAGGTCAGTTTTCATTCCAATCCCAAAGAAGGGAAATGCCAAAGAATGTTCTAACTACTGTACACTTGCACTCATTTCATGTGCTACCAAGGTAATGCTCAAAATCCTTCAAGCTAGGCTTCACTAGTATATGAACCAAGAACTTCCAGATGTTCAAGCTGGATTTAGAAAAGGCAAAGGAACCAGACTACCAACATCTGTTTGATCACAGGAAAAGCAAGGGAATTCCAGAAAAACATCTATTTCTGCTTCATTGACTACACTAAAACCTCTAACTATGTGGATCAGAACAAACTATGGGAAATTGTTAAAGAGATGGGAATACCAAACCACCTTACCTGCCCTCTGAGAAACCTGTATGCAGGTCAAGAAACAACAGTTAAGATGGGCCATGGAAGAACAGACTGGTTTAAAAATTGGTAAAGGAGTATATCATGACTGTATATTTTCACCTTGCTTATTTAAGCTATATGCAGAGTACATGATGTGAAATGCAAAACTTGATAAATCACAAGTTTCATTGGATTAATAACTGAATAAATCACAAACTGGAATCAAGATTGCCAGGAGAAATATCAACAACCTCAGATATGCAGATGACACCACCCTTATGGCAGAAGGCAAAGAAAAACTAAAGAGCCTCTTGATGAAAGTGAAAGAGGAGAAGAACTGGCATAAAACTCAACATTCTAAAAACTAAGATCATGGCATCTGTTCCCATCATTTCACAAATAGATGGGGAAACAATGGAAACAGTGACAGACTTTATTTTCTTGGGCTCCAAAATCACTGTGCATGGTGACTGCAGTCATGTCATCAAAAGATGCTTATTCCTTGAAAGGAAAACTATGACAAATCCTAGACAGTGTACAGTGCATTAAAAAGCAGAGACATTACTTTGCTGACAAAGGTCCATATAGTCAAAGCTATGGCTTTTCCAGTAGTCATGTATAGATGTGAGAGTTGGATCATAAAGAAGGCTGAGTGCCGAAGAATTGATGCTTTCCAACTGTGGGTGCTGGAGAAGACTCTTGAGATTCTTTTGGACAGCAAGGAGATCAAACCAGTCAATCCTAAAGGAAACCAACCCTGAATACTCATTGGAAGGACTGATGCTGAAGCTAATGCTCCAATACTTTGGCCACCTGATGGGAAGCGTCAACTTATTGGAAAAGGCCCTGATGCTGGAAAAGTTTAAAGGTAGGAGCAGAAGGGAACAATAGAGGATGAGATGTCTGGACATGAGGTTGAGAAAACACAAGAGGCAGTGAAAGAGAAGCCTGGCATGCTTCAATCCAAGTGTTGCAAAAGTCCAGGAACAAACAACTTCACAGGCAGGTTCTATCAAACACATAGAGTAGAGTTAGTATCTATCCTTTTGAAACTGTTACAAAAAAAATTGTGGAGGATGGAACATACCCAAACTCATTCTATGAGGTCACCATCACCCTCATATCAAAACCAGACAATAATTCTACACATAAAAAGAAATTTTAAGCCAGTATCACTGACAACAGATAAGGATAAGAGGCTTAAAGAAGCTTCCTGATGGGAGAGACTGGGTCTTGTTCAAATTGGGGGGGCCATGCTCAATAAATCTTTAATCCAATTTTCTGTTGATGGGAGGGGCTGTATTCCCTCTCCTGTTGTTTCATCTGAGACCAAACTATGGTGGAGGTAATGAAGATAATGGCTACCTCCTTCAAAAGGTCCCATGCACACACTGCCACACTCAGTGCCTCTGACCCTACAGCAGGCCACCGCCCACCCATGCCTCCGCCAGAGACTCCAGGACACTCTCAGGCAACTCTGGGTCAGTCTCCTTTAGGGTCACTACTCAGTTCTTCTGGGTCCTTGTGCACACAAGGTTTTGTTTGTGCCCTGCAAGAGTCTGTTTCCCCAGTCCTGTGTAAGTTCTGTAATCAAATCCCACTGGCCTCCAAAGTCAAATTCTCTGGGGGTTCTAGGTCCCTTTGCCAGATCCCCAGGTTGGGAAATATGTTGTGGATCCTAGAACTTTCTTAACAGTGCAAGAATTTCTTTGGTATAATTGTTCTACAGTTTGTGGGGCATCTGCTAATCTGCTGAAAGACAACTCTCAATATCATAAAAACAAACAAATGTTAGTTACTCAGTCATGTTCAACTCTTTGAGACCCCATGGATTGTAGCTCATCAGGCTCCCCTGTCTGTGGAATTCCCCAGGCAAGATTATTGGAGTGGATAGTCATCCCTGTCTCCACGGGATCTTTCTGACCCAGGGATCAGATCTGGATCCCCAACACTGCAGGCAGATTCTTTACCACCTTGATTTTCTCATTTTCTGCTTTCCAGAAGGAAAGGGCTCATCAGTTCCATGTCCTGCCTCCTGAGAAATCTGTATACAGGTCAACAAGCAACAGTGAGAACCAGACATGGAACAATACACCAGACTTAAATTGAAGAAAGCAGGGAAAACCACTAGGCCATTCAGATATGACCTAAATCAAATCCCTTACAATTATACAGTGGAAGTGAGTAATACAGTCAAGGGATTAGATCTGATATACACAGAGCCTGAAGAACTATGGACAGAGGTTCATGACATTATACAGCAGACAGTGATCAAGACCATACCCAAGAAAAAGAAATGCAATAAGGCAAAACGGTTGTCTGAGGAGGCCTTACAAATAGCTATGAAAAGAAGAGAAGTGAAAGGCAAAGGAGAAAAGGTACCCATTTGAATGCAGGTTCCAAACAAGAGCAATGAGAGATAAGACTTCCTCAGTGATCAATGCAAATAAATACAGGAAAACAACAGAATGGGAAAGACTAGAGATTTCTTCAAGAAAATTGGAGATAACAAAGAAAATTTTCATTCAGAGATGGGCACAATAAAAGACAGAAATGGTATGGACCTAAGAGACCCAGAAGATATTAAGAAGAGGTGGCAAGAATACACAGAAGAACTATACAAGAAAGATCTTCATGATCCAGATAATCACAATGGTGTGATCATTCACATAGAGCCAGACATGTTGGAATGCAAAGTCAAGAAGGCCTTAGGAAGCATCACTACAAACAAAGCTAGTGGAGGTGATGGAATTCCAGTTGAGCTATTTCAAATCCTGAAAGGTGATGCTGTGAAAGTGCTACACTCAATAGGCCAGCAAATTTGGAAAACTCAGCAGTGGCCACAGGACTGGAAAAGGTCAATTTTCATTCCAATCCCATAGAAAGGCAATGCTAAAGAATGTTCAGACTAGCTCACAGCGCTCATCTCACATGCTAGCAAAATAATGCTCAAAATTCTCCAAGCTAGGCTTCAACAATACATGAACCGTGAACTTCCAGATGTTCAATCTGGATTTATAGAAGGCAGAGGAACCAGAGATCAAATTGCCAACATCTGTTGGATCATCAAAAAAGCAAGAGAATTCCAGAAAACCATCTACTTCTGCTTCATTGATTATGCCAAAGCCTTTGACTGTGTGGATCACAATAAACTGTGGAAAATTCTGAAAGAGATGGGAATACCAGACTGCCTTACCTGCCTCCTGAGAAATCTGAATGCAGGTCAAGAAGCAACAGTTAGAACTGGACATGGAACAACAGACTGGTTCCAGATTGGGAAAGGAGTACGTCAAGGCTGTATATTGTCACCCTGCTTATTTAACTTATATGCAAAGTACATCATGTGAAATGCCAGGCTGAATGAAGCACAAGCTGGATTCAAGATTGCCAGGAAAAATATCAATAACCTCAGATATGCAGATGACACCACCATTATGGCAGAAAGTGAAGAAGAACTAAAGAGTCTCTTGATGAAAGTGAAAGAGGAAAGTGAAAAAGTTGTCTTAAATTTCAACATTCAGAAAACTAAAATCATGGCATCTGGTCCCATCAGTTCATGGGAAATAGAGGGGAATAAAATCGAAATAGTGACAGACTTTATCTTTGGGGGGCTCCAAAATCACTGCAGATGGTGACTGCAGCCATGAAATTAAAAGAAGCTTGCTCCTTGGAAGGAAAACTATGACCAATCTAGACAGCATATTAAAAAGCAGAGGCATTACTTTGCTGACAACGGTCCATCTAGTCAAAGCTATGGTTTTTCCAGTAGTCATGTATGAATGTGAAAGCTGGACCATAAAGAAAGCTAAGCACTGAAGAATTGACACTTTTGAACTGTGGTGTTGGAGAAGACTCTTGAGAGTCCCTTGGATGGCAAGGAAATCAAACCAGTCAATCCTAAAAGAAATCAGTCCTGAATATTCATCAGAAGGACTGATACTAATGCTGAAACTCCAATACTTTGGCCACCTGATGTGAAGAACTGACTCATTGGAAAAAACTCTGATGCTTGGAAAGATTGAGGGCAGGAGGAGAAGGCGACGACAGAGGATGAGATGGTTGGATGGCATTGCCGACTCAATGGACATGAGTTTAAGCAAGTTCCAGGAGTTGGTGATGGACAGGGAAGCTTGGCATCTTGCAGTCCATGGGGCTTCAAAGAGTCGGACATGACAGAGCGACTGAACTGATCACTGATGAACTTAGATGCAAAAATCCTTAACAAAGTACTAGCAAACCAAATCCATTAAAAGATCATACTCCATGATCAAGTGGGATTTATCCCAGGGATATAAGGAGTTTTTAATATCTGCAAATCAATGTGACACATCACATTAACAAATTGAATAAAAACCATATGATCCTCTCAATAGATGCATTAAAAGCTTTAGACAAAATTCAACACCCATTTATACTAAAAAGCTTTCCAAAAAGTGGGCAGAGAGGCAAATTCATGCCTCAGCATGCGTGCTGTGTGCTTCAGTTGTTTCTGACTCTGTGACCGAATGGACTGTAACCCACCAAGCTCCTCTTTCCATTGGATTCTCTAGGCAAGAATACTGGAGTGAATTGTCATTTCCAACTCTAGGGGATTTTCCTGACCAGGGAACAAACCCACATCTCTTAGGTCTCATGCATTCTCAGGCTGGTTCTTTTCCACTGGTGTCATCTGGGAAGCCCCTATGACAATCCTACAGGTAACATCATACTCAATGGTGAAAAGCTGAAACCATTTCATCTAAGATTAGGAAGAATATCCACTCTTGCCACTACTATTCAACATAGTTGTAGAAATCCTCACCAAAACAATCAGGGAAGAAAAAGCAATAAAAGGAATCCGAATTGTCAAAGTAGTAGTAAATGGTCATTGTTTCCAGATGATATAATACTATACATAAAAAAATTCTATAAATGCTACCACAAAACTACTACAGCATATCAATAAATTTATTAATGTTGCTGGGTATAAAATTAACACACAGAAAGCTGCTGTACTTTAATACACTAACTATGAAACATCAGAAGGAGAAATTAAGGAAACATTGCATTTACTACTGCATCAAGAAGAATAAGATACCTAGAAGTAAACCTACCTAAGGAGACAAAAGACTTGTATTCTGAAAACTGTAAGATGCTGAAGAAAGAAATCAAAGATGACACAAACAGATGGAAAAATATACCATGTTCTTGAATTGAAAGAATCAATACTGTCAAAATGACTATACTACCCAAGGCAATCTACAGATTCAATGCAATCCCTATCAACTTACCAATGGCCTTTTTCACATAACTGGAATAATTTTTTTTTAATTTGTGTGGAAATATAAAAAACCCAAAATAGCTAAGGTAATCTTGATAAAGAAAAATGGAGGTGGAAGAATCAGGCTCCCTGAATTCAGACTATTGCACAAAGCTACAATCATCAAAAAAATGTATGACACTGACACAAAAAGGTCAGTATAATAGGATAGAAATCCCAGAAATAAACCCATGCACCTATGGTCAATTGATGACAAAGGAGGCAAGACTGTACAATGGAGAAAAGATAATCTCTTCAATACATGGTGCTGGGAAAACTGGACAGGTACACGTTAAAAAAAGAAAAAGAGAAACTAGAACATTTGCTAACACCATATACAAAACTAAACTCAAAATAGATTAAAGCCATAAATATAAGACTGGAGTCTATAAAACGTCTGGCAGAAAATACACCCAAAACACTTTGACATAAATGGCAGCAGTATATTTTTGGATTTGTTTCCTAGAATAGTGGAAATTAAAACAAAAACAAAACAAATCGGACTCAATTAAACTTAATATCTTTTACATAGCAAGGAAACAAACAAAAAGACAATCTGGAGAATAGGAGAAAATACTGATACTTGAAAATGATGCACCCAGCAAGGGAGTAATCTCCAAAATGTATACAGTTCATACAGCTCAATGTCAAAACAAACAACCCAATACAAAAGTAAGCAGAACTAAATAGATATTTCTCCAAAGAAGACATACAAATAGCCAACAGGCACAAGAAAAGATGGTCAAGATCATAATTATTAGAGAAATGCAAATCAAAACTACAATGAGATGTCACCTCACACCAGTCAGAATGGCCATCATTAAAACATCTACAAATAAATGCTGGAGAGTGTGTGGAGAAAAGGGAAGCTTCTTCCTACACTGTTGGTAGAAATAAAAAGTGGTACAATCATTGTAGAGAACAGTATGGATGTCCCTTAAAAAAACCAGTAATAGAACTACCATAAAATCTAGCAATCCCACTCTTGACCATGTTTGGAGAAAACCATATTCAAAAAGGCACATGTACCCCAATGTTCTATGCAGCAATATTTACAATAGGCAAAACATTGAAGAAATTTAAATGTGTACAGACAAATGACTAGATCAAGAATCTGTGATACATACCCACACAAGCACACACAATGGAACATTACTCAGCCATAAAAAGGTAGAAATAATGTCATCTGCAGAAACATGGATGGACCTAGAGATTATCATACTAAGTGAAGTAAGCTAGACAAAAAAAAAAAATATCATATGATATCACTTATGTGGATTCTAAAAAACAAATGATACAAGTGGACTTATTTACAAAACAGAAACAGATTCACAGACTTCAAAAATATATCTATGGTTATTAAAGGGGAAATGTGGAGGAGGCATAAATTAGGAATTTGGGATTAATGTATATACACTACTATATATAAAATACATAATCAACAAGGACCTACTGTATATCACAGGGAACTCTATTCAATATTCTGTCATAATCTATATGGAAAAACCTGAAAAATAATGGATATATGTATATTATAACTGAATCACTTTGTTTTACACCTGAAACTAACAACATGGTAAGTCAACTATGCTTGTGCATGCTCAGTTGCTAAGTCATGTCTGACTCTTTGTGAGCCCATGGATTACAGCCTTCTAGACTCCTCTGTCCATGGAATTTTCTAGGCAAGAATACTGGAGTCGGTTGCCATTTTCTTCTCCAGGGGATTTTCCTGATCCAGGGATTGAATTCAAGTCTCCTGCTTGACAGGCAGATTCTTTACCATTGAGCCACCAGGGAAGCCCAAGTCACCTATAATATTAAATAAAAATTAAATTTAAAAAATCTATGATAGATACATGCAAAAGAGAAAAAGGAGGGGCAGTCCCAACATGGCAGAGGAATAGGATGGGGAGATCACTTTCTCCCCTACAAATACATCAACAGATCATCTGCATGTGGGGCAGCTTCCACAGAACATCTTCTGAATGCTGGTGGATGACCCCAGATACCTAGAAAGGCAAACCAATCTCTTTGGAATGAAGTAAGACAAAAAATAAAAATGAAAAGGAAGACAAAGGATTTCGGGGTTGAGACTCGTCTGGGGAGGGAATTGTAAAGGAGAAATTTCCACACAATAGGAAACCTTCTCACAGGCAGGATCAGTGGGGAGTTTTGGAATCTCAGAGGGCATCAAAATAAAAAAAATTCACAGAAACCATCTCAAACAGCAATTACCAGCCAAGAAGTGGCTCACGTGCTTGCATCCTCTGGCTCTGAAAAGGCATGGATTTGAAAACCAAAAGGGTTTAATTCCAGGAGAGCTAGCTGAAGGGCTATGAGAAATCAAGACTTCTCTTGAAGGGCTTATTCACAGACTCACTTGCATCAAGTCTCAGGGCAGAGACAGGAGCTTGAAAAGTACCTCGGTCATACAAGAGACTGATTTATCAATTAAATTTAGGGTGTGTGTCAGAAGGGCAGGGATCTGGTGGGACTTTCTTTGGGGATAAAAGCACTTTGGGAAATGGCAGGCACCATTTCCCTTTTACTCTCCTGCCATCTTGCTGGCCCAGTGCTGGAGGGTGCCATTTTCTGTCACTATGAATCAGAGTAGCTCACACCATGCTTCCTGCCCCAGGGCTCCCCTTGAGGACCAGCCTCACCCAACCTACACGCCTGGGCCAGAACTGACCTCCTCCAAAGCAGTTCCCACCCTGCCCCACCTGATGGGCAGCCCTACCTGGCATCAGAATTCATCCAAAGCAACTCCCCCTCCAGGAGGCCAGCCCTGCCCATCACGACACACATAGCAGTTGCAGCCAAACATCTCAGCCAGTCAGGCTGGAGGCCAACCCCAGATAACTGCACCAGTTGTGCCAGGACTCCCAGCTAGCTGGCCTGGTGGCCAACCACACCTACTAGTGTATCCATAGCAACTGCGGCCTGACTGCAACAGGACACATGCAGCCCACACAGGGGATACCCCTGGAGCACCTAGCTCTAGGGATCTAGGGAACTGCCCCACCAGGCCACACAGGATACATTCTACATAAGGTGATGCTTTCAAGACTGGGAGATGAAGCTGATATTCCTAACATGTACAGACAAACACAGAGAGACAGGCATAATAAGGAGATGAAGAATACTTTCTAAACTAAAGAACAAGACAAAATCTCAGGAAAAAAAAATTAAATGAGATAGAAATAAGAAGTTTACCAGATAAGAATTCCAAGTAATAAAAAAAAGCTCACTACACTCAGGAGGAGAATGGATGAACTCACTGAGTACTTTGACAGAGAAACAAAATATAAAAAAGAATCAAGTAGAACTTAACAATAAAATAACTGAAGTGAAAAATACACTAGAAGGAATCAACAATGGATTAAGGGATGTAGTAGAACAGATCAGCAATTGGAAGGACAAGGTAATAGAAATCATCCAATCAAAATGGCAAAGAAAAAAATAAAATATTTTAAAATGATAGTTTAAGGAACCTGTGGGGCAACATCAATCATATTAACATTTACATTACAGGGGTACCACAGGAGACAAGACAGAGAAAGGAACAGAAAACCTACTTGAAAAATAATGGCTGAAAATTTCCCTTAGTGAAGGAAACAGACATTCAAGTCCAGGAAGAACAAAAAGTCCCAAATAAAATGAACCCAAAGGTATCCACACCAAGACACATTATAATTATGTTGTCAAAAATTAAAGAGATCATCTTAAAGTAGCAAAATAAAAACAATTGGTATGTACAAAGCAACTTCTATAAGACTTTAAGCTGGTTTTTTAGCAAAAAGCAACTTTCATAAGACTGTAAGATATTTTTGCAAAAACTTTATAGGTCAACAGGGACTCTAAAGTTTTTATATTCAAAGAAATTAAAGGAAAAAAATTGCATTCAAGAGTGCTGTATCTACAAAGTTATCACTCAGAATAAAAGGGTAGATAGTTTCTCAGACAAGCAAAAGCTAAATGAGTTCATCACCACTAAACTGGTCATACAATAAATCTTAAAGGGACCTCATTAAATAGAAAAGGCCATAAGAAGAAACAAGGACGGCTTCTTAGGTGGCACAGTGGTAAAGAAGCCATCTGCCAATGCAGGAGAGGCAAGAGATGTGGGTTTGATTCCTGGGTTGGGACTATCCCCTGGAGTATGAAATGGCAACCCACTCCAGTATTTTTGCCTGGAAAATTCAATGGACAGAGGATCTTGGCAGACTACAGTCCATGGGGTCACAAAGAGTTGGACATGACTGAGTGATTGCTCTCAGCACAACACACAGCAAAACCAAGAAAATTATGGGGGAAATAATATCACTGGTAAAGACAAACAGATAGTAAAGTTAGTGAATCAACCACTGATAAAGCTAATACAAAGGTTAAAAAAAAGTAATAAAATCAACAATATCTAAAATAATTAGTTGAGTGATACACAAAATAAAAGATGTAAAGTATGACATCAAAAACATAACACTGTGGGGGGAGGGCTGGGGGATCATAAAAATGTAATACTTTTAGAATGTGCTCATTACGTGACCATCAAGTTAAACTTCTGTATTCATAAGTTGTTATAAATGAACTTCATGCTAATCACAAAATAAAAACCTGCAACACAAAACTAAGGAATACAAACATAACACTAAAGGAAGTCATCAAATCACAAGAGGAGAGAACAAAAGAAGAAAGGAACAGATAAAAACTACAAACAACCAGAAAACAATTAACAAAATGGCAATAAGGACACCAGTTCAGTTCAGTTCAGTCGCTCAGTCGTAGCCAACTCTTTGTGACCCGATGAACAGCAGCACACCAGGCTTCCTTGTACATCACCAGCTCCCGGAGTCCACCCAAACCCATGTTCATTAAGTCGGTGATTCCATCCAGCCATCTCATCTTTTGTCATCCCCTTCTCCTCCTGCCCCCAATCCTTCCCATCATCAGGGTCTTTTCCAGTGAGTCAACTCTTCGCATGAGGTGGCCAAACTGTTGGAGTTTCAGCTTCAACATCAGTCCTTCCAATGAACACCCAGGACTGATCTCCTTTAGGATGGACTTGTTGGATCTCCTTTCAATCCAAGGGACTCTCAAGAGTCTTCTCCAACACCACAGTTCAAAAGCATCAATTCTTTGGTGCTCAGCCTTTTTCACTGTCCAATTCTCACATCCATACATGACTACTGGAAAAACCATAGCCTTGACTAGACGGACCTTTGTTGGCAAAGTAATGTCTCTGCTTTTCAATATGCTATCCAAGTTGGCCATAACTTTCCTTCCAAGGAGTAGGCGTCTTTTGATTTCATGGCTGCAATCACCATCTGTAGTGATTTTGGAGCCCCCAAAAATAAAGTCTGATACCTTTTCTACTGTTTCTCCATCTATTTGCCAGGAAGTGATGGGACCAGATGCCGTGATCTTAATTTTCTGAATGTTGAGCTTTAAGCCAACTTTTCTACTCTCCTCTTTCACTTTCAGCAAAAGGCTTTTTAGTTCCTCTTCACTTTCTGCCATAAGAGTGGTGTCGTCTGCATATCTGAGGTTATTGATATTTCTCCCAGACATCTTGATTCCAGCTTGTGCTTCATCCAGCCCAGCATTTTTCATGATGTACTCTACATATAAGTTAAATATGCAGGGTGACAATATACAACCTTGATGTACTCCTGTTCCAGTTTGGAACCAGTCTGTTGTTCCGTGTCCAGTTCTAACTGTTGCTTCCTGACCTGCATACAGGTTTCTCAAGAGACAGGTCAGACGGTCTGGTATTCCCATCTCTTTCAGAATTTTCCAGTTTATTGTGATCCACACAGTCAAAGGCTTTGGCATAGTCAATAAAGCAGAATGTTTTAGATGTTTTTCTGGGACTCTCTTGCTTTTTTGATAATCCAGCGGTTGTTGGCAATTTGATCTCTGGTTCCTCTGCCAGAGATCAATAATCAATATAAATGTAAACAGACTAAATGCTCCAATAAAAACACGAAGTAGCCAAATGAATGAAAAAAAGAAAGACTTATAAATATTGTCATTTTTTTCTAGTTCCTTTAAGTGTAAGGTTAGATTTTGTATTTGAGATTTTTCTTGTTTTTTGAAGTAGTGCCTACAAGAGATTCACATCAGAGCTAAAGATACACATAGACAGTGTAGGGATAGAAAAAAGATATTCCATGCAAATAGATCTGAAAAGAAAGCTGGGATAGCAATACTTATATCAGCTAACTTTATAACAAAACTCTTAACAACAGACTAAGGACATTACATAACAATAATCCGACAAGAAGATATAATACCTATAAATATCTATGCACCCAACACAGAAGCATGTAAATATGTAAAGCAAATATTAATAAAAGGAGATATTAACAGTAATACAATAATAGTAGGGGACTTTAACACCTTAGTTACAAAAATTGATATATCCTCCAGATAGAAAATCAGTAACAAAGCATTGGTTTTAAATGACACTTTAGATAGGATTGACTTAATAAATAAAGAATATCCCATCCAAATGAAGCAGATTACACATTCTCCTTAAGTGTACATAGAACATTATTTGCCATATACCACATGATAATCCACAAAACAAGTCTCAATAAATTTAAGACTGAAATTATATCAAGTAACTTTTCCTACCACCACAACTGTATAAAAAAAACTAGAAATCAAATATAAGAAAACTAGAAAAAACACATGGAGTGGAGTCTAAACAACATGTTGCTAAACAAACCAATGAGTTAACAAAGATTATAGCAAAAAATACCTTGAGATGAATGAAAATGAAAACACAACATCCCAAAATCCATGGGAAGAAGCAAAAGCCATTCTAAGAGGGAAGTCTGTAACAATATATCCTACTTCAGAAAGAAAGAACAACCTCAAATAAACAATCTAACCCAACACTTAAAGGAACTAGTAAAAGAAGAACAATCAATATCACTCATTATTAGAGAAATTGAGATCAAAACTACAATGAGGTATTATTTTATATGGGTCAGAATGACCACCATCAAAAAATCTACAAACAATAAATGCTGGAAATGGTGTGGAGAAAACAGAACACTCTTGCACTGTTAGTGGGAATGTAAATTGATACAGCCACTATGGAGAACAGTATGGAGATTCCTTTAAAAACTAAGAATAAAACTACCATGTGCCTAGTCACTCAGTCATGTCCAACTCTTTGCAACCCCATGAACTGTAGCCCGCCAGGCTCCTCTGTCCATGAGGATTCTCCAGGCAAGAATACTGGAAAGGGTTGCAATGCCCTACTCCAGGGGATCTTCCCAACCCAGGGATTGAATCCAAGTCTCCCTCATTGGAGGCAGATTCTTTACCACTTGAGCCACCAGGGAAGCACATGAATACTGGAGTGGGTAGCCTATCCCTTCTCCAGGGAAACTTCCTGACCCAAGAAGTGAACCAGGGTCTCATGCATTGCAGGCAGACTCTACCAGATGAGCTACCAGGGAAACCCTAAAACTTCCACATGACCCAACAATGCCACTATTGAGTATACACCCTGAGGAAATCATAACTGAAAGAGACACATGTACCCCAATGTTCACTACAGCACTATTTACAATAGCTAGGACATGGAAGCAACCTGGGTGTTCATCAGCAGATGAATGGATAAAGAAGTTGCAGTACCTATATACAATGGAATATTACTCAGCCATAGAAAGGAAAGCACTTGATTCAGTTCTAATGAGGTGGATGAACCTAGAGCCTATTATACAGAGTGAAGTAAGTCAGAAAGAGAAAGACAAATACTGTATATTAATGCATTTATGTGGAATTTTGAATGATGGTACTGATGATCCTAAATGCAGGGAAGCAAAGGAGACACAGACATAAAAAACTGACTTTTGGACTCAGTGGGAGAAGGCAAGAGTGGGATGATTTGAGAGAACAGCATTAAAACACATACATTACCATGTGTAAAATAGATAACCAGTGTGAGTTCGATGCATGAAGCAGGGCACCCAAAGATGGCGCTCTGGAACAACCTAGAGAGACAGGGTGGGGAGGGTGGTGAGAAGGGGGTTTAGGATTGGGGGGGACACATGTATACCTATGGCTGTTTCATGTTGATGTATTGCAAAACCTTCACAATATTGTAATTATCCTACAACACAATTTTTGAAAAAGGAAAGAAAAGGGAGTCCAAAGACAATGAAATCACAAGAGAACCAAAGAAAGGAACAAAAGATACCTATGAAAAAAACAAACCCAAAATAATTAACAAAATGGCAATAAGAATAAATATCAGTAACTACCATAGATATTGATATAAATGGCCTAAATGCACCAATCAAAAGACAGAGTGTCTGAACTGATTCAAAAACAAGACCTATATATATAGTGCCTACTTGAGAACTACTTCAGATCTAAAAACACACAGAGACTGAAAGTGAGGGGATGTAAAAATTATTCCATGCAAATGAGAAATTCAAGGTAGCAACACTTAAACAAAATAGACTTTAAACCACAAAGGAGGATTTTATATTCTGATCAATGGATCAATCCAAGAAACTATAATAACTTAAAATACATATGCATCCATGCAGAAGCAGCTAAATACATCAAGCAAGTATTAGTGGAAAAAGGAAAAATTGACAGTAACATGATAGTAAGGGATTTTAAAACCCTATTCACATCAATGGACAGATCATCCAGACATAATCAATAAGCAAATATGGCCTTAAATGTCACTTAGACCAATGGACTCACATTTGATCAATTAATCAAATATATATATATGTGTGTATAAATATATATATATATATATATATAATTTTCCATCTGAAAGTAACAGAATACATAGTCTTTCCAAGTGCACATAGAATATTCTCTAGGACAGATCACATTCTATGTCAAAAACCAAGCCTCAGTAAATTTAAGAAAACTGAAATCATACAAAGCATCTTTTCTGACTAAGTGGTTTAAGACTAGAAATCAACTATAAGGAAAAAACTTCAAAAAATACAGACATATGAAGACTAAACAGTATGCTACTAAATCAATCAATGTATCAGTGAAGAAATCAAAGAGGAAATTAAAAAATACCTGGAGAGTAATGAAGATGAAAACACCATGACCCAAAATCTTAGAGACTCAGCAAAAGCAGTTCTAAGAAGAAAATGTATAACTACTGCTACATGCTTATCTCAGGAAACAAGAAAAATCTCAAAAGTCCAACTTTATACTCAAAAGGTATTAGTAATGGTACACCTAAAGGAGAGAACCCATAAAGATCACAGCAAATGAAATAAGTTTCCTTGATCTTTTCTTTTTTTTTTTTTTGTCTCTAAGGGTTTGTTCCTTGAAAAGATAAACAAAATTGATAAACCTTTAGCCAGACTCATTAAGAGAAAGTGAAAGTTGCTCAGTCTAACTCTGCCACCCCATGAACAAGTCCACGGAATTCTCCAGGCCAGAATACTAGAGTAGGTAGCCTTGCCCTTCTCCAGGGGTTCTTCCCAAACCAGGGATTGAACTCAGGTCTCCCTCATTGCAGGCGGATTCTTTATCAGCTGAGCCACAAGGGAAGCCCAAGAATACTGGAGTGGGTAGCCTATCCCTTTGCCAGCAGATCTTCCCAACCCAGGAATCACATAGGGGTCTCCTGCATCACAGGTGGATTCTTTACCAACTGAGCTATGAAGGAAGTCCTAAAGAGGGCCCAAATGAATAAAAGCAGAAATGAAAACCCAGCCCTCAGAGGATGGGAACTTTCAGGTACCACGTCAGAAAGAGTCACATGTACCCCAATGGAAAAGGTACAGAAGAAATATTGACCATGAAGACAGGATAGGTCAAAGTAAACTATGTTTTCAGAAGAAAAACCCTAAGGGAGCAGGATGGCACGTGTGCATGCTCAGTCGTGTCTGACCCTTTGTGACCCTATAGACTGTGGCCCACCAGGCTCCACTGTCCATAGGATTTCCCAGGCAAAAATACTGGAGTGAGTTGCCATATCCTTCTGCAGTGGATCTTTCCAACCCAGGGATTGAACCTGAGTCTCTTGCATTGGCAGTTGGATTCTTTACCACTGAACCACCAGGGAAGCCCTCTTAGAAATGTACTCTCTCTCAAAACTGAAAAAGGAAGTAACAGAAAATATAAAGAGACCAATTTACCAGAAAACTACTAGAGCTTAACAAATTTGGCAGACCTTTCCTGATAGCTCAGTTGGTAAAGAATCTGCCTTCAATGCAGGAGACGAGGGTTCGATCGCTGAGTTAGGAAGAGCCCCTAGAGAAGGGAAAGGCTACCCACTCAAGTATTCTAGCCCGGAGAATTCCACGAACTGTATAGTCCAGTTCAGTTGCTTAGTCATGTCCAACTCCTTGCAACCCCATGGACTACAGCACACCAGGCCTCCCTTGTCCATCACCAACTCATGGAGTCTACTCAAACTCATGTCCACTGAGTTGATGATGCCATCCAACCATCTCATCCTCTGTCATCCTTTTCTCCACCTGCCTACAATCTTTCACAGTATCAGGGTCTTTTCAAATGAGTCAGTTCTTCATATCAGGTGGCCAAAGTATTGGAGTTTCAGCTTCAGCATCTTCCTTCTGATGAATATTCAGGGTTGATTTCCTTTAGGATGGACTGGTTGGATCTCCTTTCAGTCCAAGGGATGCTCAAGAGTCTTCTCCAACACCACACTTCAAAAGCATCAATTCTTCGGCACTCAGCTTTCTGTGTAGTCCAACTCTCACATCCATACATGACTATGGGAAAAACCATAGCCTTGACTAGACGGACATTGTTGGCAAAGTAATGTCTCTGCTTTTTATTATGCTAAGTTGGTCATAACTTTCCTTCCAAGGAGCAAGCATCTTTTAAATTCATGGCTGCAGTCACCATCTCCAGTGATTTTGGAGCCCCCCAAAATAAAGTATATCACTGTTTCCATTGTTTCCCCATCTATTTCCCATGAAGTGATGGGACGAGAACATGATCTTAGTTTTTTGAATGTTGAGTTTGAAGCCAACTTTTCACTCTCCTCTTTTACTTTCATCAAGAGTCTCTTTAGTTCCTCTTTGCTTTCTGCCATAGGGTGGTATCATCTGCATACCTGAGGTTATTGATATTTCTCCCGGCAATCTTGATTCCAGCTTGTGCTTCCTCCAGCTTGGCATTTCGCATAATGTACTCTGCATATAAGTTAAATAAGCAGGGTGACAACATCCAGCCTTGATGTACTCCTTTTCCTATTTGGAACCAATCTGTTGTTCCATGTCCAGTTCTAACTGTTGCTTCTTGACCTGCATACAGATTTCTCAGGAGGCAGGTCAGGTGGTCTGGTAGTCCCATCTCTTTCAGAATCTTCCCCAGTTTATTGTGATCCACACAGTCAAAGGCTTTCTCATAGTCAATGAAGCAGAAATAGATGTTTTTCTGGAATTCTCTTGCTTTTTCTATGATCCAACAGATGCTGGCAATTTGATCTCTGGTTCCTCTGCCTTTTCTAAAACCAGCTTGAATATCTGGAGTTTACAGTTCACATACTGTCAAAGCCTGGCTTGGAGAATTTTGAGCATTACTTTGCTAGTGTGTGAGATGAGTGCAATTGTATGGTAGTTTGAGCATTCTTTGGCATTGCCTTTCTTTGAGTTTGGAATGAAAACTGACCTTTTCCAGTCCTGTGACCACTGCTGAATTTTCCAAATTTGCTGGCATATTGAGTGCAGCACTTTCACAGCATCATCTTTTAGGATTTGAAATAGCTCATCTGGAATTCCATCACCTCCACTAGCTTTGTTCTTAGTGATGCTTCCTAAGGCCCACTTGATTTTGCATTCCAGGATGTGTGGCTCTATGTGAGTGATCACACCATCATGATTATCTGGATCGTGAAGATCTTTCTTGTATAGTTCTTCTGTGTAGTCTTGCCACCTCTTCTTAATATCTTCTGCTTCTGTTAGGTCCATACCATTTCGTCCTTTATTGTGCCCATCTTTGCATAAAAATTTCCCTTGGTATCTCTAATTTTCTTGAAGAGATCTCTACTCTTTCCCTTTTTACTGTTTTCCTCTATTTCTTTGCACTGATCACTGAAGAAGGCTTTCTTATCTCTCCTTGCTATTCTTTGGATTTGGCATTCAAATGGGTATATCTTTCCTTTTCTCCTTTGCCTTTCACTTCTCTTCTTTTCACAGCTATTTGTAAGGCCTCCTCAGACAACCATTTTGCCTTTTTGCATTTCTTTTTCTTGGGGATGGTCTTGATCACTGCCTCCTGTACAATGTCCCCAAACTCCGTCCATAGTACTTCATGCACCCTGTCTACCAGATCTAATCCCTGGGGTCCATGGAGTTGCAAAGAGTCAGAAACAACTGAGTCACTTTCACTTTCCACTTTCAGGTGTCTTGCCAAATCTCTCTCATCTTGGAGAAGCAGATCTAGCAAAACTCCAGATGTTCTGGCAACAGAGTATGTACTCAACTCATTGTATGTGCCAAAAGAAGAACGAATGGAATACAATATATGAAAGCAAAACAGGACTATGTAAAGCTACAAATTGTGTTTGTGAGTCAAGATCTAGCCTCTCTGCTGTCCTAGCAACTAACTGAAGACTGAGAGAATGAGCCACTCCTTGCTTAGCCCTCCTGCTTCTCCTTTCCCTTCCCCATCTCCACCTCCCTCCACCCTCAGTAAATGTTCATCATAACCTTGTATCCCATTGCTACCTCCCCTGTGTCACATAAGACCTCTGATGGCAGAGTCTGCCTTGTCTTTGGAGGTCCATTCCCCAGTTCATTACTTGGCTGTTGGGCTGCACCACAGAGGCCTGCAAGCCTTGTGGTTGCCCAGCTCAAAACCAAAGAGCCCAGAAACAGCAACAGAGACAATAATGGTTTATTGTCACATTCCCCATACAAGTCTGAAACAAAGATCCTAGATCACCAGCCCACCGTGTAGGGATGATGGCAAGTGGGCCACAGCAATCTTCACTACTGGGGGAAGAAAGAGGCTACCATTATACGGGGAACTGATGTCAGGTTGGCTTATCAATTACCAGGGAAACCCCTCAGATTAATGACCATCACAAAGGCTGATGATTCCCTCTAATAAGCTAGCAGATGGAGCCATTCCGCCCAAAGGATTAGAGCAATCACAAGCTCGGGCAGAAGTCAAGCACATGTGAGTAGGGTATAGGTGAAGCAGGGACTGGTGGAGCAGGGCATGTAGAGACAGCAAGAGAACAATATCTTGAGTGGCCTGACCATACACTCCACCACTATGTTCCCTGCATGATTCTTACAATCCTGGTCCACCCCTCTTCCAAGACATCCCTGCGTTCAGGTATGTAATGATACACTGCAACCAGACACCTCAAATGCAATACAGATAATAGCAACTCATGTGTGTGTGCTTGCTAAATCACTTCAGTAGTGTCCGACTCTGTGACCCTATGTACCATAGCCTACCAGATTCCTCTGTCCATGGGATTCTCCAGGCAAGAATACTAGAGTCAGTTGCCATGACCTTCTCCAGAGGATCTTTCTGACCCAGAGATCAAACTTGCATCTCTTATGTCTTCTGCATTGGCAGGTGGGTTCTTTACACTGGTGCCACATGGGAAACCCAATAGCAACTAAAGAATACAAAAAGTAAGCCAGGCACTTAATGGGTCAATTTTTCAGGGAAGCCCATGGAGGACGACGATGCCATTTCACTGTAGACCCAGCCATCAGGCCCATTTTTCAGTGAGACCACCATTATTGCTCAGTCTAAGAACAAATTCCCACCACTAAGACTCTGGACAAAGCATAAGATGTTTAATAGGCACAATACAGTGGAGAACATGACCACTAAGCAAGATACAAGCAGTAACAGCACTCTGAATTACCACCACCCTTGCCTATGGCTTTGGCACTGGGTCCTGTATCCTGCCAGTCTACCCTCAGTCCACATGGCCATGTCAAAATCTGCAGAGGCAGTAATAACAACAGGCCACAGGGTAATGGTGCCTTTCTCCAGTGGGGAGCCTGGATTAATGACCTTAGGGTCTTAAGCGAGGCTGGGTGGAAGACAGGTAAAATCTGTTGCATGTGCATGCTCAGTCATGTTTGAGTCTTTTGTGACCCCAGGGACTGTACCCCACCAGGCTCCTCTGTCCATGGGATTTCTCAGGCAAGAATACTGGGGTGGGTTGCCATTTCCTACTCCAGGGGATCTTCCCAACCCAAGGATTGAACCCACATCTCTTGCATCTCCTGCACTGGCAGGCAGATTCTTTACTACTTGTGCCACCTGAGAAGTCCTTTTCTAACCCTATTCCCCACGGGGCCACAAACCCAAATCCCCAAGGATTCACCTGCCAGCCTTAGAGTCCTTTTAGAAAGTTCTTCCCTGGTTGTAGATCCTGTGGCAAGGGAAAAGTTAATTATTGTTCTGACCAATAGTTGGCAACGGTTTTTCCATGGTCAGTAGCTGAAATCAGATGATGTTGACCATGGGTGAATATGGTGTAGGAATTGGGATGACTGTTCCTGGGGTGTTTGGTTATAGTTCAGAGGGCTTGAGTCAGTCTCTGGTCCACAGAGGAGAGAGTGGGTTTCTGACTCTATTACTGTTTAGTAGTCCATTCAACCTTTCCATTAGCTCAGTAGCAGTGGGGTTATAGAGCAGGTGCAAGTGCTAGCATATGTCATTTTTATCAGCTCATTCCTGAACTTTACGGCCAATAAAGTGGATCCCTTGGTCACTATTGACATCCAGGGGGGTCCTGTAAGTCACATAAAACTTTTTTAGACCCTGAATAGTGGTGTTTTGCATTGCTCAATGACTCGGGTAGACCTTTTGTAGTATCTTCCACCTGTTGTAACACATTGAAAGTGAAAGTTACTCAGTCGTGTCCGACTCTTTGCAACTTCACGGACTGTAGCCTACCAGGCTCCTCTGTCCATGGAATTCTCCAGGCAAGAATACTGGAGTGGGTAGCCTTCTACTACCAGGGAATCAGAACCAGGGGATCTTCTCAACCCAGGGATTGAACCCAGGTCTCCTGCATTGCAGGCAGATTCTTTACCATCTGAGTCACCAGGAAAGCCCATTAAAACACATTAGAAACTGTATATTGATGTGGGTCCATCACAGCGTATCATTACTCTGCCCTCTTCCATAGCTGAGGCCAGAAGACCTAGGGTACTCCTATTATTTTGTCCCCTTCCACAAGCCCCAACCAAAACCTTCCAGGTAACTGGCCATATCCAATTCACAATCCTGTACCTGAGCAAATAGCCCTAAAGTCTGTTTCTGTGATTGTTTAGGAGTGCTGGGTTGGGGTATGCTTGTCTTTTGTACAGATCTGGGTCCTTCCATTGTGTCTGTACTCACCAGCCATCCCTGTACTGTCAAATGAGCATGAGACTGCTACTTTTACACTGGAAACAGATTTTGAGGTTAGCAGAATAGCATCCATATAATGGATGAGAAAGACACTTCTCATAGCAGTTAGCGGCCATGGGGCCCCACATGCTAGTGGACAGCCACCTCAGGATTACCCCCTCAGCTTTCCATTTCCCAACATCAAAACTCATGGGAGTTTCCTCAGCCTCCTAGCTGGCTTGCTAATATTTGGACTGCACCCACAGGCCTGCAAGTCTTGTAGTTGCCCGGTCTCAAGACTAATTAAAGAGCCCAGAGACAGAGACATTATAACTGAGCAGGACCCTCGGGGGGCTGTCTAGCAAGACCCTTCCCCCTATCCTCTGCTTTATCTCCTCTCTGAAGTACCCAGATAATAGTACCCCATATTTCCTGAGGTTTTCAGATGCTAAAGTATATGCACGTGTGCTCAGTCATGTCTCTCTTGCAATCCTGTGGACTGTTGCTTACCAGGATCCTCTATCCATGGGATTTTCTAGGCTAGAATACTGGAGTGGGTTGTCATTTTCAACATTAGGGGATCTTCCAGACCCAGGGATCAAACCCATGTCTCTTGTGTCTCCTGCATTGGCAGATGGATTCTTTACCACTGCACCACCTGGAAAGCCCTTATAACCCTCTCAGATGCTAAAATCCACCAGCAAATGGAACAAATGAACCACTTAATGATCATGAGCATGTAGCACCCCCAGACCTACAGGCCTAAGGATTAATAAAGTTAACCACCCTATTACTTCAACATCAACCAATCAGAATTGTCCACAAGCTGATCATATACCCCGCCACACCCCACTCCCTCACCTGTCCTTTAAAAAGGAATCCCCTTAGGGGATTTCAGGATTTGTGGGGCATGAGTCACCAGTTCCCTTACATGGACCTGCAACTAACCTTTCTCTGCTCCAAACTCCATTGTTTTGGTATTGTTTGGCCTCACTGTACACTGGGCATAGGAACTTGTGTTCAGTAACAACATCAACAATTTATTGGATAGGGGATCTTACAGGTCCACAGCAAAACATCCCAGAGTGACCACCCACTATGTATGGCTGATAGTGCGATAGCTGGCTGCCTGTTAGGCAGCAATCTTAGCTTCTCAGGAGAAAAGGAGGCTACCATTTATGGGTGAATTGACGTCAGGCTGGCTTATCAGTTACCAGGGAAATTAGGACTGGGGCATATCACTCATAGCCCCTCAGGTTAATAACCATCATGAGGGCAGATGTTTCTCTTTAATAAACGAGCAGGTGGAGCCATTCCTGGCTAATTACTTGAAGAATCACTAGCTGTGGCAGGGAGTAAGTATATCCATGTGAGTAGAATGTAGGTTGAGCAAGGGATGTTCAGACAGCAAGAGAGCAACCATCTTCAGTGGCCAGACCTGGCACTTGGTAGGCACTTAATATGTATTCAATCGATCAATGACAGAGTGGAAGAAATAAAAATACAAATGAGAACAGGAAAAACCCATGCAGAAGATTAACCCACTTCTGTCTCTCCTCTTTCCTTTTGCGTTTCTCAGCAAATGTTTTGTGAGCACTTATCTTATGCCACCTGCACGAAGCAGTACCAACAAAGATGAACAAAGATAGGTTTCCAGACAGAGCAGCTCTTTCCCAGTTACATCTTCAGTGAGGACGTGGTTAGAATTTGTAGACTCCTGAAGGGGTCCCCACTTCTCACAGTCCTAGGAATGAGAGGTCAAAATATGAGTCTACAGTAAATTCATCTTTGGCATCCACTTGGGGCCATGTCAAGATCTTTATGATCTGGGTTAGATCATAAAGAAACACCGTCAGAAATTAGAAACACCATTCTAACATTATCTCCTCCACCTAATATGGACAAGTAGTGGTTTTCAGTGGAGACTTCACATTTAGAATCTTAAGTTTAAATAAATATTACCCTGAAATCTAACATATAAAATATAGGCAGAGCTGCTTGGGTTAAACCAGAGCTAGAAAGCCTGGGGTCTCTCTACTCACTGCCTCCAAGATAGTTCTTATTGAAAATTATAACTGAGAGGTCCTTTAGTGTCTTATTGATACACAAATGTAAGACAAATAAAATTCAAAAAAATTAATTTAAAATGTTGATACAAACTATGAGCCCATGGTTGTTTAATAAGGGCACTGTAAACATTTGCATAGTATTGACATATTGCAGAAACTGACTAGAGGCTTACCAACCCTGATTTTCCCTCCTGGGCCCACAGAAACACTGCCTTTCCTAAGTTCCTCTGCAATTAGGTTGAGGTCAGTTAATGGTTTCTAACCACTGAGATGTCAGGAGAACTGCTATATGCCAGTTCCAGGTCAAGCCAAAAAAACACATGCATAGTCCCCCACACTCAAAAAAATTATATTGCACTGAACTAGTGATATTTGGGGATTATTTATTATGTTTATTTCTAAACATATGTGTATTTGTACATATGTATCTTTGTCTAGGTTGTCTATACTCATATGTACATATATACATGTAATTGCATTAATCAGGGTAATCAATATATAATTATCATGGTAATTTATTTTACATTAATAATATATTAATGTATGCTAAGTCACTTCAGTCGTGTCTGATTTTTTGTAGCCCCAGGGACTATAGCCTGCCCCTCTGTCCATGGAATTCACCAAGCAAGAATACTGGAGTGGGTTGCCATACCCTCCTCCAGGGAATCTTCCTGACCTAGGTATCGAATCTATCTCTCTTATGTCTCCCACATTGGCAGGTGGGTTCTTTACCACTAGCACCACCTGGAAGCCCATATTAATACATATCTCCAATTTTTCTTATCACAAAGAATCCACATCAGTGGTTTTCAACATCAGCCTCACGTTAGAATGACTCTAGTAATTTTTTCAAAAATTTGGTGTCCTGGCCACAATTTGAATCCAGTCCATCAGTTCAGAGTCCCTCCAGCTGAGAGCTAGCCATTATTAGTTTTAAGACTCCATGTGATTGCAATTTGCTGCCAAGTCTGAGAACCAGTGCTCTAAATCATTAGGCTCATTGGGAAAGTCTGGCAGCTCAGGAAAATTCAACAGATAATTGTTTCCTTAGGAAAATTCACCAGGTAATTCTGATATGCATTCAATCGACTGTTACCAATGCTGGTCTACAAGATGTTGTGTTATCACATAACATTGTTAACACTACCTGACTCTGCAAGCTGCATCTTCCCCCTAGAGTTTGGGGTGCAGCATCAGAAAGGAACAATCAAGTGGCAGTGAGGTGTGGACGTAGCCCGGTGGTTGCCTGGACTCATTAACCTATCCTACGACTGTCACTCTAAGTAGGGGGAAGACTGCAATTTTCGTTTGGGTAGTTCTCAAGGAGTCAACATCTTCAATGTGAAGTGTGTTCATAACAAAATGTTAGGGAACCCCCCTAAAAATATCCAAATCAGAAACATAGTCCAATTAGCTCAAGTTCCCTCATATCATCTTTACAAAACTGGAAAAGATAATTTAGTTTTGAAGCAGACAGTTATCTGGAGTGAAAATAAAAACTCATTTTGAAAAAGTTTCTACTAAGAGTATGCAAACTACATGGTGAGACATGGGACCAGCTACCACCAAGCCAGCTGACCTGCCTCCAGCCTCACACCACTCAACCCTGAAATGCTGAAATGACAACATTGTTCCTCTTATCAGGAATAGGTGATCCATTCTGTTACCTAAAATAAAAGCCTCTGATATGCCTCTCAAGATGTTTCCTGATTCAGAAAACCAAAAAGGAAAAACTAAAGATAAAAGAACTACAGAAAAGTGGGATATGGTTGCCAGTATGAAAGGCAGAAAAAGAAGTTTTTAAAATGTTTTAATAAGAATGCTCAATTACATTCTCATGTACTTCACTGTGAAGGACAATCCAATTATCGATGACAGAAAAGATGTGAAATAAATCATTCCAAATAAGTTTAAATGTTATGTTATATTCAATGCATGTAATAAATTCCCAAAGTTGAATATGAAGAGATCCATTTCACCTGAAAAAAAATCAAATGCTTCCTGCCTGTCTCTACTAAGTAAATTTTAAATAGTACTTAAACAATATCCAGTTGAGCCGCCAAATTATTAGCCAGCCTGGGGCAGCCAAGTGCTAGTTTAGCCTTTCCTGGAATCTCTAACACAGTCCTTCTCTAGAGCAGTTCAGACTTTAATGAACACACATATTAGTCACAAATCTTATTAAAACGCAGGTTATGAATTCAAAGTTCTGAGGTGGGATCTGAGATTGTGCACTTCTATCAAACACCCACAGGACGCCAATAATTCTCCAATAAAACCTTATTTACAAAAACAGGCAGCGAGCCCACAGTTCACAGTTTTGTTACCCAAGCCTCCTGCATGACAACAAAAGTCCTTCTGCCCAAGTCACTTACGCCCATAGAACCAGGCCGAGTTCGGCTCAGAAGCGAAGGAAAGCTTCTTTCTTCATCAAAGAACGGAGAGATGCGAGAGCCCACGCTCCTCAGGAAAGAACACAGGTAAAAGCCAAAGGCCAGGAGATCTTAAGGTTCTGTCAGCGGAAAGGGGCGGAGCTCTTGTGCGTCTGCGTCTGTGCGCGTGTGCGTATGCGTGAGCGGCTGTGTCACCGCTCAAGCCTCCATATCGCCATGCTGGGCGCGCACCCTCTCTGCACCAGGTCTGCTGATCCCTGGTGTCATGCGCAGAGCTTCTGCAAGACCTACGCCAAGCTCGAGTCTCAGGTGTAGCCGCTTCACACTGGGAACTCTCATCTGAGTTGCTGGGTAGAAGGCACGCAGTACCCTTCGGGCAAGTGAGACTAAGCACAAAGGAAAAAAAGGTTAGATTTATTTTATTATCAGAGTCTATTTCCCAGGACCTGTTAATGAGTTTTAATCCTTCCTTGGCCGTTTGTCTTACTCTTCCTTCTTGAGGGGCAATTAGGGGTGAAGGCTCATCTTCTATAACTATCTCTTGGTGGTTTGGGTCACCGTCATAACCATGGGTGGAAGAGCAGAGCTTCTCCCCATCTGCCTTTAGGCCCCATAATTCTTCATCTTTTCGGACCATGTGCCTTGGAGAGTAGTGGCCAAGATCTTTTCATCTCCCTTTGGGAACTGTGAGGTATTCTCGCTTTCTGCAACCATCTTGTTTGGTGGTAGCCAGTTAGGGTGCATCCTGCAGAACTGAAAGTTTTTTGGTTATCATCTCCGACACAAAAACATTTAATCTTCCTGTTTAATACACCCTGGCCCCAATACCGGCTAGTAGATGGAGAAAGCCGATCCATCAGTGAATCTCTAAATTATAACACCATCATTTTATTACCTGGTGGCTCAGTGGTGAAGAATCCACCAGCCAGTGCAAGAGACCTATCCCTGGGTCAGGAAGATCCCCTGGCATAAGAAATGGCAACCCACTCCAGTATTCTTGTTTGGGAAATCTCATGAACAGAGGAGCCTGGTAGGCTACAGTCCAAGGGATTGCAAAAAGTCAGTTACTGAGCGTAGCACACCATTTTATTACCCAGATTCTATTTTTATTTCCTGGGAATTGTTAATGGGCTTTGCTGCTGACAGTCTGAATTTGAACTTTTGAAATATTACTGATTTTGGTTACTGAGTGTTTTTGGTGCACTCAAGTAGAGTGCCTCACTTCCCTTGCCCTGGTCCTGTGCTCAGTGCAGCCTGCAGAGGACACTTAAGGTAGTGACATCCTAGTAGACTCCCTCTGTTTATTGTTCCTTGTCTGAGACTCATTCCCATGCATTTCACTTTCAAATCCCTCAGTTACGCCACTCAGCCTGCCTCCACTCCACACCACCAGTGCTCATCTCACATAAAATATGCTCAAAAGCCCAAATTTTCTCTAATGTATAAAATTGTATATATAGTATTATTACATATAATTAATAATATATATATTCATAATTAACAATATATAATATTTATATAATATATGCTTTTATAGATATAGTTTCTGAAATTTCACCTTTCACTAGATGAAATTCCTCTTTCAGGGAAATAATTTTTAAAATGCTTTACTATAGTTGTAGATGTTACATTTACTGATGTTGTATGTGCAGCTGTGTGGGTGTGTGCACTCATTTTAAAGTGAAGTCCAAACATTTAAAATTTTTTCTTAAATAAGCCTCATGAAAAAAGTTTGCCTCCACTGGTTGGGCATTTGTTCTCTATCTACTATTATCAGGATACTCTGGTGTTACTTTGCTTTTCTTATAGAGCTTTCATTGGAAGAGGTTAGGAAATATATTCACATGTAAAAAGTATGTCAAACATGGTGAGACTTAAAAGAAGCTTCAACTGCCTCTTCAATAGTGAGGGGACAGAGACTGAATTTTTTAAAGATAACCTAAACTTTAGTGGCTTAAAATGATGTCAGATAACCCACCGCTTTTTCATTGCTCTTATTCTTTAAATATGTGTCCTCTTTTTGAAAACACATTGACACAATTCCCAAAGTCTCAACATACCAATCTGATGAGATGGTTGTTCTTCATCAACTTGATATTTTATACTGGGCAGAAGTGTTTAGCAACATCTTCCAACTTCATCATAAGAGATTTCATCATAAAACTCGTGTCTACAGCTCATTTACAAAAATATGAAACAAGGTCATCTCCAACATGGTTTCCTCACTATCTGTTTCCAAAAAGCTCAATAATCGGACCCTCCCTTCCCTGTCTTGCTTCTGCTACACTGTAAACAAACCACAAAAACACTCTATCCAAATAGATACACCCATTAACTCACATACTCAGCAAACAAGTTTACATGAAAACACACTTTAAAGGTTGTGGGTTGGTGGGAAGCCAAAGGAACTGGTAGTGGGAGAGGGTCGTAGGTGGAAGTGAATAAAGGGAGCTGTGTGATGGAGTGGGTTGTGGGTGGCCAAGGAGGGGAAATGACCAAAAGGGTAGCACAGGAAGATAGTTTTGCCTAAGCTTTAAACCAAGTTGGTTTTTGCCTCTTAGTAAATATTTATTGGAGAAGGAAGTGGCAACCCACTCCAGTATTCTTGCATGGGAAATCCCATGGGTAGAGGAGCCTC
Source organism: Antilocapra americana (assembly GCA_007570785.1). Classification (NCBI taxonomy): domain Eukaryota; kingdom Metazoa; phylum Chordata; class Mammalia; order Artiodactyla; family Antilocapridae; genus Antilocapra; species Antilocapra americana. The sequence goes on along the minus strand of ML664175.1, from coordinate 2,216,825 downwards.
CTGGGGTACAGTCCATGGGGTCCCAAAAGAGTTGGACACGACTTTGTGACTAACAGCAGTAGCAACTATTTATTGAGATTGTCTATGGACTTTGCACTGTGCTAGATTTTAATGGCAAACACAGACGTAATCTACATCATTGAACTCCTTCTCCAGGGGTTTACAATCTACAAGCAAGATTTAACACAATGAAGCAACTACGTGAGAGCCCAGTGCACCCACACAAAGATACAGAAAATATTTGGTTCCTTCAATCTCTCAAGTACTTCCTAAATACCTTATTTATGCCTCATAACCACTCTGCAAAGTTAGGTACTGTTGATCCCCCTCTTTTTGATGGAGAACCTGAGGTCTGGAAGGGTAAATAACCTTCCCAACATCACACGGCTATCAAGTGGCAGAGATAGGATTCAGTTTTAGATTTACCTAACTTGGTTTTAGTCTCAGTGGTTTAACTTAATAAAAGCTTATTTTTTGTCCAAAGTCTGAAGATATTCCTGGTCAGTTGCTCTTTCCTGGAAGGTTATACTTCAGGTGATGCCTCAGGAATCTAGTCATTTCCATCCCAAAGTCCTGCTGTTTCCAACTTCTGGCATCCAAACTTGTCAATGGAGAAGAAGAGCGAGTGATGATGGCATGGAAGATACTGTAACAACCCCTGCCCCAAACCAGTACAAACCCCTTTTAGTTCATTGACCACAGTTAGTTTCATAGCCCCAAGAAGAGGCAAAAGGGTCAGGAAATGGAGTGACCGAGTAGCTGCGTCCCACAACAACTCGACTGAATGGAAGAAGAGTACATAGCTTTGGTGGTTAGCTAGCTCTCCCTGCTACAAACTCCAAAGCCACTGAATGTCACACTTCTGAACCATGTGAGGAAGAACTAATGTGTGTGTTGCTAATTTACAAGTTCCTGAAAGAAGTTCAAAGCAGTGGGAGATCATAGGGTTGGAGCAGAAAGAAAGGAACCTGAGTAGGGTGCTGAAAAGAGGATATGAGGAAGACATTGTGGGCTGAGAAGAACCAGAGTCAACATGAAAAGCAGGAAAGATAATGATGCTTACAGTCATGTTATGAAATACATTTATGATGTGTATCACATGCAGTGATATGTAATCAAAAGCTCAGCTACCAGGGGAGGGAAACTCTCTGAAAAAACAGGGCTTAGTAAGTGTTTTTCAGCTGATGCAGACTGCAGCCTTCCCAGAGACTGCTCAAAATGTAAACTCAGGCCAGGGACCATGGTTTTACTGTTTTGTTTTTTTAACATGTTGTATTTTGCTCTTCAGTGCCTAGAACCTGGCTGTGGTTCAGAAAAGGTGAATTGTAGATGTTCACTGGACAAGGGTTGGCTTTCAAAAATGTGCCCAGAAGTGGATAATCCAAAGGCTTTCGATTTCATTGTCCACCACTGGGCTTTTCATTACCTAAAAGAAATTGTGAAGTCCTGGAATCTTGTAACATGTATCTTTTCCATAAGATTCGTCCTAAAAATTGATTAGGGAGTATATAGCAGAGGTGGAGAAAAAGAAAAATCTTTTTCATCAGAGGTGTTGGTGAAAGCTTCTTGGGGATGTGACAGCCAAGCTGGGCTTTTGCATAGAACACCCTGCATATGGGCACTGAAGTGGGCAAGGACAGTGGGCAGTAGTGCCCAATGGCAGGGGTAGTGTGTAAGGAAGTAGGGCCTTGAGATTGTGGTCATGGAGGGGCTAGAATGTCTATCTAGAGTAATCTGGAATACAGTCTACTGTTTTGGGGAGTATTGGGAATATGACACTCCAACAGGAGTGTATAGGACTCTCTGAGAAGCTGAAAGACTGAAGCAGTGGAACAAATCAGGAAGCCTCTGACTTTCCTTTTATCTTTGCTCATTTGCAATCATTTGTAAATGATTTGATGCCTAGGGACACATATAGACTGAAAGTTAAAGGCTGGAAAAAGATATTCCATGCGAATAAAGACCAAAAGAAAGCAGGAGTGGCAATACTCATATCAGATAAAATAGACTTTAAAATAAAGGCAGTGAAAAGAGATAAAGATGGACATTACATAATGATCAAAGGATCAATCCAAGAATAAGAAATAACAATCATAAATATTTATGCACCCAACATAGGAGCTCCACAATATGTAAGGCAAATGCTAACAAGTATGAAAGGGTAAATTAACAACAACACAATAATTGTGGGAGACTTTAATACACCACTCACACCAATGGATAGATCAACTAGACAGAAAAGTAACAAGGAAATTCAAACTTTAAATGATACAATAGACCAACTAGACCTAATTGATATCTATAGGTCATTCCACCCCAAAACAAGGAATTTCACCTTTTTCTCAAGCGCACACGGGACCTTCTCCAGGATAGATCACATCCTGGGCCATAAATCTAACCTTGATAAAATCAAAAATATTGAAATCATCCCAAGCATCTTTTCTGACCACAATGCAGTGAGATTAGATATCAACTACCGGAGAAAACCATTCAAAACTTCCAACATATGGAGGCTTCACACTGCTGAATAACCAACAAATCACAGAAGAAATCAAAAATGAAATTCAGTTATGCATGGAAATGAATGAAAATGAAAACACAACAGCCCAAAACCTATGGGACACTGTGAAAGCAATGCTAAGGGGAAAGTTCATAGCAATACAAGCTCACCTCAGAAAACAAGAAAAAAATCAAATAAACAACCTTACTTTACACCTTAAACAACTAGAAAGGGAAGAGATCCAGAAGCCCAGGTCTAGTAGAAGGAAAGAAATCTTAAAGATCAGGGCAGAAATAAATGCAAAGGAAACAAAAGAGACCATAGCAAAAATCAACCAAGCCAAAAGCTGGTTCTTTGAGAAGATCAATAAAATTGGCAAACCATTAGCCAGACTCATCAAGAAACAAAGGGAGAAGAACCAAATCAACAGAATTACAAATGAAAACGGAGAGATCACAACAGAAAACACAGAAATACATAGGATCATAAGAGACTGTTATCAGCAACTATATGCAAATAAACTGGACAACCTGGATGAAATGGACAAATTCCTAGAAAAGTACAACTTGCCAAGACTAAACCAGGAAGAGATAGATAATATTAATAGACCCATCACAAGCATGGAAATTGAAACCGTAATCAGAAATCTTCCAAAAAACAAAAGCCCAGGACCAGATGGCTTCACAGCTGAATTCTACCAAAAATTTAGAGAAGAGCTAACACCTATTCTACTCAAACTCTTCCAGAAAATTGCAGAGGAAGGTAAACTTCCAAACTCATTCTATGAGGCCACCATCACCCTAATTCCAAAACCCAACAAAGATTCCACAAAAAAAGAAAACTACAGGCCAATATCACTGATGAACCTAGATGCAAAAATCCTTAACAAAATTCTAGCAAATAGAATCCAACAACACATTAAAAAAATCATACATCATGATCAAGTAGGCTTTATCCCAGGGATGCAAGGATTCTTCAATATTCTCAAATCAATCAATGTAATACACCACATTAACAAATTGAAAAATAAAAATCACATGATTATCTCAATAGATGCAGAGAAAGCCTTTGACAAAATTCAACATCCATTTATGATAAAAACCCTCCAAAAAGCAGGAATAGAAGGAACATACCTCAACATAATAAAAGCTATATATGACAAACCCACAGCAAACATTATCCTCAATGGATAATGAGGATAATGCATTCCCCCTGAAATCAGGAACAAGACAAGGGTGCCCACTCTCACCACTACTTTTCAACATAGATTTGGAAGTCTTGGCCACAGCAATCAGAGCAGATAAAGAAATTAAAGGAATCCAGATTGATAAAGAAGAAGTAAAACTCTGTTTGCAGATGACATGATCCTCTATATTGAAAACCCTAAAGACTCTACTAGAAAATTACTAGAGCTAATCAGTGAATATAGCAAAGTTTCAGGATACAAAATCAACACAGAAATCCCTGGCATTCCTATACACTAACAGAGAGAAATCAGAAAGAGAAATTAAGGAAACAATTCCATTCACCATCGAAACAAAAAGAATAAAATACTTAGGAGTATTTCTACCTAAAGGAACAAAAGACTTGTATATAGAAAACTATAAAACACTGATGAAAGAAATCAAAGAGGACACAAACAGATGGAGTAATGTGCCGTGTTCGTGGATTGGAAGAATCAATATAGTGAAAATGAGTATACTACCCAAAGCAATCTATAGATTCAATGCAATTCCTATCAAGCTACCAGAGGTCTTTTTCAGAGAATTAGAACAAATAATTTCACAATTTGTATGGAAATACAAAAAACCTCGTATAGCCAAAGCAGTCTTGAGAAAGAAGAATGGAACTGGCGGAATCAACCTACCTGACTTTAGGCTATACTACAAATCCACAGTCATTAAGACAGTATGGTACTGGCACAAAGACAGAAATATAGATCAATGGAACAGAATAGAAAGCCCAGAGATAAATCCACGCATCTATGGACACCTTATCTTTGACAAAGGAGGCAAGAATATACAATGGAGAAAAGACAACCTCTTCAACAAGTGGTGCTGGGAAAACTGGACAGCCACTTGTAAAAGAATGAAACTAGATCACTTTCTAACACCATACACAAAGATAAACTCAAAATGGATTAAAGATCTAAACATAAGACCAGAAACTATAAAACTCCTAGAGGATAACATAGGCAAAACACTCTCTGCCATAACCCAAAGCGGGATACTCCATGACCCACCTCCCAGTATATTGGAAATAAAAACACGAATAAACAAATGGGACCTAATTAAAATTAAAAGCTTTTGCACAACAAAGGAAACTATAAGCAAGGTGGAAAGACAGCCTTCAGAATGGGAGAAAATAATAGCCAATGAAGCAACAGACAAACAATTAATCTCAAAAATATACAAGCAACTCCTGCAGCTCCATTCTAGAAAAATAAACAACCCAATTAAAAAGTGGGCCAAAGAACTTAACAGACATTTCTCCAAAGAAGATATAAAAATGGCTAACAAACACATGAAAAGATGTTCAACATCACTCATTATCAGAGAAATGCAAATCAAAACCACAATGAGGTACCACTTTACACCAGTCAGAATGGCTGCCATCCAAAAGTCTACAAGCAATAAATGCTGGAGAGGATGTGGAGAAAAGGGAACTCTCTTACACTGTTGGTGGGAATGCAAGCTAGTACAGCCACTATGTAAATGATTTGATGCCATTGCAGCCCCCCCCAACCCCCCTCCACCTTATTGAGAGCCTTTGCTGAAAGAACGAAATTCAATGGGAGTCCAGGCAGGAGGCCTTGGCAAGGTAAGGGTTGGGGGAATGGAAGGGAGGGGATGGATATATCCATGGTGGATTCATGTCAATGTATGGCAAAACCAACACAATAAAGTAAAGAAAATTTAAAACAAAAAAAAAGAGCAGTGGTGAGGTGACAGCTCCTTCCCCTTGCTCTGCTGTTCTGGTTTTTGTTTATTTTTACTGGGAATTTTGGGTAGTATTGACAATTAAGTTGAGGTGGAATTTTTAAATTGTTTTTCAAATAAATTTTTATTTCTTTTGGCTGTACTAGGTCTTTGGTGTGGTGAGCAGGTCTTTGTTCCTGTGTATTGACTTCTCTAGTTGTGGCGCAGGGGCTCTTAGAGCATGTGGGCTCAGTAATTGCAGCCCTCAGGCTTAGTTAGGTATGTGAGATCTTAGATCTACGACCCAGGGACCGAAGCTGGTCCTCCTGTGTTGGGAGCATGAATCTTATCCACTGGACCGCTAGGGAAGTCTCTCTCGGCTGTTCTGTTGAATGACCTAGGGAGAGTCCATCCTGGTCTCCATTTTTTCATCTTTACCTGGTCCCCTACATGTGAATACAAAGGAGACAGGATTATAGAAGGGGCTTCCCAGGTGGCACTAGTGGTTAAGAACTCACCTGCCAGTGTAGGAGACGTAAGAAATGCAGTTTCAATCCCCGAATTGGGAAGATCCCCTGAAAGAGGGTATGGCAACCCACTCCAGTATTCTTGCCTGGAGAATCCCACGACAGAGCCTGGCAGGCTACAGTCCATAGAGTCACAAAGAGTCAGACACGAGTGAAGCGATGTAGCTTGCACGCAGGATTATAGAAGAGGTTACTGATGACTAGAAGTAAAAGGGCTTACCTAAAAGCTTCACATAAGAAAAGTGAAGCGAGTGGGACCAGGGTCTCAAACGTTTGGGGAATAAGTGACATCTCGGGTGTTGGGTGCCTTAGTAGCTGTGGAATGAGGACCCTGTGGTCAATGGGAGACCTGAAAACAAATATCCAAGTTCATCATGTGTATTTGAGGTTAGCAATTTGAATGGCTTTGCTTTGGTGGCTGGAAAAAAAACAGTTACATATAAGAAGTAAAACTGCTTAAAGCTTATAGAAGGCCACCAGGGCCAAAGGAGGTCAACGACCTAGTGCAGCAAGAGGTGGAGCTGGGTGAGTAGGTGAGTCTTCCTATGCTCCAGCTGGTACATCTATAAAAGGACATGACATGGCTCTTCCTGAATGCTGTCCTTGATGACCTCCCACGTCCACCTACCTTTCTCCCTCCTCAGAGCTCTGTGCTTCCAGTTTATAAGTGCTATGAGACTCTATGCCTGGGATGACCCAGCCCAAGTCACTGTCTAGTTGCCTTGTTTCTTAAGAGATACAGAAAGGGTCCTGGCAAGAACATGGGTCCCAGGGCTTGCAAACTGCCGTGGCTAATGTGGTACCTCCACCCCAATGAGACTTAAGTGATGTGAATCCCCTTTTGAGAACATTGACACAGGATGCTATGCTCCAAGGGTTGGAAAGCCCTTCAGCTTAATCCCAGGTGGAGGTTTTGTACATTTGGAAAGCACTTTCCAACTTATAAAGCCCTGTCATGTGGGCATGGTTTCGCCAAGACTGAGGATGATAAACAACCCCATGAACCCATGATCTGGCTGCCGTGTGTTCCAAGGGAGGGGAGGCCTTCCTGACCACGTGAGGTACCCCACACCCTCTCTCCTCCCTTTCCCACAGCCTTTCAACCCCCAGAGAATGCTGGAATAGATGAGCTATTGCTCAAGGCTCCCAAATCCGGGTGAGCTCTGGTTCACCCCCTCTGTCTCCCAACTTCAGCCAGCTAACAGGATGGATGCTCCCAGCTCGGATCTGTGGCCGAAACCAGAGAGTCTGGAGGCCAGGCAAATTGGGTCAGACTTCTGTGCCAGGATGGGAGATTCCTTGTAGTAACCGGGTATGTGTCAGCCACTAAATGATTTCCACTCTCTTCTCTCAGCTCCTAAGCTGCCACCCTCCCCTTAGAGAGCTCCAGCTGCCAAGGAGCACTGCCTTGCCCTCTGGCTGCTGTGGCACGCGTGTTTAATCATAATGAGCCTCATTTATGGGGCCCTTAAAATGTGCCAGGCAGCATGCTAACCATTTTACACATGGGACCCGTTTGCCAGCTTGGGACATGAAATGAGAGTACCTTCTCTCTAGCACGAACATTAATGCCTCTGCATCTGCATTATATCTGTGCAAGAGGTCCAAGGCCCTGGGAAGACACTTCTGTCCAATGGGTCAGTCTGGATTAGTATTGCCTTAAGGCATCAAACCCCAACCCAGTTTTGCCAAGTAACCTCATTCTTTTTGGCTGTGGTTGCCACTACTATCAGTCACTAGTGAGATGCCACAAAATCCCCTCAAATCAATGAGCTGGCATCTGAGGTGGCCACTGCTCATTTCAGTGGCCAGACCCCTTCAAACAGACATTTTGAGCAATGGTAACAAGTCCAAAAGCACAGTGCCTGTTAGAACATGCACCTCCTGTGTTCACTTTCCTTTGTCTACTTCATCGTCTCAGCTCAGGAATCTTTAGACACTAAACATAAAGTGCCAGAGCACAGCTCCAACTTTTTACATACCACACTCTGAATTCACAAAGTTATCTTTCCCAACTCAGCTTCTGATCATACTTTCTATTAGGCTGTGGATCTCTCATCCCTTAAATATCTAAGAAGGGACCACCTCTCCATATGTAACATCAACCCTATTTCCTGTCTGTCAGACTAGCATATTTCTCAGGGAATCGCCCACCTTATTATTTGTGGGTTATCTTTCTATGGATTCTCACACCCCCTTTGCTTTATTAGCTCCATTTCACAAATGAGGAAGTAGGTAGAGTGATGTGAAGAAATTAGTTCAAGGCTACACAGCTATTATAAAACTGGGATTTAAACTCACACTTGATTCACAACACAGCACTCTTCCATCTCACTAATGTATCCTTGGTTGGGACATTCATCCAGGTCAGAGTCAAGAGAAGAGGCTCTTTAAGTAGGTAAATGTGTTTCTCTTTGGAATGCTGGACCTGGCAGAAATCATGCAGAGGCAGCCAAGCTGAAAGCCCTTATCTGAACTCCACTGGAGGAGATGGACACTCCAGTGATTTGCAAGTAGCCAGGGCTTGTCATGCTGCATGTGGGGTGTGGTGTGGTTTAGTACACATGTTGATGTGGAACTGTAGCCTGGACTGGCACTTTTATTAGGCCAATGACCTAGGTTAAGAAGACCCAGGAGGGTAAATGTGAGGGAATCTAAAGGGGTGTGTGCCAACTATGAGCCTCAGTCCATTCCTAGGCTGGTTTTTGACCTCAACTCAGCACTAGCCTCCTTGGTCATGACTGCCTCTGCATTGAGCCTGAGGCTTTTTGGACAGAAATCCATGGGAAGAAGGGCTTTATTTGGTCTCTGTATTTGGACATATAAACTTGACTTTTCAAGCATCAGCCCCGATCACCCTCTACTATCCCAATAAAGGTCCACACCAGTGAAACACAATGTGCCCCAGACAAGGAGTTCACATGGAAAATATTTGAACAGAAGTTGTATTTGCCTTCCAGACAAGGCAAGGCAAGAACCAAATCACTGATGGAGAAGTCAGAGAGCAAGGCTATGGGTACTGAGAAGAGAAGGAGCAGGTGGCTCTGGGAGAGACCTGTATTCCAAGGTAAGCGTGGAGGAATATTGAAAGGAAGTAAGTGGCAAACCACTTCATCAGAGCAAATGCAGGATCCAAAGCTGCCCATAAGGCCTATTCATAGTGAATGTTGCCAAGAAGGAGCACAGCAGTGAGAAGAGGAGTTGAACATCCATCAGCACCTTGCTTAGCAGCCAACAACTAGGGGTAAGTAGTGTAACAAGGCATTCTGGGCTCTACCTCTTGAGTAACCCCAAGTGTTTCTGTCCCTTAGATCTGGGCATAAGAGACTTGAATTTTATCTCCACCCATACCTAGCTTGTGGAAATTCAGCCCTCTTCCTCAAATGCCTGTGAACTGGAATGAATCCTATGAATTGGATTCCTTTGAATGTGGAAATTCAACACTCTCCCACTCTTCCTATGAATTCCTGAGGACTTATCACTGTCTCCTTTGCCACTTAAGCTTCTACTTTCCAGACTGTTGTGTTTGTTGTGCATCATACTGAACGGGATGTCAAACACACTGACCTCTCTCCAACTTCCATATGCCTCTGCCCCCTCCCCCACTTCCAAAGTAGACTTTGAAGGGAAATGGAGGAGTAGATTCATCATAGTGATATAGAGCAATTGTTATAGATGCCAGTGTTTCTGGCTTGTTTTGGGCTTTTTCAAGGAGTGAACATTTCATTACTTACATGTGCCAAAATATAATATCTCTTTCATGACAGTGGGTGAATGGAGTTTCTTAGTTTAAGCATCAGATAATAACCATAAGTGCAGCTTACATTTATTGAGAATGGACCATGCACCAGACAATATTAAGAAATTTCTAAGGAACAATTCATTTTATTCTAACGGCCATCATCATTTTAGAGGCTAGGAAACAGTCAATGAAGAGATTGAGTGATAAAGTAACTTCTCCAAGGGTACACAGCTAATAAATTACTGGAGTGGAATTTAAGCCCAGGCAGCTTAACACCTGGGCTTCCCAGGTAGCACTAGTGGTAAAGAACCAGCCTGCCCTTTGATCCCTAGATCAGGAAGATCCGCTGGAGGAAGAAATGGCAACACACTCTAGTATTCTTGCCTGGAGAATCCCACGGACAGAGGAGCCTTAAGGGTTACAGTCCCAGGTATAGCAAAGAGTTGGACACAACTGAAGTGACTTAGCACACACACAGCTTGACTCCAGATCTTCATTTACCACTATTGCTCCAAATAGTGGAGCCCAAACATCACTAGAAAGAGTGAAGAAGAGTTACATTAATACCTAGATTATCAGTGTGAGAAACAGAAGGTGGAGGAAGTGAGGAGGAGATGAGAGAGCCCAAGAGATTATTAAATGGTCAATAGAATCTGGGTTCTGAGAGAGAGAGAGCTTCCCTGGTGGCTCAGTGGTCAAGAATCTGCCTACCAATGCAGGAGACATGGGTTCAATCCCTGGATCAGGAAGATCCCCTGGAGAAGGGAATGGGTACCCACTCCAGTATTATTGCTGGGAAAACCCCATGGACAGACAAGCCTGGCAGGTTACAGTCCATGGGGTGGCAAAAGAGGAACAACTTAGCAACTAAACATCAACAACAACTGAGAGAGGATAATCTATTAAACAGAGGCCAATTTTGGACCTGGATCAGAGCAAAGTTCAGAAAAGAAAACTCTAGTGTAGTGGTCCCCAACCTTTTTGACACCAGAGACTGGTTTTGTGGAGGACAGTTTTTCCACAATGGCAGGGGGATGGTTCAGGTGGTAATGAGAGGGATGAGGAGTGATGGGGAGTGGCTGCCAGCTGCTCACCTCCTGCTGTGAGGGGCTGGATTCCTAATGGGCCATGGATCTGCACTCACCTGGGGGTTGAGGGGTTGAGGACCCATGCTCTAGTGGATAGGGCAGGTACCCTCAGCCTGAACCTGGAGAAACAGGGCATGAGAACTAAGCCGAGAACTCAAGTTTCCTGGAGGCTGTGCAGGAGGCTCTGTCTCTGTTCTGTGCTGCAGATATAAGAATCTTCTTGGCTGTTTGCTACAGAAAATGAGAATGTTTGGAAATAGGTAGGAGAAGCAGCAAAAGAGAAGTCTTCTTCTGGAGTCTGAAAATCTCTAAGCATCCTTTACTATTGACCTTCAACTTCTAATTTTTTTAATTGAAAAAATTTAATTTTATTCTCTAGAAATTTTTTTTCCAGTTGTATAAATGATATATCCTCACTGTGGGACATTTGAAAATAGGTATAAAGAAGACAGTTGTCATTTCTCTGAGACTCGTCTCCATGGGAATTAATCTTATAATAAAAGGACACAATGTAGATTAACAGAGAAAAGGATATGTTTCCATAAGTGGTGATGGGATAATTTGATGTCCATTTAGCAAGAGAAATGGAATCTTTTCTTTTGAAAGATCTCTACCTTTCACCATCATCATCTTTATCAAAAAATTTCTGGGTGGCCTAAAGATCTAAGTCTAAGCTACATATATAAAGAAAAAATAAATACATGGAAGAAGTATACACACACACACACACACACACACACACACACACGAAATTTTTATGAAATATCCAGAATAGAAAAGTCTATAGAGATAGAAAGTAGATAATATATTAATAGTAGTTGATTTGGGCTGGAGGAGTATGGGGGAAGTATGGAAGTGACAGCTAAGTGCTACAGCGTATCCTTTAGGAAATTGTTCTAAAATTGATTGTGGTGATGGATACATAGTGAAGTGAATATATTATAAGCCATTGAATTGTGTACCTTAAATAGGAGGAAGGACATGGCATCTTCAGAATGGTTTGAATGAAGAGAGTTTAATAAAGGATGGTTTAAGAAGGTGTGAGCAGGGTTAAATGAACCACAAGAATGGCAGTCCACTGGAGACTTCACAGGAGGTCTTTACCGCTGCTGGGCCTCAAGTGGCAGGAGGAAGGGAAAGTCTTACCAGAGCCTTGTGAGAGCTAGAACTGAAGAAGAAATGCAGTGCAGCTGCTCCCAGAACTGTGCAGAGGCAGAGAGGAAGCCAGGGGATACTGATTCCAAGTGTTGGACCTCCTACCCTCCAAGCACATGCTGTTTCCTCCCTTTGGCCAAAGGTAACTAAAAGCTGGAGGCCAGGCAGTCTGATGATAAGGTTCTTAACAAGGCAAAGAGCAGAGATGAATGGATCAGGATGGGAGGGTTGAAACAAAATAAGCAGCACCTTGTCACAACCAGCAAGCAAACTTAGAGGCTTTAAACGGTAGAGAAGCTCAATATACTGTGTGCAATGTGCAGGTACAAGAATGGTGGTTGTACCATTGTGTGTAGTAGACCCAAGCTGGAGACGACTCGAATGCCCATCCATGCTAGAAGGGACAAGTGAACTGTGCTGTGTTCATTCACACAAAGGAACACTGAAACAATGAAGTGGTGAACTCCACACCCATGATGTGGAGCCTAAGAGACGAGACAAGTATAATTCCATGCATATAAAGTTCAAAACTGACAAAAGTAATTTACATTACTTAGAAATACAAACAGGATATATGCAACGATCATAAAAGTCAGGATTGTGTTTATTTCTAAGGAAGAAAGAGGATTATTTATGGTGAATGCTGTATGAGGGAGAGGAGGTCCTTTGGGTGCTGTCAGAGTTTCAGTCTTTGATCTGTCTGTGGTCACACAGATGTTTGCTTGATATATATTCACTAAAATACATTTTATATGCATATTTATAATTCAGTTAACAATACAAAGGAAAACATTTTGGTGCAATTTTCACATATTTTCTAGGCATATGCATACACATACACATATATACATATAACATATTTAATGTTTCTGCGTTTGCAACTTTTTGTACTTAATAACAATAGAGCATAAAGTTTTTATGAAATGCATAAAAACTTTTCCAAGTTAATTTTAAGGCTATATATATTGCCAAATAGTATATATTATAAATACCTAACCAGTATTTATGGAGAATATCTACATTATATCAGTACTCTCATTTATGACACATTTTACCTCTTCTATGAGTAGTTATTTTAAGAAATTCTAACCCAGACTTTCATACCTAGGCTTCATTTATATGATGGGAGAAAAAAGAAAAGTGCCTTAATTAAAACTCCAAATGACCCCCAGTCTGGGTCTGTCTCCCTATGATTAGCCCTTACTACACTTTACACTTGTCTTTCATGCCATTTTCCATCATTATAAATAGTGTAATTAGTTACCTGTTTACTTAGTTTTTAATGTCTCTCTCTCCACCTGGGAACTCCATGAGGCAGAGACCACATCTCCTCTCTCTCAACCTCTGTCCTTAGAGCCAACTCAGAACCTGCCTGACTCAGAGATGTTCAGTAAACATGGGTCAAAAGAATGAGTGAATGCATGAATGACCAAATTACTTTGTATCCAGACTATCTGTGCTGCCCATCTTTGAAAATGAGTCCATTTCCTTCAGATGATAGCCTCACAAAATAGAAACACCACTGGGTGTCCAGCAGAGGCCACATGAGCAATTGGGAGGGGCAAAGGTGTGGACAGAATCCTTTCACTGTTTGTGATGGGAAATAGAAGTCTCTAAGGTCCTTTCCTAAATCCTGGGATCAGTCACCTAGTCAGAGCCAGGACTCAAGATATGAAGAATGGAGCTTGGTATCTTACCAGAAAGACTTGGTTTAAAAGTAACTGATGAGTTACTGGAAGCCATTTTCTTACTGAAAAAAAGTAATGTTTTGAAACTAATTTCACCAGTAAATAAGCTTCAAAGGAATAACAAAGAATCTTAATGTCTTAGGTACAAAAAGAAAGTATAGCTAAAATTTGGCAACACTTAAAAGAAGCATTTTTTTAATCATTGTCTCAAAAAACTAGGCCACTAACTGTCCATGGCTCATATTTTACTTTTTATACTGTGAGTTGAGGAGATTTCAAAAGACTGTGTTTTCCCCCTTTGCTGGAATTAGGGACAACTGACATTTCTTATTAGAATATAAAACAGTAAAACACAGTTCACATATGTTACATAAAATTATTATTTTAAAGAGATTACCTCTGGAAAGAGACAGAACTCTGTTCAATGAAAAATTGAAAATTCCCCAATATTTAGATGAGTCAGCAAATAACTTCTCCATGACAGCAACCTGGCAACTCAACTGAACAGACCTACTTTAGTGGGAAATCAGCTGTATTTCCTGATTTGCAGGAACTATTGTCATTTGAAGACCTTTTTAAGTGATCTATCTGTGTCTTTTCCTGCTGAAATTTATTAGGAACAGAGCATGATATCCCTAGGACAATATTTACCCACAGGAAAGGGTTTTCAGTCAGTGGAATGTGATTACATCAGGCCTCTTCATCCCACCCAACCTTTCAGTCCTTGCTTTCCCACAGGGTGCAAGCTATTCGGTGTGGCTGCCAGCTTTTAATTAGAAATTATCGTATTTGCAGAGAAGTCATCAACACCTGGCTTCATGCTCATACCTCCCCAATCCCACCCCCAGAAAAAATGTTAATTTCCCCCTTGCTCTAAAGGGAAATGCTTTTGCCAAATATTCTTAATACTTAGTGACATGTTTACTCAAAGGGAGGTGGAGAAGGCAAAGAGGAGGAGAGAAGGGATCATGAGTTCTCTCCTTTCAGCTCTGGTCATCCAAATTAATATTTCCATTTCCTGGCTCTATTTGGCACCCTCTTACTTCTGAGATGATACCACCTACTATATATTGAAAAAATGCCCATCTCTTCTTAAATGATGAAATTGATGCCCTCTATTCCAAATGAAATTTACCTATGAGACCAAATACTTGAGAGTTTCTAGGTCCTCAGACAATGACACCAATCTGTGTAGTAGGTCCTTATGTTCCTCCTAACTCTGAATCATTCAGAGCTCAATATTAAGTTTTTCTGTAAAAGTGACATAAATGGGGCATGATACGTAGTTTTCTACAGTGACAAAAGGACCAGCTGGAGTTGAATAGATGGTGGTTTTCTCCTCTCGGGAGCCCAAGGTTAACAGCCACAGACACACTTTTAAATGTATTGGTCATCTTTCATCTGTTTGTCATCTCTTTTTCTGGGAATAGCAATGCCCTCTCTCTGGGAAACCACCTCACTAACCAAGTAGATCTTGTTGGGGCTGAAAATCTGTCTCCACCCTAGAGTCTGCCCAAGGTTATGATACCCTAAGATGTTGTCATATTTCTCCAGCAGGATGTCTAGTGAAGCATAACTTGAAAACATTTTTGTGTATTTAAAATCTGATATAAGTTGGATACATTTTAATGCATTTGTTAGCATGCAGCTTTTGTGCCTAGGTTGATGCAGAAAACCACCCTGGGACAGATTATCTTTGATGTTTGCCTGTAACACTTGAGTGGTCTCAGTTAAGTAGACTTGGATAATCTCCAGGGAGAAAGGTGTGTTACACACTCCAGTCTCACTCACACTGGGATGCTTGTGGAGATAGCAGAATTAAAAAGCCCTTGCACTGAACAAGATGGCCCAAACAGAGGCTTACTGGGACATGAAGAGCCCCAAAGAGGACCTCCTTAGGCAGACAGGAAGAGTCTGGATCTGTGGACAGGGCTACTGTTTTGTGGGAAGAGCTAGTTCCAGGAACACAGTGGCTGCCACAGTCTTACTTGTTCATCTCCCAACTGGCTGCACTGGTGAGATTGCTGTGTTTGAGAAGCAATTGCTGATCCTTGGCATATAACCAAATACAGTCCAAATCTTGGAGCCCAGTGATGAGGTGTGTTCAGAGCCAGTGCAGGACTCACAAGGATGGACAGGTCTCACCTCCATGGACAAGAACGTAATGGATTCTACCATCCACATCAGGGCATTAGCAACACAAACATCCTGGAGCTTAAAATCTAGACCAACCATTTAGACTAAAAAAGACCCTCAAATTTCTGTACAATTCAAGTTGTGGGAAAGGGCTTGAAGAGGAAACACCAAATTTCCTGCTGATATGGGCAGGTGGAAAAGGTTGTCCAACAGTTAATTAGAACAAATAAAAATGTTTCTAATACAGGCCAGACACGCACCTAAATGAGTTAAATGACTCATGCTAGTGACATTTTTCACAGTCACCTCTATACCTAAATTTTCACTCAAAGAGCCTTAAAAAGAAAAAAACCTTACTCTGTCAATGGTGTATTATCAGTAGGAGGTACTTGAGGCAGAACGATGAATGCACATAGCTTAGAAGTGTTTATACATCCCCCCTCCACCACCATATGGTCAGGTATTTAAGTGTGTCTATCACTCCAGTGTTAAGACTGAGTCATCTTCATCTCTGTGTCAGTGTAAACACATTCTGTACAAGAAAACCCAAGACCTCAGAGGACAAACACCTGAAATCAAAACTTAACACTTCACATGGTATTGGTGTTTTAGCAGAGTAGTTTAATGAGCATGAATCCTAAAGGTAAACCACCTTGGTTCAAATCCAAGCCTGACTACTAACTAGCTGTTTGACTTCAGAATAATTACTTGAACTGTCTGTGCCTCTCTTATTCATAAAATAAAGATAATAGTACCCATTTCATAGGCACATAGCAAAAATTAAGTGAAACAAAATTGGGGCTTCCCAAGTGGTGTCAGTGGTAAAAAAAAAAAAAAAAAAACCCCATTTGCCAATGCAGGAGATGTAAGAGACTCGGGTTCGATCCTCTGGGTCAAGAAGATCCTCTGGAGGACGGCACGGCAACCCACTCCAGTATTCTTGCCTAGAAAATCCCATGGATAGAGGAGCCTGGTGGGCTACAGTCTATAGGGTTGCAAAGAGTTGGACATGACTGAAGCAACTGAGCACAAGTTCCTGACATATAGTAAACACTCAATAAAGGTTAGCTAGTATTATTACTATCAAACATTTGCCAACAGAAGAGAAATGGTTGTATTGTGATTGGTGATAATAGCTGTCCTCCCACCCCAAATGCTCCTTTTTCTGGTAATGACTTTTTTTTTCCTTTTGTGAAAAATGTTAGTTAAGGAAAGGACACTTAGCTAAGCCCATCCAAGAAGATTCACCCCAGTGAGTTTGTTGTAATTTGGGGTGAAAGGATGATCTCTACTAGAATTACTAGCTGGGAGGATGGCATAAGACAGATTGCTAAGAGCTGCATGAGGGAGAACTACCTACAAGTGAAGGTATCAGTGTATTTGTATCTCACATCAGTGCATTAGGTATCTATTGCTGCATAAAAATTACCTCAAAACTTAGTAGCCTAACACAACATATATTATCCCATATAATTTTTGAGGGTCAGGTATCCAGGAGTCGCTTAGCTGGATAACTCTGGCTCAGGATGTCTCATGTGATTGCAGTTAAATTGTCACCAAAGGCTTGACTGAGGCTAGAGGATCCACTTCCAAGAGATACCCTCATGTGGCTGTTGTCAGGAGACTTCAGTTCATTACAAGGTGGGCCCTCCATAGAACTGTCCATACATGGCGGCTGGCTTCCCCCACAGTGAATAATTGGAGAAAGAGGAAGAGAGACAGACAGTCAGACAAACACACTAAGAGGGAAGCCACAGTGTCTCTTCATAAATTTGGAAGCAACCTATTATCTCTTCTGCCACACAGACCAACTATTGGTCTTTTAGTCACACAGACCAACTCCGGCACAGTGGAGGGAGGGACACTCAAGGGTAGTGCCAGAAGGCAGAGCTCACTGAGGGCCTCCTGAGCCACTAGCTACCACAGTAACAGAATCAATAAATGTAGGGGAGACTTGAGTTCTACTGATCCTGCTTGAGCCCCTAGAACATCCATGCTTTGTATGAATCAATAAATGCCTTTCTATACTTAAATTCAGAGAAGGCAATGGCACCCCACTCCAGTACTCTTGCCTGGAGAATCCCATGGATGGAGGAGCCTGGTGGGCCGCAGTCCATGGGGTTGCTAAGGGTCGGGCACGACTGAGCAACTTCACTTTCACTTTCATGCATTGGAGAAGGAAATGGCAACCCACTCCAGTGTTCTTGCCTGGAGAATCCCAGGGATGGCGGAGCCTGGTGGGCTGCCATCTATGGGGTCGCACAGAATCGGACACGACTGAAGTGACTTAGCAGCAGCAGCAGCATACTTAAATTCTGGGCTGTTTTTTTGGTCCTTTGCTACCAAAATGTTCTTGACTAGTACAACTGCTAACTTTTATTGATTATGTTCTCAAAGACATACAGTGCCTTTCCAATGATAACCCTCATGACTATTCTATGAGACCTTAGGGACTATTGTTATTATTATTTTATTGAAGAATATTTGACAGACAATATTATGTGAACACTAGTGTGAATTTGAGTGAACAACATAGTTTTCTGACAATCAAATACATTGTATAATGATCACCATGACAAATAGGGAGTATTATTTTTAATCTTCTTATCCAAGTTGATAAAAAAGGGAGACAGAGAAGTCACATGCTTTGGCAAAAAATCATGGCAGTTGGTAAGTGGTAGATGTAAGTTTCAAACCCAGATGCTTCTACTCTGCAACCTGCTCGTTTGCCACATAAAAGGTTACTCTGCATGCATTTCTCCTTTTGTTTCAGTCCGAGATCTTTTCCCTAAGAGATGAGCTCTGAGCTCAGGTTCTCCTGTGGACTGATTCACACACAAGCTGAGACTGGGCGTGAGCCCACTGAGAACAGGCTCCATTGCCCAGGACAAAAAGCTGCCTGGATCGCAGGAAAGAAAATGTTACTCTACAAAACCATTCCCACTGTGGCAACCATGGTTCATATTCAACAGAGAACAGGGCCAGCCAGTCATCCATCACCAACCCAAAAGGTGCCTGCAGTTTCTGGTCCCAGTAATTGAGGACATGTGTTACTCTACAAACAGTACTGATGAGAAATGGCTGATAGTTCTTCCCCTCTGAAGCTTGGGAAATGAGAGGAAAAAGGAGGGGGGCAAGGAAGGAGGCCGAACATTTTCATTTTCTTATGTTAACAACTCTAAATGATTAAGGGTAAGGAGAGAATGGCCATAGAATATAAAAATGCTTTGTGTAAAGTTCACATCGACTCGCTCTGTTAACTCCACTGTGGTTTATTAGTTCATGGGAAAAAATGACAAAAAGGAATAAAAACCTGACTATGAATCCAGTATCAACAATTTGCAGCCATAGTAACAAAGAAAGTGCAACTCATGAATAGAAAAAAGAAGAAAAACAAGCATGTGTGACAGTGTGTCATCAGGAGGATGCCAGAAAATGGTTACTGAGTCAAGAACCTGGTTAACCCCTGGTGGCGAAGAGGGCAGCCGTGCAGTGGGTGAGATAGGCATCAGGAGTTGGCAGAGAAGTTCTAATTCCTATTTGATAGACTTTCCAACTCAGCTGTAAAAATTCACTCAAGGATAAAATGACATAAAAACGTTCTGCCTAACAAGAATTTCTTGGTTCAAATCTAATTTGGTTTGCATTAGTTCAGCCCAACTTCACTACAGGAAGACAATAGGGTGTGTGGCTTTACGTGTGTTTCCACAGCTAGCTCTGGAATGACTTGGAGCTGCCTTGTAAATACAATTGTGGGTGAAGTACAGCATTCCAGGGCTCAGAACCACACCCCATCCTCTTCACCTTTGGGATATATCACCCGTTTCTTATTTGTGTAGCCAGATGCCAGCAATGTATTGCTCTAGGACCCTGGAACAGAGTTCAATCAAGTGCTCGTGGTTTTGGAGGTCTGGGAGCAATCACCCAGATGGGAGTTGTGGGCAATTGAGGAACTATCCAATTATCAAATTTGAGGCTGGAAGAATCTTTAAGGGTCATCTAGTCCAATGAATCATGACGCTTGAATCCTCCTTTTCTCACAAAATTTGTGCCATGCTCAGACCCTAGCCTTGAGAAGGACCTACTCACCTTGAGACAATCTATATAGTTTTGACTACAGAGGACTTAAATTTAGTAGAAATCTTTCTCCCTGTAAATTACCACTGACAGCCCCTTAAAGGAAGTCAAACACTCACACATTTGAGGATGAATGGATATTTTTTTCCTCAGAGGATTCTCCAGTCTAGCCAGAAAGAGTTCTTGATCATCCTGCATTTAGCTCTTCTGAAAACCTCCAGAGGACCTTCTAAACTATAGTTCCTCAATTGAGCACAGTACTCAAAGAACAGTCTGCCCAGGAAAGGGAAATAACACCATTATTAGCTTTATCATTTACTTCTATTTATGTAGCCTCATATTTAAATGTTTCTAACAGCCTTATGGTATTTTGGATTCAAAATGAATTTTCAGTTCAGTACAGTCACACAGTCATGTCCGACTCTTTGCGACCCCATGGACAGCAGCACACCAGGCCTCCCTTTGCATCACCAACTCCCGGAATTTACTCAAACACATGTCCATTGAGTCAGTGATGCCATCCAACCATCTCATCCTCTGTCTTCCTCTTCTCCTCCTGCTTTCAATCTTTCCCAGCATCAAGGTCTTTTCAAATGAGTCAGCTCTTCGCATCAGGTGGCCAAGGTATTGGAGTTTTAGCTTCAGCATCAGTCCTTCCAATGAACACTCAGGACTGATTTCCTTTAGGATGGACTGGTTGGATCTCCTTGCAGTCCAAGGGACTGTCAAGAGTCTTCTCCAACACCACACTTCAAAAGCATCAATTCTTCGGTGCTCAGCTTTCTTTATAGTCCAGCTCTCACATCCATACATGACTACTGGAAAGAAACATAGTCTTGACTAGAAGGATCTTTGTTGGCAAAGTAATATCTCTGCTTTTTAATATGCTGTCTAGGTTGGTCATAACTTTCCTTCATTAAGAGTCTTAATTTCATGGTTTCAGTCACCATCTACAGTGATTTTGGAGCCAAAAAAATGAAGTCTGCCACCGTTTCCAATGTTTCCCCATCTGTTTGCCGTGAAGTGATGGGACCAGATGCCATGATCTTAGTTTTCTGAATGTTGATCTTTAAGCCAACTTCTTCACTTTCCTCTTTCACTTTCATCAAGAGGCTCTTTAGTTTTTCTTCCCTTTCTGCCATAAGGGTAATGTCATCTGCATATCTGAAGTTATTGATATTCTCCCAGCAATCTTGATTCCAGCTTGTGCCTCATCCAGCCCAGCATTTTTCATGATGTACTCTACATATAAGTTAATTAAGCAGGGTGACAACATACAGCCTTGACATACGTACTCCTTTTCCTATTTGGAACCAATGTTGTTCCATGTCCAGTTCTAACTGCTGCTTCCTGACCTGCATACAGGTTTCTCAAGAGGCAGGTCAGGTGGTCTGGTAGTCCCATCTCTTTCAGAATTTTCCACAGTTTATTGTGATCCACACAGTCAAAGACTTTCTCATAGTCAATGAAGCAGAAATAGATATTTTTCTGGAACTCTCTTGCTTTATTGATGATCCAGGGGATGTTAGCAATTTGATCTCTGGTTCTTCTGCCTTTTCTAAAACCAGCTTGAACATCTGGAAGTTCATGGTTCATGTACTATTGAAGCCTGGCTTGGAGAACTTTGAGAATTACTTTACTAGGGTGTGAGATGAGTGTAATTGTACGGTAGTTTGAGCATTTTTTGGCATTGCCTTTCTTTGGGATTGGAATGAAAACACCTTTTCCAGTCCTGTGGCCAGTCCTGCTGAGTTTCTCAAATTTGCTGGCATATTGAGTGCAGCACTTTCACAGCAGCATCTTTTCGGATTTGAAACAGTTCAACTGGAATTCCATCACCTCCACTAGCTTTGTTCTTAGTGATGCTTCCTAAGGCCCACTTGACTTCACATTCCAGGATGTTTGACTCTAGGTGAGTGGTCACACCATTGTGATTATCTGGATCATGAAGATCTTTTTTGTACAGTTCTTCTGTGTATTCCTTGCCACCTCTTCTTAGTACCTTCTGCTTCTGTTAGGTCCATAGCATTTCTGTCCTTTATTGAGTCCATCTTTGCATGAAATGTTCCCTTGGTAGCTCTAATTTTCTTGAAGAGATCTCTACTCTTTCCTATTCTATTGTTTTCCTCTATTTCTTTGCACTGATCACTGAGGAAGACTTTCTTATCTCTCCTTGCTATTCTTTGGAACTCTGCATTCAAATGGGTATATCATTCCTTTTCGTCTTTGCTTTTTGCTTCTCTTCTTTTCACAGCTATTTGTAAAGTCTCCTCAGACAGCCACTTTGCTTTTTTGCATTTTTTTTTCTTGGGGCTGGTCTTGATCCCTGTCTCCTATACAGTGTCACGAACCTCCATCCATACTTCATCAGGCACTCTGTCTATCAGATCTAGTCCCTTAATTCTATTTCTCACTTTCATTGTATGTGATAGGCAAACGAACAGTACTTCTGATCGTTAACCACCAATTCTGTTCTCTTCTCCAGGCACATGGGAGGAACACATGTCCCTACCCTCTGTGGTCATGTAACCAGCTTTGGCCAATGAAAAGTGAGCAAAGGTCAGTTCAGTGTTGAGGCATTTAAATACTCACTCAACTTGGCAGCCCACTTTTTCCCATCACAGCAACTGTCAATGTGTATGTTGATTAGGAAGTGTCATGGATTGAATCAAGCTGGAATGTTGAGTCAACACATGGAGGACAGGTGTGCTGGCACACTGCCTGGACATGCAATACACTTCGCCTGAGTGAAAAATAAACTCTTGTTGCATTATGTGCACGATTTGGGGGTTATTTGTTATTGCAGTATAAACTAAACTTTCCCTGACTCAATGTACAAGTATTTTTTTATTTTCACAAGTAGATTTAGATTTCCCACCCTGCACATCTCCCTATCCCACCTTTTTATATTTTAAATTATATATTTATTGTATATTTTAATATACATATACTAATATATTAACAGTATGATTCTGGGACTTATATGTGCTTTTGTCATGAAAATTAGGTTTAATCACTTTCGTCCAATAGACTTCTATTAAAAAATTTATTTTTGTATTTTCATTCCATCAAAAGTGTTCACTCTTCCTACTACCTCCCTTGTATTTGAAACTCTGGTAATAAATACTTGAGAACTGGGAAAAGGATATTTATGATGACTAATTTTTAGCTGTCTGTACTCTATTCTCAACAATGTTCAGCCCTGATAAGACTGTTTCAGGCTTTCTTAACTCAGTGTAGAGATTTAAAAAAAGGAAAAGTCCAAAGGGGACCAGTAATCACTGGAGTCTTTTTTTTTTTTTTATAAATTGTGTTTGGTTGTACTGGATCTTCATTGCTGCACGTGGGCTTTCTCTAGTTGTGGCAAGTGGATGTTTCTCTTTGTTGTCGTACACGGGCCTCTCATTGTGGTGTCTTATCTTGTTGCAGACCACAGGCTCTATCTAGGCACACAGGCTTCAGTAGCTGCAGTGTACAGGCTCGTTAATTGTGGCGCATGGACTTAATTGTTCCACAGCATGTAGAATCTTCCCGGACCAGGGACAGAATCTGTTCCCTGCATTGGTAGGCAGATTCTTTCCACTGTATCACCAAGGAAGTCTTCTGGAATCTTGTTTTGTTAACTTGATAAGAACTCAGTAATGAACACAAGATATAACTATGGAAAAAATATATAAAATTGATTTACCTTATTTAACTCCAAAATCATTCTGAGTATTTTGGGGGGGAATCTAATGACAAATAAGACTCTTACTATTCTCAAGAAGTCTAAAGCATTGACTTGTGAAAAATATAGACTGAAATCAGATTGCTTTCACTGAAAAACAGCTCCCGCAATATCACTATGGTTGACACTGCTGGTTGTTCACACAAAGACCATCCCCCCAATTCTTTCCTCCACATTCACCAAACTTTGACTTTCTTCAAATATCAGGAGCACATGGGATCTAGGAAGTATAGGCCCCTTCTCTGCAGCACAGTTATAGGAATTATATTTTCTTCTGCAAGTTGTTGGTTGGAATGGTCATGTAATAGAATTTTGACCACTGGGATGAAGGTGAAGTCTGCAGAGAAGTTTTTGAGAATTTTTTTTTCTTAAAAAGGGACACAGGGAAATAGGTTTCTCTCTTCCAGCCTTAAATACGAATGTGTGAGAACATAGTGCTTAGAGCTGCCTCAGGTATCTCTTATCATTAGAGGATTATCATGAGTGTAAAAACTAATACTGTTAGCCAAGCAGGTCAGAAAAGGTGGAAAGAACTAGGTCCTTTATTATATAGCTGAGGTGCTGAATTAACCAGTTCAAGAACTGCCTCACCCAGTGGACCTCTTATGTGAGATAAAACATCATTATTAGTTAAGCCATTTTGAGTTGGGTAAGTGTTTTGTTACTTGCTGTCAAAAGCATCCTGATTGGTATTGTCATTAAGATCTATCGGTATTTTATTAAAACATCATTATGCTGTTTTATAGAATCATAATAGGAGGAGGAAAGTAGCAGTAGTAGTGGTAGTAATAATAGAAATGATAATACTCTCTTAATGTTATGAGAACCTACTTTGTACGAGACACTATAAGAATCATTTTAAATAGGCTTTTACCTTTACTTTTCTAATTCAAGATTGCATCCATTCTCGATTCGCTGTGTTACTCCACTCTGTCTCATGTGCTCTTTTATACCTGGACCCTGACATTCAAAGAAACCAGGACACTGCATTGTAGGTAGTTACCACGGGGCAACTCACCAGTGGTCTGTCCATTCACAGAAAAGGTACGATGCGGTCCTTTCTGAATTCCACTGATGCTGCCATTGGGTTGTTGCCATACTGGAATCTTCAACTTTCAGTGCTCCATGGAGAAAGATGTGGTGCACCAGCGATACGGTTCTTAATGGCCTTAATGATTTCTGGCCAAAGTGAACATCTTAACTCATGCCTTTCCAAGATGGTCCCTGGAAGTAGGAAGAAGGAACCCATCACTGCAGCTTCCTGTATTGCCCTCCAGACAGACAGAGCTGCCAGGGAGCTATGGCACAGAAAAACATGGGTAAACAGGATGCAAATTGCTGTTTACAGTTTTCCTCCCACATTTCAACTAGGAGACCATCT
Organism: Antilocapra americana; assembly: GCA_007570785.1. NCBI lineage: Eukaryota > Metazoa > Chordata > Mammalia > Artiodactyla > Antilocapridae > Antilocapra > Antilocapra americana. The sequence continues at coordinate 2,191,886 of ML664175.1, read as the reverse complement.
GTAAAAACAGAATATTCTCAGTGTCATCACCCATGAAAAGAAAACAGGCATGTGGGCATTTGGGACAATGCTTCCTGGCCCTCTTGTCCAATTCCAGCTGTGCTAGACCTGGTAAATAAATTGCTCTTCTAATTGGTCATAAAATCCCAGCTTGGAAATGGTCATGTTTGTTTTCTAAGAAATGACATTCTAGTGCCAGAAGAGTCCACCTCAGCCATTTTATTCTGAGGGAAACGAGGGGAAGGAAAAGGAAAATGAACATGTAGTGTGTGGTCAACATAAGCAAAAAAATTAATCCCTGTTGGTTTCTCAGTATTTTCTGTCTTAAATAGGCACAGATACATAAAGTGGGGCCTGACTTACTTTTAATTTTATACTTAATTAAATAATAAATTTGATTTAAAAATAAAGAGAGAAGAGCTTTAAAGCCCTGCACCTTCCCATCTTACCCTCCCTACCCTGCCCAAGCACTCTGATATCCATAATCCTGGGTAATAATCATAGAAATCTATTTCTTGATCTGTCAACTCCAAATGATACCAGTTTACCCTTTAAGTGGTGCTTTAGCTGTGTTATATTATCCTTTACCTTTTTCTCCCCGCGTATCCTCCTTATCTTTAATAATTACATTGCTACGTTCAGTTTTTCCATTAGCTACCTTTGTGCCTCTAAATAACACACTTATATCATTATTTCATCCTCCATCAACCTTAGTCCACGTTTCAGTCCTTTTTTTTTTTCATAGAATAAACTGCAACTATAGACATAATATTTGTGTTACCAAAACTATTAATGTTTCTTTATGTCCCAGTGCCAGGCATGTGTGCTCTGTCCATTGATTAATTTTAAAAGATGAAAGTGAATACACAGCATTTATATTGTGAATGAGTAAATACTGCTCACTGCTGAACCAAGTAGCGTACTAAGATTGTATTTTATTTCCAACAGGTCTCCTGGGCTGGGTAGTGGAAAATAGTTTTGGTATCAAGTCCAAAACGATTCTTTCTTACACATTATCTGTTGCTTAAAATCATACCTCTTTATTATTTTTGTCGTGTCTGGACAAGACTTCCCTGTCTAGGTTTTTGTCTTCCCTGGAATTTCTAATGGCATTTGCCTCTTTTTGTATTGATAAAAGAAAAAGAATAATGTGCTTTTACACCTTGCTCAAGTTTTTTCATCCCACAGTCCTGTGTGCAAGGTGGCCTCTCCAAGCAGGAAGTGCCCACTTTGTGGATTTGTGACTGACATCCAAGTTCTCCCTTTTCCTGCACTCAGGTTGGAGCACCAGTTTTCTGAACCCCATGTTTTACTTTCTTTCTCATTTTTTTCTAACATGCATCCTTGAGTAACTTCAAGCAAGGATGCTCTTGCTTGTCTGGAAATATCTTTATTTTATTTTTTTATGTTCATTTTTATTTTTAATAACATGAGGAAATACTTATGCTATTTTTCCTAAAACTAACATAAGTGAATAAAAATGGTCAATTAATATTGGTATACTCATTCAACATATAATCATATCATCATAAGAGTTAAACACAAGAACCCAGATGAATATCAGACATAAAAATCCTGAGAGAAGAGAGCAAGCCAGACAAGAATATTCCACTTAAAGTTCAGAAGCTGGCAAATTTAAACTATATATTGTTTAGGGATACATATGTAAGGGCAACTTGTACAAAGAAAAGCAAGTATATAATGCTTATAGTTATTACAATTTGTCATTTAAAAAAAATACTCCTCAGGAAGGATTTATGGTAAAACCCCCATTTCGCTATCTTCCCATCTGCTACCCTGATAACAGGTCTAGTTGATTTCACTTTCTGTGCATCTCTGGAATTTATCTTTATTTTGACCTCACACTTACTGAATAGTTTGTCTAAATGCAAGATTCAGAATCCTCAGCCTCATGTTGTTGTTGTTTAGTTGCTAAGTTGTGTCAGAGTCTGTGATCCCATGGACTGCCTAGCTCCTCTGTCCTTGGAATTCTCCAGGCAAGAATACTGGAGTGGGTTGCCATTTCCTTCTCCAAGGGATCTTCCCGACCTGGGGATTGAACCTGTATTTCCACCATTGTCAGGCAGATCATTTAGCACTGGCATCACCTAGGAAGCCCTCTCAGTCTCCTACTCAGCCTCAAGACAATTTTCATAGGCTGAGTACATTTCCATAAACATAGTTTCCCAAAGTTTCATCAAAAATGACAACATGCAGGGAATTTCCTGGTGACCAGTGGTTAGGATACTGCACTTCCACTGCAGGGGGCCTGGGTTTGAATCCCTAGTTAGGGTACTAGGATCTCACATGCCATGCAGCACAGCCAAAAAAAAGGAAAGGAAAAAAAAAATGCAATTTTATAAAAATCTCCTTGTGCTTCTGACCCTGCCCCTGACCATACCTGGAAACAGATGGCTCGGAGATCATAGGTAACTGCCCCATGTAACAAGCTAGTTTCCACCTGTCTAGTGGTGAAGACCATCCTTCTTGACTGACTCTGCTCCTTGACTTGGAATGCATAGGTAATTTTGATAGGCAAGACCTGCAAGCATGTAGGAATTGAGGATTCTCAATGACATAGGAGAGGCAAGGGAGAGCAAGAGAAAGGCAGCCGAGTGAGGGTCAGAGGAGCAGTAGCACTGGGAGTGTGAGAGCAGAAGGGGAAGAAGTGAGTGAAGGAGGAAGGGAAGTAACTCAGAAGGAATATTTTCTTATATCTTTAATAGCTATATTAGTATTCTTGGTTCTTTCCCTGGCTACCCTTGTGACTTCAATAACACATTTACATCACTCTTCAGAAAGAAACACATCTGAATCAGTATTCAGAAAGAAAAGCAAAGGGTTTGGCCTATCTGTGAGTTGATTTGGCTTATATTTTAAAAATCACTTTGCTGACACATGATTGACATGTAAAAAGCCATCTGTATTTAATGTAGACAACCGGATGTGTTTGGGGATAAATATACACCCATGAAACTGTGACCACCATCAGGACCACTAAGGTGCTGATTTTCAGAAAGAGAGTATGGGTGAGAGAGGAAGGGAGGGCCCAAAAGGGCACCCCTACCCTCTGAGTGAGGGTGCCTAGGGGCTAGCAAGGGAATTGAGATCTTGAGGGGCTTCAGTTTCCTCTCTGTGCCACACAGAGAGGCTTCTGAGCCTAGATGACAGACAAAACGGGTACCAGACCTTCTGCCTACCTACAGGGAACAGAATAGGCCCCAGTGCAGCAGGATCCAGAGGACCCGATTGTCACATGAGTGCCCTCAGGCTTCCTGCTTTGGGAGCACCAGGAAATAGCACAGAGGGAAGGGAATGGACACCCTCCAGAGGGCTTCGCACAGAGGCCAGGGCTGTGGCAGGGTACCACTCTCAGTGGGTGAGGAGGCTGGAATGGACTGCCAACCATCAGAACTAGGTGTGAGCACAGGTGAGGGCCCCCAGAGGTGCCTGGAAAAACCTAGGGAAGGCTGAGGTCCTGCATGGGAAGTGAGGGCAGGGGTGGCACTCAGACCCTGGAAATACAGACCATGACTGTTAGTTTGACTCTGTACCTGCTTCTTGGGGACAGCTATAAATCAGCAGAGTCAAGCTGGCAAGGCAGAGGGAATAAACTGCCTCTTTACAGTATTTAAAGGGCCCTCCCCCAGTAACAAGTTGTATGCCACTAAGAAACCCAATCCAATTCAGTCTTTGGAAACCAGATTAAGCTGGCCCAACCTTCACATTTCAGCTTCCAACTCCTCATTTTGCAGACTGGTAGAAAAGGGAGGGTGGGAAGGAGAGAGAAAAAAAGAGAGAGAGAATGCTATTTCTTTTTCTTTTCCTTTTCACCCTGTCCTTTTACTTCCCCTAATGTAATAAACAGCAATTTGCCCAAGATTTTTGTCAGGGAAATCCCTCTCTCCCTACTCCAAACCGGGTTTTCTATGCGTAAAGGAGTAAGTATGCTCTTAGAAATAATATGGAGAAACATGAATTCAAATGATGAATTAAATTGCAGCTCCAGACCTGTAGAACTCATAAGGATGACAGAGATTGGCCAGTGAAGCACTTTCTAGATCCATATATTACATGATATTGAAGAAAGTCTGACAATGGACAAGAGAGATTGTTAGAATGTGGAACATGACGAGACATGCCAACCCCTTGAGAAAGTTTGTTCTGAGGGACAATATAGGGGGAAAAAAAACTTATTTTGTTTAAATCTCAGCATTATGATATTTAAAAAAGAGAAAAGTGGTTAGAGAAATAAATGAAATGAGAACTATGATGAACATGGAGGGGTGGAACTCAGGAAGGAAAGAGTAAGGAAAATGGGAAGAAAAAGATTACTATGGAAAAGGGAGGTGGGAGTGAGAGTGGAGAGGCCCTGAAGGGAAGTGATGGGTGGGGAGGGGAGGGGATGCCCAAAGAGATAATGGCAGCCCAGGGAAGCAGAAGCAATCACAGGAGAGGAGACAGGCCGGGTGGGAGTGGACCAAGCCAAGGGACTTAACGGTCCATCTGGGGAGAGGCTGGGAGGAGAGAGGTTGAGGAGTCAAGGAAGGATGGCTCAGGTCCAGTGAGCCACACAGGGTGGACTCAGCGGTGACTCACAGCTCTTGCACAGGAGACGGGCTGCCCAGTCCCTGGGGTATACAATTAATTGCAATCATTAAGAAGCTTAGCACATTGAGAAGTTATCAAAAAACATGAAGGGGAGAGCCAGCTATTGTTGTAACAGTCACTTTTGACCCCTGTGGAGTTCATCTCGTGGTTGACAACTCATGGTCCCTTAGGCCATTCTTCCCTTTTAAAGCCCCATGGTTTCCTTCCCTTAATGTTGCTCTTGGTGGGACTGGAGTCTCCCTTCCCCTCATCTCATAGTAATTTGACTAAGTGGTCAGTGATGTTAGCATGTTGTAGGAATTTACCAAAATCTTAGATGTTATCTCTGCCCTTAAAGGACTATCTGTGAGGGAGGTGAGATGCTGTACAGTAACAGTCAGGAAAGTAGGTGTTGTGATCACTGTTTCCAGCTGTGACAAGCCTTCAGAGGCACCACAGTTCAGCAGACAGGCAGTGTCTGCCATGCTCTCAGTCTCAGTGTCATTAATCCCTGAATGATGGTGGGGTAAGGATAGGAGTTGGGTTAGAACTAGATCAGAAATGGCTCATAAGTTTCCTCTAGCATCTTGGAAGTATTTTCCTATGATGCTGTGGTGAAAGGGATTCTGAGACTGTATCATGGGGGCTAAGTGTGAAAGGGCTAATAAGGCTCAGCAGTAAAAATAGCAGTTTTTTTAGTATTCTGTGAAAGTCACTGTTCTAAGTGATTGATTTATGTGAATTAGCTCATTGAAGTCCATTACTGTCCATTTTATAGACAGGAATAATTTAGAGGGTCTTGACTAGTAGTGTGTGCCATGATCTTGAAAAAGGTAAGAGACAGGATGAGTGCTATGAGTTCTCTACCTAGGCACCCAATAATCTCTAAATTCTTTCTTTCTTTTTTCTTTGAATGATCTAATACTGTATGACTGATTCCAGCAGTGCTGTGTCTTAGATCACCATCCTGACAGGTGTCCCTTTCTGTCACTGCCTGTCCTCGTCACCCTGCTTTCCAGGATCCTGAGAGCTTCTGCTTTAATTCATTGAAGCAGTCATGGGCTCCATGGCAACTTTCACATTGCAGACCCGCAGAGATGCTGAAACTTGCCTTGGTCTTTCTGTGGCCTCATATAGGTGCTCAGTGAAACACACTGTATTGGTTGTTCAGAAATTCACTATTTTCCCAGTGCTGCCCAAGACCCGAGTTTGACAACCAACCTCTGGCTCTGAGGCATGTTATTGATGGGGATGTCTACTTCCTTAAAGTTCCTTCTGGAACATACTGGATTCATGACCACAGGTTATAGGTCTACTTGGTATCCATAGCACTGTGAGGATGCTGAAAAAAGGCAGCTAGTTTTCCTCCTAATTTTTTTTTAATCTTTTAATGTACTTTCAGAGCCATCAAGATTTTAAGAATAATTTCTTCTTGTCTCCAGCACTCTAGTGTATATATTAATGATAACTCTGAAAGTATATAAAGTGTGTGGTTTACACAATTCTTTTATAAAATTAGCTTATTTTTATTTTCATCTTTACAACAGTTAAAATATGTGTAAGTATCTCTATCAACCCAGAAAGAAATCAAGTCTCATGGAGTTCTCATACACAGCTGGAGAGCAACAGAACTGAACTGGAATCTAGATCCTTTGACTAGAAGCCCACAGAATTTACATGAGCAGGAAGTTGGTGAAAAACTTGAAGAATAAATTAAGTGAGGGGATGGGCAGCTAGCTTCACTATAGGTCACCCCATCCCTTGCTCTGAAGAGGATCCAGGAAGCTTGGGTTCAGAGGCAGGTCATGGGAATAAAGCTATAATTACTAAGTGAAACAGCTGTTGAAATGACCCACAGACGTCTTGGCTTCCCCTTCCCTTGCAGAAGTGTGTATGTGAATGGTTTCCAACCCATGTCCTGAGAAGCTTTGGAGTTGGTGAAGTTTGCTCTGGTTTAGCATAACAGCATGATGGAACCCCTCTGCAGTGCCACTTTCATCTCCTTCAGATACTGGGCATCTGCATAAGATTAAGTTTAAGGAGAGAAATCATTCCTCTACTTAGGAAAGCTTCTTTGAAAATAATCATGAATATTTAACCTCTTGCCCATTTAGTTCCCCAGGACATCTGTATAATTTTCAGCCAAGGAATTTGCCATTAAAAGAGGTAAAACCACGACCTATACTGACACAGAAGGACCTAGGATCTGGAGTAAAGATCAGGCTTAAGACATAGGATTTAGAAGTCACAGGAACATGGTTGTCCAGGGTCAGAGGAGGTGGCCCACCAAGGCTGTGATGATGAAAACTCTGAGATGAGCAGGACCTCATCAGAGAATGTGTGTGGTATGAACAGGAACTGAAAGAGGGATGTAGGGGATCACATTCCAGGTTTTTCCCAAATCTACACCACAATTCTCCAGAGTTCCAGTAACTTCTAATGATCCAGGTTGAGCTTTATTCCTAACAGCCTCCATACATTAAGTTCAACTAGAAACACCACCAACCACATTAAATAGAATTAGATATTGTCTTCTATTTTTACCTGATACTTTCATAAATGTGTGAAATCATTATTCAGCCCTGTCATCCGACTGGACTTGCTGAACTCCATAAATTCTACTAGCAGGTCTGGCTCATTTCGGGTTAGGATTTGGATCTTGGGCTTCCCAGGTGGTGCTAGTGGTCAAGAATCTGCCTGCCAGTGCAGGACATAGAAGAGATGTGGGTTCGATCCCTGGGTCGGGAAGATCCCCTAGAGGAGGACATAGCAACCCACTTCAATATTCTTGCCTGGAGAATCCCATGGAAAGAGGAGCCTGGCAGGCTACAGCCCACAGCGTCATAAAGAGTCAGACATGACTAAAGTGACTTAGCATGCATGCAGAGAATTAGGATCCATAATGAATACAGGTTGAATGAAAATTGATATAGAAATGACTAAATTTAATTACAAGCCATCAGGATCCCGTACCTGTTATAGAAAGTCAACATATACTTTTTTTTTTTTTTTACCGCAAAGGAAAAATCAAGGTTCTTGTCAGAAATCATTTTGGGGACTCTGAAATAAAGACATTTCAGAGGCATGTAAACAAGACTAGCAGTGCAATGAGATGCTATCCTTTCCCTGACCCCTTGTATCATAGAAACAGTATTACTTTGGAGAGAAAGAAAAGGCCTTGGAAAGTTTAATCCTGGATATGCTTGGCCTGGGGTGGAATATCAAGGTGGAGCACTGGCCTGCCCATGAGTTGTGCATATTAATTCCTGTGCACTGCAATCACTCAGCCTAAGATACCCCCCTGGTAATTACACCTCCCCAAGGCAATGCCCCCAAAGCACTGTTAAATTAGGCAATTGTGGCAAACTGGTAACCTGATAGCAGCACATTATGTAGTTATGTGGGAACTCTGGTTTCTGGAACAGATTGAGGTTCCCAAGCTCGAGTCTTGTGCTGTTTGGGCGTGTCTTGCATGAAACACTCTTTATGTAGAAAACAGACTAAAACCCTAACACCATCTTTAAGATATTTTTCAATCACAGCCTGAAGTTAATCCACCTCTTTGAAGATTTCTTGTCAAAAAGTAAAAAAGTTGCTGAAAACAATAAATAACTGTCTTCTCTGTCTGACATTTATTACGAAGCTTGTTTAAATACTGTCCTTTTGAGTAAGTACGTGTAACATTTCAGATTTAATAAATGAAAATGGGTGGGAAACAGTAATGAAGATTTAAGTTCCAGTTTTCACTCATTGTGATAAGAACCAAATTCCCTGTGCCTAGGCATCCATCCCTTAGAAAAGCTTACTTCAAGAAAATAGGAAAGAAAGGAAAAGAAGCAGAGAGGAGCATCTTCATTGTTCGGCCTGAGGGACTTGAGTTACATACTTAGGAAGAGAAGGAAGTTGGATGTCACATCCCAGTGGCAGCAACACAGTCAACTTAAACCATGCAAGCTGCTCCCAAGTCTCAGAAGGGGCATTCAGATAATTTGTGGGGGTTTGGCTTTACTAGTCAGTTATCCTTCAAGGTCCCTTCTGGAGCCATGTTGGAGGAACTAGAGAACATGGATCAACCATGACCAGGTGGAAGTGGGGGCTCTGGGAAGAGGAGGAAGGGAGGGTTGAGAGATGGTGAGAGAGGGTTGCTTAGAGGATGGAGAGAGGACAAGAAGAACTCACAAAAGCTTATGAGATTTTACCATACCCCTCCGATATATGAAGAACTTTAGGCATGATTTGAAACAGGAGATGGGCAATCTGAGGAAAGAGAATTTTGGATGATATGTTTAACATTTGTGTCAATAGTTTGGCTTGGACCTGGAGTAAGTGCCAGGTCCCTCACATAGCAGGCAGGGTTCTTTTTGGCCTACTTCCCTCAGGAGCTCCCTCATCAACCATGGTAGCACCTGTGAGGAGGACAATCGCCGGTGACATACCTGAGGACTTGTTTCCTGTCAGGCTATAGATAGATATGCCCCTTGGCACTGCCTCTTGAATGAGCTAGGGAAATAACCATTCGATGTTTCCTAAGATGCCACATCTTAGGAGCTTCCAGAGGTAAGATTTTAAAGTTTGGGGTGATGGCACTTCAGAATGGTTTGCCAACAGCTTTCACATAAAGGAAAATTTCCAAAGGAAAGAGGAGGATCACTCAGGTATCTGAAATACCCCCAAACACTTTATATCATAGCATGTTGTCTTTTTATGACATGTTAATTAGATTTAAAATTTTTTCTCATTTAAAATCAGCATCTGAATGTTGATTTTTTTTTTTTTAATCAAATTCAGTGTACTGCTATGCTTGGAGTCGTAAACCCCGGCCCCACTGTGTCCTAAGAGACTTATTTCGGCGGGCAAGGGCAGGCCCAGGAAGTCACAGAAGCTTCGAGTGATGCTATACTGTCTGACAATGTCCAGTCTGACCGGCATGCACTCTGAGAGAGAACAGCTCAACCACTGATAGGCCAGTGCCCTATGGTCTGGTGAGAAAAGGGGAACTGACCCAATTGGATTCCTTTCTTGAAATGTTTGGATTTGGGAAACTGAGATATTGACTTAGCTGTAAGAAGGTCATATAGAGCCGGGGGCTACGATAGTCCTCATGGGACAGCCTAAACGGGAAGAGAAGAGAACAGAGGCAGAAAAGGGAAGGGGAAGGGAGAGAGGAGGAGAGAATACCCCTAAAAAGAGTGGTTTTGGTCCCCTGCGACATTCCAGGTCCCGTGAGTTCTCGTGGTGCTTCACTTGTTCTCACACCCCTGTGACTCCTCTTGGTTTCCTGACCTTCACACTCCCGACCATCACTCCCAGCTACTCCCCCTTCCAAACCACCACCACTTTCACAAGTGGGCTTGTCTGGCTCTTTATTCCTTCCAATCATAATAATGAATGCCTGAAAAAAATCCCTCAAACTCTATCTGGGATTTCCCTTAATGCCATGAAACCAAGAGAAATACAAAAGTGCCCACAAAGAAGAAAGGAAGTACAAGCAGCAAAAAAAAAAAAAAAAAAAAAAAGGAAATAATCAAAGCTAAATATAAGACGTGACCAAAATTTAACTAAATTTTCCTCAATTTAAACTTTTAAAGTTATAGTGAAGCTAAAAATGTGCTCTGGGATAAACAGTGAGAAAGACAACACTACGAGTAGAACAGGAAAAGACTGAAACTTTTAAAAAGAGCAAAAAGGAAAAGGAAAAAAGAAATAAGAGAGACCTCTGACATTCTTTCTGAAAGGAGAAATACGAAGACGGGATACCTACTGTGTGCTAGCAGCTTAGTTCATTATCTTGTTGGATTTTCACAACCAGCCCTATTTTACAGAAGCACAAACAATTCAAAATAGTTAAGTTAACCTGCCAAAGTTAGAAAGCAGAAAAGAGAAAAATTCCATGTCTGGCTGGCTCCAGAGCTGATGCTCTAAAGGAACATTCTGAAGGAAAAACATGTTTGTTCCAGAGTCTCTAATCAGGCAGCTGTCAGAAAAGGCTGGTGCTGAGATGAAGTGCTGAGAGAGGGACTAAACTTCAGCAGGTTTTCCCACCTGAAAGTCTCAGCAGCAAAGCATTGAGGTGTCTGTTCTAGCAAGTATTTGCAATTGTTGGGAATTTCCATACAGCTGGATCTTTTACAAAACAAATCCTGGCCCGAGCTATGATTACTGAGAGAGACAGCTGTAGGGTGGGACTTGCGTGTAGCCTCATCTGAGGTCAGCTTTGAGCAAACAAGATTAGGCAAAAAGGATGCATCTTGTGAAAAGCCTTGGTTATATTTATGGAAGGAGGAAACTGCCAATGGGACCCGCACAGCCTCAACGAAGGACACTTTATCTTGTCTAGATGTAGGGCATTCCACCAATGAGGGTATCGTTGCTTACCAGGCATTAGAAGGAAAAACCTTATCTAGAACAATTAAAAAAAAAATTCAGCTACAGCATGTGAAACAGAGGTGCCCTGACTTTATTATAACTGTCTCAAGAGGCTTTGAACTCAAAGCTTTTCCAAAATATGACATTCTGTGAGATCTCCCTGTTCTATAAGGAAGCACATTTAAGAGCAGAAAGACAGGAGTGGATTATGCTAGATTATATACTGCAAGGTAAATTGGTCAAAAGCAGAACACAGAAATCCTGACTCCCAGGTGCAGAGTTTGCACTTCGGTGCACTTGTTTTATACCACCTAAGGGGTGTTGCATTGTATCTTCTTTATTTATCCACTGGTCTCACACACATACACACACACACACACACACACACACACACACATATATATATATATATAGAGAGAGAGAGAGAGTTGTATAATATTTGAGTCCCTGCTGGCTCAGCAGTAAAGAATCCGCCTGCAATGCAGGATATGCAGGAGATGAGGGTTTGATCCCTGGGTTGGGATGGTTCCCTGGAGGAAGAAATGGCAACACATTTCAGTATTCTTGCCTGGGAAATCCCATCGACAGAGGAGCCTGGCAGGCTACAGTCCGTGGGGTTGCAAAGAGCTGGACACGACTGAGCATGTATATATATATATATATATAAAGAGAGAGAGAGAAAGAGAGATGAAAATAACTTTGCCAAGAGCTAAAAAATTCAAAGAAGACAAAATCTTAATCCTTGAAACCTGATATATATAGCAGCCCTCTATTGTGGGGCTGGGAAATAGTATATGTAAATTCTCCATTGTAGGATTGGAAAAATAGAAATGATTTTATACAAGTATATTAGTGTTATGTGAGCACTTAGAAAGAGAACTACTATACATTATACTTTGGTCTGGAGGAGTCATTCTTCATAGGAAAGGCAAGTAATAAGTAGATGTTTCATGGGAAGAAGAAAAACAGCCCTCAAGTAACAGAAGCAGTCTATTCATGGCTTTGAAAACAAGAAAGAGCAAGCCTGTTTGAAAAATAGCAAATAACTTTTTATGCTAGACTGGGGGGTTAAGATTAGAAAAGTTACCAAGAGTCAAATCATGAAAAATTTTGTGTGATAACATTAGAATTAATGCTGTAGCTATTGCAATTCTATAAACAAATTTTAGGAAGGGGAGTGCTATGATTATATTTTGGCTTTAGAAAATAACCATAATTCAAATTAAACTTGAAAAATTAAAAATAAGCATTTATATAAACTCTCAAGCTGACAGTAATTAATAAAGGTATACATTAATAAAGGTATAGATTCCAAAGAGCTGTAGAGGAGACATCAGACAAGACCTGTCAACTACATTTTGATGACAGTAAGTCAAAAGAAGAGGAGTAGATGACTGAGCAGAGGAGAGAAAGCTAATAAAAGCTAAAAGCCTAATAAAAACTAAGAAGAGGAAGCCAAGAAGAGCTGCTCTAGGGAATTTTGGAAAGGTCAGGAATTGATGGTCCCTGTTGCTTGTGAAGATGAAGGAAATGGGTGGAGCAAAACCAAACAATTTATGAACTGAGAATCTGCATAAATTATAGACCCTTCTCTGTGCCCCAAAGTCAAGTGAGTATCTCTCCCCTGCCCTGGTAGAAAGCAAGACATTTGCCCTCTGAAGATGCTGAACCAGCAGGGTTCTGGTCTCAGTGATACCAGGGGACTAGACAGAAATAGGTTGAAGTGGAAGTCCACATTTTGAAGGATGAGGCGTGGAAACTTTCCCTTAGCTCCATGAATGTTGACATCCAAGCTTATACTCCCCATTGAGGTGACTGGGAAGTCACCTTTCTTTGGAGAAAGTGACCAGTCTTCCCCTCCAAAACACTACCAGTTCTGACAGGGGAGTTACGTAGCAAAAGGCCTAGGTTTCACCTCATGACTCTACAGGGAAGCTCACCAATCAGTAAGTCATACCTGAGTACAAAAGGCTTCAATTAGCTTTTTATTCCTTGACCTCTAAATGTAAGCAGGCAGCCAAAGACCTCAAGATATACAAGGAAATTCTCTAATATGAAAGATAGATTTAAAAATCAAAGGAAAATGTAAATAAATGGGGAAAATAAGCCATGGAGAAGAGAGAGACAATGCAAGAGAAAAAACTTTCATTAATTAATAATTAATTAATAGTTATTAGATCTATGAAACAAGAGGATGCAATAAAAAGGAAATGATAAGTGAACAGGAAAAACCTCTTGAAGATATAAAAGTAGAACTATTTTTTAAAATCGATAAAAGAATTGGAAGGTAAAGTTGAGAAAATATTCTAGAAAGTAATAGAAAACATGATGAAATATAAGAAAGTGAAATACCCACACCAAGGCATATCACTGTGAAATGTCTGAATACTAGGGATAAAGAGAAAACCCTAAAGACTTCCAAAGAGAAAAACAGTTCCCACATAATTGCAATGGCATTGGATTTCATAAAAGCAATACCAGAAGCTAAAAGATAATGGAAAAATGACTTCAAGATTACAAGGAAAATAATTACTTTCTACCTAGAATTAAACACTTGGCCAAACTTTCACTACAGTATAACATTAAACTACAGGTATTGCCAGATATGTGAAGTGTCACATATCTGACACATAGTGTCACATATTTACAGTCACCAATATTTGTTTCTCCTTTCCTTCCTGGTACAGAGAAGACTGTACTTCCCAGATCTCTCCGAGTTAGGCTGGGTCATGTGCTCTGATCAAGTGGCTCTGAGCAGAAGTGACATGTGCCGCTTCCTGGACAAAGCACCGAAGAGAGTATGGGCTCCATGTTTTCTGAAGAGCCTCCTGTTGAGACGGTGGAGCCACATGTTTGAAGTGGTTTGAGTCACTGAATCACCACGTGAAAAACAGCTGCCCTGGAGAGTTACTAACCTTCAGCAGACATTTGTGAGCCAGAAGAGACATAATACATGAAGCCATTAAGATTTGAGTTTTACTTGCTACGACAGCACAGTTTAGCCTAACCTAATACACAACCAACCAAAAATATTTCTAAATGCACCATTTCTCAAGAAGCTAATGGCTACCCTATAACCCAGCAATTCCACTCCTGGGTGATATACCAAAAAGAAATGAGTGCACACATAGAATATACCACAGCAAAAAAACAACAACAACAACAACAACAAAAGAATAAACCACTGGGTACAGGCAACAACATGCACGATCCTTGCAAGCATCATGAAGACTCAAAGCCATATATAAGAGAATATATACTTGATGATTCTTTTACATGAAGTTCAAGAGCAGGTAAAACTAACTGACAGTGATAGAAGTCAGAACACCTGTAACCTTGTTGGGGATGGAGTGATGGTGGAGGCATTGGGAAGAGGCCTGAGGGAGCCCTGAAAGCACTGGGGATATTCAATATCTTGATCTGGGTAGTGGTTACACGAATATACATATATGTGTGTGTGTGTGTATACATATATATATATATATATATATATAAAATTATTGGGTAGGACATTTATGTTTAGTATGGATGTGTGAATTGGGCCATAAAGAAGACCCAGCACCAAAGAATTGATGCTTTCAAACTGTGGTGCTGGAAAACACTCTTGAGAGTCCCTTGGACAGCAAGGAGATCAAACCAGTCAATCCTAAAGAAAATCAACCCTGAATACTCACTGGAAGAACTGATCCTGAAGCTCCAATACTTTGGTCACCTGATGCAAAGAGCTGACTCTTTGGAAAAGATCCTGATGCTGGGAAAGACTGAAGGCAGAGGGAGAATGGGGTGACAGAGGATGAGATGGTTGGATGGCATCATTGACGCAACAGACATGAGTTTGACCAAACTCCGGGGGGATGATGAAGAACAAGGAAGCCTGGAGTGCTGCAATCCATGCAGTTGCAAAGAGTCAGACATGACAGAGCAACTGAACAAGAATAACAACAAAACTTTATGTTTGTTGTACTTCAACTAAAAAGAATGTTTTAAAAGAAACTACTGAAGACTGTGACTCACCCAAATGAGGACATAAGCCCAAAGTAGGAAAGTATGGGATCTAGGCAATAGGAAATCCCCCAGAGGACAGAGATGAAGGGAATTCCTAAGCAGATGGTGGGTCTGAGGATGGCAGCTGTACAACAGGCTGGAGAGACATGGCTGGAGCCAGAGGCAGAGGGATCAAAGAGAAGCATCTAGAAAAAAGGAAAAAGAAAAGGAAACTGTAGATTATCTTAGTGTTCAACTCTATTCAAAGGAATGTTACTATTCTTTCAAAGAATTTGGGGAGGAATTAATGATAAACACATGAAAAACTAAGCAACAACACACAAAAAGGCTATTATTAATATAAAAAAGTTACATAAACATGTCACCACATTAACTATGGCTGAGCTATAAATTTAGCCAAAATATTGTTGTACAGTTACATTGGGAAGATGGAAAGAAGGATGGGTGGGAGGAGTGTTCAGGAAAGGGGTAAGGTATAAAAGCTGAATTTTCATCAGCTGCAGAGGAAAACCAGAAGAGAGTGCCTAAAGTAAAAAAATAAGGAAATAGCTGCCAATACATATTATTTAGCAACATGAAAGCAAAGAAAATAACAGTTGAAAATGTTTCAACTCAAGATGGAGAAGGGTATACAGAGGTCTGCTATTTTTCATTGCACACCTTGTTATATCATTGACTTTTAAAGCTACATACATAAAGTATTTCAGCACCATGCTGAAGCAATTAAAAGACATCTCACAAAACTCTAAGAAATCTAAAATAAAAGAAAGTAACTCATTTCAAAGTATATTTTGATCCAATTAATTTTTTTTAAAGACACATTTACAGTACCTAGTAATTTTCATTGGTGAAGGAGACATTGTAAAATCATGCTGTAATCCTTTCAGGGATCCAAAAAGCTGGGACATCAAACCCTGTCAACCTCAGATGTTTACTTCAAAGAAAAACGGATCATGAGGGAGAAAAAGTTCTATCAGTTATCAACTCTGTCATAGCTAATAGCATGATAATATTGCCCTAGAATTTTTAGATGTAATCATTTGTGGTCACTGTTTTAAATCCTGGTTGTGTAATTTAAATGTGCTCCTAAAAAGTTAGGTTCTGTGTTAAATGAGTGTGGTCCCATTAAAACAAGGTAATTTGTACCAAGAAGGACCTAGTCTTGCAACTTATGTAGACCTTTAGAGTCACCAGTGTGGGCAAAAATAATTGTACAGTACTGGCTAAGATGCTAAGAGTAACAAGTAACAAAAAAACTCAAAGTGGCTTAAACAATTTTTAAAAAGGGGGAACTTACTTATCTGAAAATGCCCAAATCCTGCATAAAGGATGTCATGAAATATCCAGTTTCCTGCAGTTGCTTTCTGCTTCACACACCATGGTGTCAGCTGTGTCCTAACACTGGCACCTCTCTTGGTTTAAGATTGCTGCTGCTCTCTTCTGGGGCTAATGCTTCCTTGTTCAAGTACATTGGGAAGTGTGGGCATCTTTGACAGATAATTCCCAGAAAAATTCTCAAATTTGCTTGCAATGGACAGGCTTATGTCACATGCCAACCGTTGAACTAGTTGTTGGCCAGGAGATGAAAAGCACAGGAGCATTTTAAGTGAGTTCAGCCTCCCTCGAACCACACTAATGCTTAAATGGAAAGCAAAAAGCTATTGGGAGAGGAGGAGTTGAGACAGATGGAGAAATAACCATGAATGTCCCCAGAAGGAGGCTTACCTGGTGGTCCAGTGGTTAATACTCCGTACTGCCAATGCAGATGATGCAGGTTGGATCCCTGGCTGGGGCACTATGATCCCACATGCCATGTGGCATGGCCAAATGATTAAAAATAAAAATAAATACAACAATTAAAAAAATGTCCCCAAAGGCACTTTAAAAGAAGGAAACTCAGGACTTCCCTGGTGGCTCAGTAGATAAGAATACTCTTGCCAGTGCAGAGGGGTTTGATCCTTAGTCTAGGAAGATTCCTTATACCTAGTTGTGGTGCACAACTAGGCCTGTGCACCACAATTACTGGACTCTACGTGCTCTAGGGCCCCTGCTCTTAACAAGAGAAGCCACCACAATGAGAAGCCCATACACTGCAACGAAGAGTAGTCCCCGCTAGTCTCAAGTGGAGAAAACCGATGTGCAGTGAGGAAGACCCAGTACAGCCAAAACAAACCAATAAGTAATTTTTTAAAACAAGGAAGCTCAGATGATATTGTCCAGGAGGCAGTGATCAAGACCATTCCCAAGAAAAAGAAATGCAAAAAAGGAAAATGGTTCTCTGAGGAGGCCCTACAAATAGCTATGAAAAGAAGAGAAGCCTGAGAATTTGGTTCCTCTTCTCCCCACTGATGTTTCGGAGAATTAGCCTGTTCCATTAATTTTCCTGAGGCTAATTCTTCTTGGAGTTTTTGGGCTTTCAGCGTTCGTTTTGCCAGGTCAACTTTGGCATACTCTTCTCCAATTTTCATGTGTTCTTCTGGATTGTAGCCATTCCACCGATCCCTCTTCCCATCGTAGTCAAACATCAGCTGAGGCTGGACATGTTCATCTGGAGCTATATTAGTCCCCGTAAACTTCAGAATATTATAAGCATACCCTGTAGGGCTATTAGCATCTGAAAATGACATGTTTTTAAGCTTCTTCTAGTAACATTGGGAAGATAATACCGATAGAGTAGGATCGGTGAAAACAGCCTGTTTAAAACCTCTGACACTATACATTGACTTTTAACAGTTCACTGGCTTTTCTGAACTACCAAAAGCCACTAGAACATTGCATTAAATTAACATCTCAGAAATACTGCTGATGGGAAAGTAACTAAATCAAACTATCAAGTACTGTGGATATATATTATATTTAAATTCAGACCATTATGAAATTAAAACAGTGATGCAAACAGATCTAATTCTTACCTACTTTAAGAATGTCAAAAATTTATGTTTTCATATTCCTACCTTAACCTAGGCTGGTTCAACATAAAATCTGATATTAGTGTCTATTTTATATTTTATTTATCTTTTGTTAATAAAGATATATAAGTGAAAATAAAAAAAAAAAAGAAAAGAAGAGAAGCGAAAGGCAAAGGAGAAAAGAAAAGATACACCCATTTGAATGCAGAGTTCCAAAGAATAGCAAGGAGAGATAAGAAAGCCTTCCTCAGGGATAAGTGCAAAAAAATAGAGGAAAACAATAGAATGAGAAAGACCAGAGATCTCGTCAAGAAAATTAGAGATGCCAAGGGAACATTTCATGCAAAGATGGACTCAATAAAGGACAGAAATGGTATGGACCTAACAGAAGCAGAAGATATTAAGAAGAGGTGGCAAGAATACACAGAAGAACTATAAAAAAAGATCTTCATGACCCAGATTACCATGATGATGTTATCACTTATTTAGAGCCAGACATCCTAGAAGCGAAGTCAAGTGGGCCTTAGAAAAAATCACTACGAACAAAGCTAGCAGAGGTGTTGGAATTCCAGTTGAGCTATTTCAAATCCTAAAAGATGATGCTATGAAAGTGCTGCACTCAATATGCCAGCAAATTTGGAAAACTCAGCAGTGGCCACATGACTGGAAAAGGTCAGTTTTCATTCCAATCTCAAAGAAAGGCAATGCCAAAGAATGCTTAAACTACCATACAATTGCACTCATTTCACACGCTAGCAAAGTAATGCTCAATATTCTCCAAGCCAGGCTTCAACAGTACATGAACCGTGAACTTCCAGATGTTCAAGCTGGATTAGAAAGGCAGAAGAACCAGAGATTAAATTGCCAATATCTGTTGGATCATAGAAAAAGCAAGAGAGTTCCAGAAAAACATCTACTTCTGCTTTATTCACTATGCCAAAGTCTTTGACTGTGGATCATAACATACTGTGGAAAATTCAAGAGATGGGAATACCAGACCACCTGACCAGCAACAGTAGAACTGGACATGGAACAACAGACTGGTTCCAAATTGGGAAGGGAGTATGTCAAGCATGCATATTGTCACCCTGCATATTTAACTTACATGCAGAGTACATCATGTGAAATGCCAGGCTTGATGAAGCATATGCTGGAATCAAGATTGCCAGGAGAAATATCAATAACCTCAGATATGCAGAATACACCACTCTTACGGCAGAAAGCAAAGAACTAAAGAGCCTCTTGAAGAAAGTGAAAGAGGAGAGTGAAAGAGTTGGCTTAAAACTCAACATTCAAAAAACTAAGATCATGGCATCTGGTCCATCACTTCAAGGCAAATAGATGGGAAAACAATGATACGGTGATTTTTTGGGGCTCCAAAATCACTGCAGATGGTGATTGCAGCTATGAAATTAAAAGACGCTTGCTCCTTAGAAGAAAAACTATGACTAACCTAGACAGCATATTAAAAAGCAGAGACATTACCTTACCAATAAAGTTCTGTCAAACTATTGTCAAAGCTATAGTTTTTCCAGTAGTCATGTATGGATGTGAGAGTTGGACTGTAAAGAAATCTGAGTGCTGAACTACTGATGCTTTTGAAGTGTGGTGTTGGAGAAGACTCTTGAGAGTCCCTTGGACTGCAAGGAGATCCAATCAGTCCATCCTAAAGGAGATCAGTCCTGGGTGTTCATTGGAAGGCTGATGCTGAAGCACTCCAATACTTTAGCCACCTGATGCAAAGAGCTGACTCATTTGAAAAGACCCTGATACTGGGACAGATTGAAGGCGGGAGGAGAAGGAGGTGACAAAGGATGAGATGGTTGGATGGCTTCACTGACTCAATGGACATGAGTTTTAGTAAACTCCAGGAGTTGGTGAAGGACAGGAAGGCCTGGCATGCTACAGTTCACAAATAGTCGGACACGACTGAGCCACTGAACTGAACTGAATAGCTCATTGCATTTTCTCTTACATGAGCAAATGTTTAACAATTGTTTTGAAAAATAGCCTTTAAATTAAAAAATGTTCTAAAACAATTTTTAAATATATATTTTTAATCTAAGAGATACAAGGATTTTATAGAAAACAGGTTCATTGATTTTTGTGCTTGTATTTAAGATGATAGAACTAATCAGAAATCAAATTCAAGATGTATTTTCAGGTACTTTAGTGACATAACAAATTTGACCCTGAACACTCAATTCGCTGCAAAGTTTTTATCAGACAGATATGACCAATGATATAAAAATGGCCAAAGTTTGTAAGGACATAATTGTCTGGCTTCATAATAATTCTTAATGATAGTAAATCCTATTGAACACTTACCAGGGACTAGGCTTCATCTAGGCATTTTGCAAATATGTTCTGCAAATTATTTACTCTTCCCAAAAAAGTAGCATAAACAATGTGATTGCCCCTGTTTTACTAGAAGAGGATACTTAAGTACAGGTTAACTTGTCCATATCCACAACTAGTAAGTGAAAGAGCTAAGGTTTGAACCCAGGCAGTCTGAATTCAAAGCCCATACCTACACTACCTACTTCACAATACAGCTAAGACTGCCCAAAACTTTCAGGTTTTATTCTGGATTTTCATCTTTCTTACTTGAAGAATATTGCTTTAAAACAGTCTGGCTTTTAATTGTTTAAATACTTTTCATTTTATTATGTCATATTAAAACTTTACATTAAAAAGTAGAAAAGATGATAAATCAATTTCTAGTACTGTACTTCTTTTTTAATTTTATAAAAGGAAGACAATAAAACAGTGTTTGGATTACAGTATAGGAAAGCATATGTGTGTCGTATAAATGCAATACATCTTGATAATACTATAGAAATCTCTTTAGATTCAGCTCTGGAGAAAAATAAATGCTTAATGACAATGAGCAACAGAGGGAAGTTTGAGGACAAGTTTAAGACGATCTTAAACTGAGTTTATAGCTCTGTGTTTCAGACTTTTAGAGAAAAAAATATTCCAGATCAGTTTGATACATGTGTCTTTTCAGTCCTCAATTTTTTCTTTGTTACTGCCTATCTCAGGCTCTTTATTAGAACAATATTTCTAAAGATGAAAACCAGAACTGCTCAATGACAGTATTTTTTATCAAATTCCATCTACTTCAGATACTTAGAAACTGTTTTTAGCTGAGACTTTCATAAAATAACCAGAATTACTGCCATATGATTATAGAAATTTATTCTATGACATTTTAAAATCAACTCAATCTACCATCTTCATGTTCTAATTACTTCTCCATATTTCAAGACAAATATTTAGCTGTTGTTAATATTTAAAAGTAAGAGATGTTTACCATGGTTTTGATTCTCATAATACGTGCGTTATCGAAAGACAAACGAGAGAAAATGCTATCAAATAGCCACCCATTAAAAAAGTGTGGGGTGGTTGAGACTTTTGATTTTGGTGGTTCTTATGTTATAGAATCCATTTGACAGACATTTAGATCTGGATATGTAAAGGTTAGGCAACTAGGATATTCATGCTCTTCCTTTACTTGGAATATTGATTCCTCCTCTGCCATCTCCTGTAGGTTGGTTTGAAAATATGTTTTTAAAAGTATGAATTAAACACAGTAATTGAACACAGTAAATAAAAGCACAGTGTCTTTGTATAGCTGGGTTAATTGGAGGAATTATATAAGTTTAATAGTAGCAAAATGGTCACCAAGTATTCACTTGTTTGACAGTTTTAGTAATTTAGCAAAAAATCTATTCTTCATTATTATTTTTTATATTGGGGGACTAAATATGCTGATAATCCTTTTGCAACTCTCACATGTATGCAGCAGGACTGTTTGTAAGATTAGGACCCCATGAGGTACTAAAGCAAGCATTCACTTCTCTCACACTTAAGGTCACAAATTTTTGCAAGTCAAAAATGTGAAGCATGCCAAAAATATCATGCTGCATACTACCAAATAAAAGAACACTGTTATTCTTACAAGGAAAGGTTTGACAAGACAGGAAATAGGCAGGGTCAGAGAAGTTTACTTAATACCAAGTCTTATTTAACCATCGTGAAGCCAAAATACAATGACAGTTTAAAAAAATAAACAAATAGCTGTTACACAAAACAAAACCCCAGGATACATGGTCTCTACTGGAACTGATTATTAGATTTTTAGCAAATACAGGAAGTGGATAACCCCAGAGAACCCGCACAAAATTTCTAGACATCTTCTCCATTTACTTTGGTCACATGCCCTTCAATGAGATAATGTGGATTAAAGGAGTTTTAATTTATGAGTAGATATTTGAACAAAGAAAAATTGATCTTAAAATGCTGCAAAATACCTTCATTAAAGGGCCATCGTTTTAAAATTGCATTCTCCTAAAAATGGGGAGGGAAGAGAAAGAAGAAAGAAAATGGAAGATAGGAAAAATCTAGTTGTTCATTACAATTTTCCATTTTTTGTTTAAACTCAGCAGGAGGGCAAAGCTGCTGGCTTCTCCTCACCCTTGCAAATGCCAGGAGGGATTATGCAAACCCCGCAACCACCCAAATCTTATTGAACGTTATAATCATTGTTCTCATTTAATGACTTTTGCCTGCGTTCACTCAAACATTGCTGCATCTTGTTTTCTGCCAGCTTGGACCCACTGGGAGTCATTGATTCATAATTGCAGATAAACCAAAAAAGAAATATTCTACCTTTACAAAAAGCAAACATCAAGTGACATCTAGTGGATGTTTGAATATCATTTTCTGAAGGCCTCTGAACAGTAATATTCTCAACAATATTTTATCTTAATATTACTTATAATTTGTGTTTCTTCAGATAGAGCCTCTGTCTTTTCCTAAGACAGAAAGACTTAGATAGAAAAGTTGTCATTTTCTTCTCTCAAAGAAAAATTTCTCTTTCTACTAGTATATGAATAGCAATTCTCAGGATAAAGCACTCTGAAAATAACTCATCTATAACTCATGCTGTGTGTGCTTGGTCATGTCCGACTCTTTGCAACCCTGTGGACTGTAGCCAACCAGGCTCCTCTGTCCATGGGTTTCTCCATGCAAGAATATGGGAGTGGGTTGTCATGCCCTCCTCCAGGGGATCTTCCCAACCCAGGGATTAAATTAGCATCCTCTGTGTCTCCCATATTGGTAGGCAGATTCTTTAACCTTTGAGTCATCTGGGAAACCCCTGTAACTCTTGCTGTAAGTATGCAAAAAGGGTCACAGCATATGCAATAGTAGACATATTTGAGCAAGTATCAAATGTGTAATGGTTCTTAAGATGTCACCTCCAATCTCAAATTCCTCTTTTTATTATCTATATTCTTCAGTTCAGTTCAGTTGCTCAGTCATGTCCGATTCTTTGCGGCCCCATGAACTGTAGCACGTCAGGTCTCCCTGTCCATCACCAACTCCCGGAGTCTACTCAAACTCATGTCCATTGAGTCAGTGATGCCATCCAACCATCTCATCCTCTGATGTCCCCTTCTCCTCCCGTCTTCAATCTTTCCCAGCATCAGGGTCTTTTCAAATGGGTCAGCTCTTCGCATCAGATGGCTCAAGTATTGGAGTTTCAGCTTCAACATCAGCCTTTCAATGAACACCCAGGACTGATCTCCTTTAGGATGGACTGGTTGGATCTCCTTGCAGTCCAGGGGACTCTCAAAAGTCTTCTCCAACACCACACTTCAAAAGCATCAATAGTTCAGCACTCAGATTTCTTTATAGTCCAACTCTCACATCCATACATGACTACTGAAAAAACCATAGCCTTGACTAGATGGACCTTTGTTGGCAAAGTAATGTCTCTTCTTTTTAGTATGCTAAGATGGTCATAACTTTCCTTCCAAGGAGCAAGCATCTTTTAATTTCATGGCTGCAATCACCATCAGCAGTGATTCTGGAGCCCCCCAAAATAAAGTCTGCCACTGTTTCCCCATCTGTTTGCCATTAAGTGATGGGACCAGATGCCATGATCTTAGTTTTCTGAATGTTGAGCTTTAAGCCAACTTTTCCACTCTCCTCTTTCACTTTCATCAAGAGGCTCTTTAGAGGTTCTTCATTTTCTGCCATAAGGGTAGTATCATCTGCATATCTGAGGTTATTGATATTTCTCCCAGCAATCTTGATGCCAGCTTGTGCTTCATCCAGCCCAGCATTTCTCATGATGTACTCTACATGTAAGTTAAATAAGCAGGGTGACAATGTACAGCCTTGACGTATTGCTTTTCCTATTTGAAACCAGTCTGTTGTTCCATGTCCAGTTCTAACTGTTGCTTCCTGACCTGCATACACATTTCTCAGGAGGCAGGTCAGGGGTCTGGTATTCCCATCTCTTGAAGATTTTTCCACAGTTTATTGTGATCCACACAGTCAAAGCCTTTCGCATAGTCAATGAAGCAGATGTTTTTCTGGAACACTCTTGCTTTTTCTATGATCCAACAGATGCTGGCAATTTGATCTCTGGTTCCTCTGCCTTTTCTAAATCCAGCTTGAACATCTGGAAGTTTACAGTTCACATACTGTCAAAGCCTGGCTTGGAGAATTTTGAGCATTACTTTGCTAGTGTGTGAGATGAGTGCAATTGTACGGTAGTTTGAGCATTCTTTGGTATTACCTTTCTTTTGGATTGGAATCAAAACTGACCTTTTCCAGTCCTGTGGCCACTGCTGACTTTTCCAAATTTGCTGGCATATTGAGTGCAGCACTTTCACAGCATCATCTTTTAGGATTTGAAATAGCTCAACTGGAATTCCATCACCTCCACTAGCTTTGTTTGTAGAGATGCTTCCTAAGGCCCACTTGACTTCACATTCCAGGATATCTGGCCTTGGTGAGTGGTCACACCACCGTGATTATCTGGGTCGTGAAGATCTTTTTTCATATTTCTTCTGTGTTCTTGCCACCTCTTGTTATCATCTTCTGCTTCTGTTAGGTCCATACCATTTCTGTCGTTTATTGAGCCCATCTTTGCATGAAATGTTCCCTTGTTAGCTCTAATTTTCTTGAAGAGATCTCTAGTCTTTCCCATTCTATTGTTTTCCTCTATTTTTTGCACTGATCCCTGAGGAAGGCTTTCTTATCTCTCCTTGCTATTCTTTGGAACTCTGCATTCAAATGGGTATATCTTTCCTTTTCGTCTTTGCTTTTTGCTTGTCTTCTTTTCACAGCTATTTGTAAGGTTTCCTCAGACAGGCATTTTGCTTTTTTGCATTTCTTTTTCTTGTGGATCGTCTCCTGTAGAATGTCACAAACCTCCACCCATAGTTCATTAGGCACTCTGTCTATCAGATCTAGTCCCTTAAATCTATTTCTCACTTCCACTGTAGAATTGCAGGGGATTTGATTTAGGTCATACCTGAATGGTCTAGTGTTTTTCCCTACTTTCTTCAATTTCAGTCTGAATTTGGCAATAAGGAGTTCATGATCCAAGCCATAGTCAGGTCCTAGTCTTGTTTTTGCTGACTGTATAGAGCTTCTCCATCTTTGGCTGTAAAGAATATAATCAATCTGATTTCAGTACTGACATCTGGTGATATCCATGTATAGAGTCTTCTCTTGTGTTGTTGGAAGAAGGTGTTTGCTATGACCAGTGCATTCTCTTGGCAAAACTCTATTAGCCTTTTCCCTGCTTCATTCTGTACTCCAAGGCTAAATTTGCCTGTTGCTCCAGGTGTTTCTTGACTTCCTACTTTTGCATTCCAGTCCCCTATAAACTTAAAGAGCACTATTAATCTAGCAAATCTATATTTAGTCCAAATATCATCCCTATTTTCCTTGAGAATGCTGTGGGAGAATTATGCAAGAATTTAGGTCCACCTTTTATTACCATTGGTAATTTTCACTGGTTTACCACAGGTTATTGAAAACAGTGACTTAATCAGAGCTACCTACAAAGCAGTTGAAAACTGAATTGGGATTGGGGTTGCCGAACAATTCTTCTTCAAATATATCATGTGTGTGAAAGGCTTCATGGAGAATAAATCCTTTGCATTGCTGTCTAGAGACTGAATTTGTACAAGAGACAGAAAGGGAAATTATGACTGAGAAACTGAAAGATGGCGTTTAAATGTAGTATTTTCTTTCCTTTTTTTAATTAATTAATTTATTTTTTTTATTGTTTTTGCCATACATTGTCATGATATCACCATGGGTTTACATATGCTTCCCCTCCGGAACCCCCCTCCCTCCTCCCTCCCCCCCGGGAAATCTCGCTGCACCAGCCCCGAGCATCAATCCTGGGCTGGCGATTGATTAGACACATGACAATTAACATGCTTCAATGCCCTTCTCCCATATCATCCCACCCTTACCCTCATCCACAAAGTCCACGAGTCTATTCTATACATCTGCGTTCCTTTTGCTGTCTCGCATGTTGGGTTCTCGTTACTGTCTTTCTAAATTCCATATATATGCGTTAATATACTGTATTGTTGTTTTTGCTTCTGGCTTACTTCACTCTGGATAATGGGCTCCAGTTTCGTCCATCTGAGTAGAATTGCTTCAAATGAATTTTTTTTTTAATGCTGAGTAATATTCCATTGTGTATATGTACCACAGCTTTCTTATCCATTCATCAGTTGATGGGCATCTAGGTTGCTTCCATGTCCTGGCTATTGTAAACAATGCAGCGATGAACATTGGGGTACACGTGGCTCTTTCAATTCTGGTTTCCTCGGTGTATATGCCCAGCAGTGGGATTGCTGGGTCATATGGCAGGTCTATTTGCAGCTTTTTAAGGAACCTCCACACTGTTTTCCATAGTGGCTGTACTAGTTTGCATTCCCACCAACAGTGTAAGAGGGTTCCCTTTTCTCCACATCCTCTCCAGCATTTATTGCTTGTAGACTTTTGGATGGCAGCCATTCTGACTGGTGTAAAGTGGTACCTCATTGTGGTTTTGATTTGCATTTCTCTGATAATGAGTGATGTTGAGCATCTTTTGGAAAAGAAGAAGTAAAACTCTCTCTGTTTGCAGATGACATGATCCTCTATATTGAAAACCCTAAAGACTCTACGAGAAAATTACTAGAGCTAATCAGTGAATATAGCAAAGTTTCAGGATACAAAATCAACACACAGAAATCCCTGGCATTCCTATACACTAACAGTGAGAAATCAGAAAGAGAAATTTTCTTTCCTTTTAAGGAAAGGAAACTTGGAATATTCAACTATAACCCAAATGCCAGCTGTCTGGCTGTCCCCAAGTCTTCCAGTCTTTTAGAGTCACCCATTTTAATAATAAAGCACACACACACACACACACACAGAGCCCTGCATGAACTCTGACCTCCTGTAGAATATCTAGAATCACTTTCTTCCCCTCGTCATCCCCCAATAATTTCAAGAATTCTTGGGAGCTCTGCTTAATCTCAGCTCTGCATCAAGTTTAATACTACTGTCGTATTCTTTATCCACTTTGGCCCAAATGCAAATTTGTTTTGCTCTTTGCCTCCCTCCAGTGTGACACTTGAGCTGTACAAGTTGGAAACTTTGTTGATGTTTGGGCAATAGGAGGGAAGCCACAGCACAGATGGCTCATGAAACAGATTAAAATGTAATCTATGCAGTGATAGCTATGTCTGGACTTTGGTTCAAAATAATTCATTGGTGTTGGGGATGAGCTCAATTATAAGAGCTGATAATTGTTGAAGGTGAGTGATGAATATGTGGAGTTCATCATACTCTATGTTCTACTTTTGTTCAAGATTGAAATTTGCATAAAAATATTTGAAAGAATAAGCTCCTTTGTCATCTCTGATGCAGGAAATTTCTCTGGCTTCCACTCCCTTCTCCGATTAGCCTCCTATCATATTTTGTGATCCCTTCCCACAACTTCTGAATCTCACTGCTCTTCCTCCTTCTCAGGTTGCCCAAGCAAGCCTTGAGCTCTGGGAACCCACTCTAAAACTGAGGGGAGCCCAGCAGAAGGGTATGTAGCTTCCCTAAAAATTCAAGAAATTCCTAAAAGGAATTCTGCTCCAGCTTTACAAAATATCATCAGGTAAAACTAGCATAACACCAGGAATATATAGCATTTTTATAAAAGTTAGTTCTCCTCCACTTACAATTTGTATTCTAACTGAAGCCCTGACAATAGATTCTAATAAAAGTTTATACAGGGAATTCTGGTGGTCCAGTGGTTAGGACTCCGAGCTTTCAATGCTGAGAGCACAGGTTTGATCCCTGGTCAGGAAACTAAAATCTCACAGGCTTTGGGGTGAGCTGAAACTTATTTGTATTTTTTTTAAGTAAACAAAAATTGACATTAAAAAAAATTACAGACAAGTACATCAGGACAAAGCAGTTAAAAGTTTCTATACTTACAAACAACTCTTGGGGAGAAATAACAGGTGAAATGTGGCAAAAGAGTAATTATTTTTGCCTTTTGACAAAAGATGTTTAATGTAGGCATTATATTATACATTAAAAAAAAACTATCTTTAAAAACAATTTTTTGGTTGCTACTCAACTATATTGCAATATCCAAGAGCTAGACAACCATCATGCTAGACTCATCGGAGGGGCATGCGAGACTCCGAGTCTGACCCCTCCTCCCAACTATGAACTTGGTGAGGGGGAGAGAGAGGGGCACCCCAGCTCCTGATGGTAACTAACTCAGTCTCTCTCCTATCTTAGCATCAACTGGCAATGGCTGCTTTCACTGTGTCAACTTTGGCCTAGAAAATGAAAGCTCTGCTTAGCGCAGCTCTGAAGTAAGCTGCAATTAATGTTCAAATCCCCTAAAAGGCGTGCTTAACAAAGAGAGGAAGTGAAGTCATGTAAAGAAAAAAGACTGTTCACATCAAAATACCTGTGTAGGAAGAATGAGAGAATTCACTCTGGATGATTATGCTAACAATACGAAGGTGGAAACTGTAATTGTCCTCTTTTAACATCCCCAAAGGGAGGAGAGGAGTCAGGGATTTGGGGGATGGGGGGGGAAGTAGCTGTGGCTTTGGCAGCCTCTTGCCAAAGGCCCCTGAACAAGAGATGTGGAAAAGTGGACGTGTTACCATTGGCATGTGCCATTGTCCCCAAACACATGCGAGACAATGTCAGCACTCACTTCTGGCTCTAAATTGAAAAAACACTTCCTCTGCTTCTGCCAGCACCATTTTCCCTCCTACTCACCCCTGCAGTCTGACACAGTTTCCATTCCAAGGAGACCCAGTAATGATTCCAAGGCGACTGGGTAACATATTCCAGTGAAAGAGCTGGCGGACAGCGTGAGACAGCACAGGGAGAAGTTTAGGCTGAAATGAATTAGGGAACATTTGTAAGTTACCCTTTGAAGTTTTGTATTGCCTTATCATCAAACAGCTTCTCTTCTTTGGCAGTACATTGATTTTTCTGACTATGAAAACCTGTTTCATCTCTTCTATGATAAACACAGTCTCAGTCAACAGGCACCTTCTTTTTCCTGAACGGTGTTATTGCACAAAGTATGGAATCATCCTACAATCCCCACCTGACAGGACTCCCACACAGCATTAGCCTCTTTCTAATATTATTTTCCCTATCATGCTCAACAATATAATGCTTACATTCCAAACATATATCTGCAGGGGATTATATCATTATTTGCCTTTGCTCTAGTCGAGTCTCTTGTATGAGAGCTTCTTGTCATTTGTCCTGATCTATGCTACTATTTGTCAAAATATCATCTCTGAAATTGCCTGCTTCTCTAAGATGTCAGAAAAAAAATATTTCATGGTCACTAAAATTAAAGTCATTTTAAATCCCACAGAGGTTTTAAAATGGGGACACACTTAGCATTTTTTTTTCCCTCAAATATAATGCCCTTTCTAATAGAGTGGACTGGACTTGACGAAGAGTATTTTGTCATAACATTTCCCCTGTAGCCCTTTGCACACTAGAAAATAGTCACAAAGCGTTTCTTTTTTATCTACTTGTACAATGCGTGGTGAGAAAGCTAAACTTGTATTTGGTTCAGTATTCATACCTGAGTAGAAAGTTAACATCATTCATGAGTGGAGAAGGGGTGGGTGAGTGAGTGAAAGACACCTAGTCATGTCCAATTATTTGCAATCCCATGGACTATACAGTGCATGGATTCTCCAGGCCAGAATACTGGAGAGGGTAACCTTTCCTGTCTCTAGAGGATTTTCCCAACCAAGAGATGGAACCCAGGTCTACCTTTCCTGTCTCTAGAGGATTTTCCCAACCAAGAGATGGAACCCAGGTCTCTGGCATTGCAGGCGGATTCTTTACCAGCTGAGACACAAGGGAAATCCTGAAGTGGTATGAGACCTTTAATCAGGAAGTTGGAGCTTAGCCCTGTAACTACTGTGGATGGTTGGTTTCATAACTCCTAACACATTTCAGCCTCCTTTAGGCTCAGGCAGTTCATTTGTTATCCAGCGATGTCGTAGGTCAGTTTTAAAGAAAGATGCAGCCTTAATTTTGTTTTGCGGTTTCTCACTGTCGTTTCCATCCATCTTTCCTTCGCCAACTTCTGTGTTCATTAGCTGGCTATTTCAGCAATGGCTTGTTAACCTCAGTGTCACAGATATTAGATTAATATCAGCTCTTGAAGCTCGACTCTGGTGATGTTACTCTTTGCCCCAAACATTTCCATGGCTGGCTGTTGCTTCCCTGGTGTTTAGCACCCTCCAGAGTGAATGTGCAACCTACAACTCTAGAATACTTACCAGCGATTTTCTACATGTCCTTTACACTCCAGTCTATTTGAATTTCAGTTTTGGCATTTTATGAATATGCCTCGGGTCTCCTTTGTATTTTCAAGGCATATTGCCTGCTATGGAGAGTTCTGTGTTTGTCTTACTTCCCCTGCTAGACAGTAACCTTCCCGAAGATAATTGTGATCATTTATTGACAAAATATTCTTTGCTATGGATTGTGTGAGATACTTCACATCCATCAACTCTATATTTCTTATCCTGTAAGGTGGATATTACTATATTTTTCAGATAGGATGATAGAGACTCAAGAGTGGTTAAATGATATCCTCAAGGTCATGTAGCTAGTCTGTGACAGCTTATGTCTAGCTATTTCACCTATATCATCTAGAAAAACGCTAAATTGAAGGAATGATGGTGCTGGTACTTGTCCAGCACATAGATGGCAGGCAATTGCAAGTGTGAATAAATGAACAGTGATTTTATACCTTAAATATAGCCTCCTAACTTAAGATAATTACCACCAGGTGGCAGTAGTTTGCTGCAGCCATACATTGCCGGCTCAAGATTCACTACATGGAATGGGAAAGCAAGAAAGGGACCCTAGAAATGATCTGAAGCACTCTTTCCTATTTTATGCTAAGAAGATTGAGAACCCATAAAGTTATTTTACTTACTCAAGATCTTTTAGTTAGTAAAAGAGTGGAACTTAAACTTAGGTCTAAAACTTCCAAAGCCAGTGTTTAACCATTACACCAACTTGTATGTTTTTTCTCAAAGCTTATAATTTATTCATAATTTTCCCACTGACTATTAAAATAGTCAGTAAATTATTGAAAATAATAAAAATTAAGCAAAGCTAGTTTATTATAAAGTTTTAAGTATTTTTCTTAACCAAGTATCAAATAATATGGTTTTCATGTTAAAAATATTAGAATATAGATAATGCAAAGATTGAAAATATTGGCAATTCCAATAGCCAGAGATAATCATTATTTTGAAATATGTTCTCCCAGAGATTTCTTTATTGATCTGTAAAACCCACTGGACATAGTTTGAGCAAATTCCAGAAGACAGTGAAGGACAGGGAAGCCTGGTATGCTGCAGTCCATGGGGTTGCAAAAGTCAGACAAGACTGAGCAGCTGAACAACAACAAAACCCGTTTCCAACATAAACCAAAGCAAGATCCTCTATGACCCACCTCCCAGAATATTGGAAATAAAAGCACAAATAAACAAATGGGACCTAATTAAAATGAAAAGCTTCTGCACAACAAAGGAAACTAAAAGCAAGGTGAAAAGGCAGCCTTCAGAATGGGAGAAAATAATAGCAAACGAAGCAACAGACAAACAATTAATCTCAAAAATATACAAGCAACTCCTGCAGCTCCATTCGAGAAAAATAAACAACCCAATCAAAAAGTGGGCCAAAGAACTAAACAGACATTTCTCCAAAGAAGACATAAAAATGGCTAACAAACACATGAAAAGATGCTCAACATCACTCGTTATCAGAGAAATGCAAATCAAAACCACAATGAGGTACCACTTTACACCAGTCAGAAAGGCTACCATCCAAAAGTCTACAAGCAATAAATGCTGGAGAGGATGTGGAGAAAAGGGAACCCTCTTACACTGTTGGTGGGAATGCAAACTAGTACAGCCACTATGGAAAACAGTGTGGAGAGTCCTTAAAAAACTGAAAATAGAACTGCCATATGACCCAGCAATCCCACTGCTGGGCATATACACCGAGGAAACCAGAATTGAAAGAGCCACGTGTACCCCAATGTTCATTGCCGCATTGTTTACAATGGCCAGGACATGGAAGCAACCTAGATGCCCATCAACTGACGAATGGATAAGAAAGCTGTGGTACATATACACAATGGAATATTACTCAGCCATTAAAAAGAATTCATTTGAATCAGTTCTACTCAGGTGGATGGAACTGGAGCCTATTATCCAGAGTGAAGTAAGCCAGAAAGAAAAACAAAAATACAGTATACTAATGCATATATATGGAATTTAGAAAGATGGTAACGAGAACCCTGTATGCGAGACAGCAAAAGAAACGCAGATGTATAGAACAGTCTTTCGGACTCTATGGGAGAGGGCAAGGGTGGGATGATATGGGAGAACGGCATTGAAACATGTTAATTATCATATGTGAAATCAATCGCCAGCCCAGGTTTGATGCTCAGGGCTGGTGCACCGGGATGACCCAGAGAGAGAAAATCGGGAGGGAGGAGGAAGGGGGGTTCTGGAAGGGGAACATATGTATACCCATGGCAGATTCATGTCAAGGTATGGCAAAACCAACACAATAATGTAAAGAAAATTTTTTAAAAAGTAAATTAATTTAAAAAATAAAAATTAGGATCAAACCAAGACATAATTTAGTAATTTGTTAACCTAAAATTCTCCCTATAATCTTACTTTTGTCAATAGTTATTAGACATTTTCTTTAGGAGACTTCACAGATCTTTAAAAAGTCTCCCAATTTAACCATGATTAGTTGCTAAATAAAGGGAGACAGTTTTTAATGTCCTTTTTTCCTTCATGTATTTCTGGAGAAGATTCCCTGCATGAAAACTGCTTCGCTTGTATTTTTCCCTTTCTCATTCTCTTTTCAGTAAGAAAAAGAGCAATGTCAAAACACTCTCACACAGACCATCTCCAGTGGAGATGTGTCTTATCATTTTACTGATATGCCTTTTACGGCATTTATTTTCACTTTTAAGTTGTTCCTCCCTACTCACCTCTCTTCTTAGCATGATGATATAATACTAAAGAGTATTTTTCAGCTAAAACTGTCAGATCAGTTACATAAAATGGTATATTTTACAGTAATGAGCAGACAATAAAATGGCTTCAAATGCCTAATTACATATAGGTCACACTATTATCTTGAGTGATTGCATGCCTCTTAGAGTAGATTTTGCATGTAAAGCTTTCTCTGTATCCAGGGGTGCTCTCTGAAATCTATAAATATCACTACTAAAATTATCATTGAATTTTGGCCTGGATGATTTCTGTCCTCTGTAACTGGCATTCTTGTGACTGGCACTCTATCCCCATTACCTTAAGAGTATGCAGTAGAGGTTAGCAGTAAGAAAAACAAAGTTGGGTGGGGGGTTTGGTACTCTTCTAACGGGGACCAATTTTGCTGGAGTTGAAGATGCAGTGGGGAAAGGAGCAGATGAAAAATAGGATTGTGACTTGGGGATGGTCAGAGCCAGGGGACTGGGGTAGGTAGAAGCTCTGCTGAGAACACTTTATGTGACAACTTGGACTCAGCACTCATATAATCATGTCAATATATCCAAGATCCATTAACCCCAAACAGAAAACTCCAGGTACGTACATATTTCCAGCCAGGTGGGATGGAGATGGTCGTGTGCCAAGGAACACTGCATGGGGAAGGTGCTCTGAGATCCAAATCTTGGGTCTTCCCCCGCCTCTATCCACCATCCACTTAGGCCAGCTGTTTAAATGACTTCTTCTACTGATAGCCATCAATGAAGTTAACAAATGGAACATCAGATTAGTTTGTAGGAGTCTCCCTGACTATTTCTCTCCTGACACATACAGCACCAAGGACAGGAGTGGATAGTGGACATCATTAGTGAGTGAGGCAGAACTCTAAGGGAGAGGAAAACTGCCTGGTTTCTGCCTGGAAATAGATTGATAGAATGGTAATTGCTATTCAATTTACAGTTGATAACTGAAGTGCAGCCTTGCATGTGAAAATGATGCTTCTCTTTGGCCACCAGTAAAAAACTGGTGTCCTTTCTAGTGGAAAGGAAGACTTGCCCTAATAAAATGACATACCCTGGTCTTCCTTTGCTACCAACTAAATCTGCTTCCCTTGTGGCTCAGTTGGTAAAGAATCTGCCTGCAATGCAGGAAACCTGGGTTAGATCCCTGTGTTGGGAAGATCCCCCTGGAGAAGAAAACAGCTACCCACCCTAGTATTCTGGCCTGGAGAATTGTCCATGGGACAATCAATTCTGAGCAACAATCCTGAGTGGGACACAACTGAGCAACTTTCACTTTCACCAACTGAATCTAGCCGACTGAAAGAAGGCAAAGCTAAAATGAGCTCAGGAACCAAGCCTTATTAACATAGGCTCTCACTTCTAGCAAACCAGTCCAGATCACTATTTAGGTGTTCCTATACTGTAGTTACTATACCATCCACTTTTCATACACTTGCCTAAACATTGTATTTCATAATAAAACAAAGTGAAATTATCATAAAATATTTGAACTTTACATATATAACATAGAAAATGTCTCCAAAAATCTCAACCCAACAGACTGTACTGTACTCTTCCATATGGTTTTTGCTTTTTTGCTTTTCCCATGCAGTATTTGCTTTTTTTCCCCCCACTTTTTTGGGGAAGTTCCACAAGTCTGCCCTATGCCACTGTTAAGGAGAAAAAGACTTTTCCCTTCCTGTGTAGAGAAAAGCCTAGTTCTCTCCTACCATGTCTTTCTTCCCTGTGAGTCTCCTTTACTACTCACAGAAAACACTTCACTTCTGGGCACCCAATGTGTGCAAGCTTTTTCCCACACTAAGCAATTCTCTGTGACACCAGCTGGGGTGTCCTACAATTTCTCAATTCTGACACTGTGTGTACTTGGAGATAGGTTCAGATACTACCCAAGTACCACCTGTGAGCTCTCTGAGCCCTGTTCTTTTGGGGATTTTATGAAGGCTTCAAATGGTCCATCACTAATTCCAATTTTGGCCCTTCTCCTTTCAGAAGAGAATGGGAGGAAGAAATTGAGAGTTCTAAGCTTCTAATCATGGCCTTGCCTTTCTGGCAACCAGACCTCATTCAGGAGCCACATAGGGACTGAGTCGCCCTGTCCGAACAAGACACTTCCATCATCCACAAAATTACAAGGGTTTCAGGAGCTCTGTGTCAAGAACAGAGGTCAAAGACCAATAACAGAACAAAAGATGTTCTTATCACTAGGGGGACAGAGGCTAATATATATATTCTATTATCTTACAGCCACTGCCTTCTATAGATGAAACCCACTAACTTGAGTCCATCAGGTCACATATGACAAGCCTAATCTGAGTCTTTAGATTCTAAAATCATTTATTATATTCCAGGGACTTTCTCTAGCCAGCTGCCCCTCATTCCTCCCATCCCAACAAATACACTTTCCAGGTGAAAACATATCACCCATGGATAGCATTCCAGGTCTCTAGAGTAGCTTCAAATGTGAGCATTTTCCTTTAAGAAGGGTACCCAGATGGAAACATATTCCAAGTACAAAAAAACTAGAGGAAGCTGTTCATTAATCATGTCTTCTGTTGTATATCCTCTCTACTACCACTTGGAAGACTGAAGATACTGCAGAGAACATGGGCTTTGAAGCCATAGGACCTGTTTTAATAGCAGTCATTGTTAGCGGAAGTGTCTCTGAGCCTGTTTTTGTCACCTATAAAAAAGTGTTTTTTTATCCATTCTCCACAGGCACGTTTATGAGAAACAAAAGAGCAGTTTGTAAGTGCTTAACAGTGGACTTAACGTTAAGCTAAGATGGAATCTCTTAGCAGTCACATCAGTCTTCAACTGTTACTATGTATTGGTCAGAGTTCAGAGAACTGGACTCTAGCTAGTTTATCAGAATTTATTTAAATTTTACTGACTTCAGAAATAATTTATACCATGATCCAGTAAACACGTGCACACGTAAGTATGTAACTCAAATAATCTTCACAGAATTTACTCATCTGAACTGTTGTCCTCTGCTGTATTTCTGTTCAATATTTTTTTTAACACTAGTTATGACCCACTGAGTTAATTTCATGACTCACTGATGAACTATAACCCATAGTTACGTTTCCAAAGTAATGGAAAATACTATTGATACATTGCAGGGTATAACATGGCCTAGGGAACCACTGGAAGGACAGAAGAAACAAACTCTAACCCATGCTTCCAAGAACTCAGCAGCCAAGAGTTGCCAGCTCCAGAGGATTCCATCTGTATGAGCCCCACCTACAAAATGACACCTCCTGAGCCTCGCATCTGCTTGACAAAGCCTCGGCAGAGGGGTTTGGGAAATACAGAAAAGGAAAGCACACCAAAAACTGCAATAGATGATGTTTAACCAACTCATATGGCTGAGACATACTCACTCAGATACTTGGTTTGGACAAACCCAGTGGTCTAGGCATACCTCCTTACTCTATTTATTGGTACTAAATTGTGCATTTTCTTGGACAGCCTATTGCTGCTACTTCAGTGAGGCAAATTCTCATTACTGCAATTTACTTGTGTGTGTGTGTGCTTAGTTACTTAGTCGTGTCTGACTCTTTCTGACCTCATGGACTGTAGCCTGCCATGCTCCTCTGTCCATGGAATTCTCCAGGCAATACTGGAGCGGCTTGCCATGCCCTACTCTAGGGGGATCTTCCCAACTCAGGGATTGAACCCAGGTCTCTGGCATTGCAGGCGGATTCTTTACTGTCTGAGCCACCAAAGAAACCCCAACAGGATGAAATAAAGAGCAATAAACAAAATGGAGATTCCCAACTCACATTTCCTTTCACAAATACACCTGTACCCAAGTTAACCTGTGGTCTACCAAAAAGGAAGATTAAAAAAAAAAAAAAAACCCCACAGGGAAAACTTAAAATAATAAACCGAGAATTCTCTTCTTCCCAACCTCACAAAGAATCTTAAGTTTAGAAAATCATTTTTTACATCACTGAAGAGAAGGGAAGAATTAGCAATAACTTTTTGTTGTTTAATTCAGTTTATGCAATAATTTATATCTGTGAGATTTCAAATTTATTGAATGAAATGCATTGCTTATGATATTCAAAGCACTTTAAAAATAAGTTACTGAAGGGGTAGTATATAGTGAATTAAATAATACAGATTTGGGGATAATTGATGTGCATTTAATTTAAAAAAGAAACTGCATGAGTTCACAAACAGATTTATATAACCACTAAACTCAGAAAAACACAAGGAAGTAGGTTTCTACAGGATCCCAACAGAGGTACCCTTTCCTTAATCGTAAGAAAACCAAATACTTTTAGAAGCTGAAGTGTTAAATTTACAGAAATGCAAAACACCAAACACTTTAAGCAAAGTCTTTATTTTCAAGAAAAAAGTACATCCTCATTTCCTGTTCTTGGCATAAGTTTAATTACTTCCAGTGGAACCAAAGCCTCCTGAACCCCTTTCAGTGTCATCTAAAACCTGAAAAGACATAAAGATAGTGAGCTGTACAGTTAATTTTAGATCCTCTTTCAGGTCTCTCCAGCTCCCAATTTGTAAGAGTTTTATTCTTACTATTTCATTCCTTCAAAAAGGAGATTATAGAAAATTAAAATTTTAAAAATGTTCCATAAAATACTGAATAATACCAAAAAAGCTAAGGGAATAGTAGAATTTCACAGTCTATTTAAATGGTTTATTATTCAAAGTAATGCTATATAATAGCCATGGAAAACATTTTAAGAAGTTGTACAACAAAGATTTTAATTTTGCTTAAAACAGGACTAGTCAAAAATTCTACTATAGATGGTCCCCAACTTAGGACGGTTTGACATATGATTTTTCAACTTTATGATGGTGTAAAAGTGATACACATTTGGTAAAAACTGTGCTTCACATAATGAATTTTGACCTTTCCCTGGGCTAGTGATATGTGATGTGATCCTCTCGTGATGTTGGGCAATGGCAGCGAGCTGCAGCCACCAGTCAGCCATGCC
The DNA here is from genome assembly GCA_007570785.1 of Antilocapra americana. Lineage (NCBI taxonomy): Eukaryota > Metazoa > Chordata > Mammalia > Artiodactyla > Antilocapridae > Antilocapra > Antilocapra americana. The sequence goes on along the minus strand of ML664175.1, from coordinate 2,153,625 downwards.
ATCACAGGGTGAAATGCTGATACAGTTTCTGTGCTCATACAACCATTCCATTTTTCACTTTCAGTACAGTATTCAATAAATTACATGATATATTCAACAGTTTATTATAAAACAGGCTTTGCATTAAAAGACTCTGTCCAACTAGGTTAATAAGTGTTCTGAGCATGTTTAAGGCAGGCTAGGCTAAGCTATGATGTTCAGCAGGTTACCTGTGTGAAGTGTACTTTCGACTTAAGATGTTTTCAATTTACAATGGCTGTATCAGGATGTAATCCCATTGTTAAGTTGAGAAAGATCTGTATTTAGTTACCAATAGCATATTAGATCCTCAAGTTTTTATTTTTCCTTCACTGAAGATGTTATATATATCATATATTCCCTACTCAGCTTTTATGATACTTACTTGAACTTCCTCTATTTCTGGATAAAATATCCGTTCACAAATAAGCTGTGCAATTCGATCACCTTTTTTGACTTCAAAGAAAAAAAACAAAACAATTTATTACTGATACTTTATTGATGCATTTTCTGTATCCTGCCTTACACAGTACAATGAGAATCAGAGGAGTTAGTATGTGCTGTTTAGACATGTTTAATACATAACCCGGAAAACTCATTACATTGATGTGATTAGATATATTTAACATACCTTCAAACTTCTCTTTGCCAAAATTAAACAGGACAATACCAACATTTCCTCTATAATCTTCATCTATGACACCAGCTGGAGAAAAGAAAAATGATCTTAGCTTAGTGTATGGAACCAAGGACTAAGGGTATATGATTACCTCGAAATCATTCCTATGTAGCTCTGAAAGTTTTATCCTTACAATGAATATGTGAATCTTGCTCTGCTACTGTGTAAAGCCTCAAAGCTAAGAAATGATTATCACTAAAATGCAAATGTACTTAGTCTCTGGGTTGTGTCTTACTCTGCAACCTGATGGACTATAGCCTGCCAGGCTGCTCTGTCCATGGGGATTCTCCAGGCAAGAATACTACAGTGGGTTGCCATGTCCTCCTGCAGGGGATCTTCCCAACCCAGGGACTGAACCCAGGTCTCCTGCATTGCAGGTAGATTCTTTACCATCTGAGCCACCAGGAAAGCCAAAAATTCAAATAAGAATTTTGAAAGTAGTCCTAATTTTCCAACCTGTCATCCTTACAAATGGTGACCATTACCTACTCTAAATTGGGAGTAGGTGCTTAGCGTCTCAGCCAAGTCATCCTTAACTGCTCTCTCCCAATCCTACTGTCTATCTGCTGCATACCTGCCAAAAGGACTAGGAGAAAATTATGATTTGAGTTTTAAAGGCTTTTCCTGGTAGCAGCTTCCCACTAATATCCAGACTGAAATATGATTGAGTCATAAATAAAAATGTCAAAAAGCCAGAAGATCTGTGGTGGAGTAAGTCAATGCTGACACTGTTAAGCAGCAGGCTAGCAAATATAAGAACATTCCATTTTTATAATGAAAATGGAGCTGAACTGTTCACATTCTTCTTCGTCTTTCCATTTGAGCTACCATCCTTTCTTAAGAGCATGATCTCTCAGAAGACATTAACACATAAGCTTAATAATGAGTATACTTTTATACACAACTGTGTGTAATTAGAACCTGTTTGAGATTATAAACAAAAAGGCAGCAAATTTTTGCAGGAGAGGAACTTGAGCCAGGGCCCTGCCACAGCCCAGAGAAGTATATCTACCCAACTTGCTAGCATTTATCTTTGGGCCAAGAATCCAAAACTTCCCATAAACACAAGCACAGATAATACAGGCGCACTAGGTCTTCTCATTTCCTTTTTAAAAATTAAGACATAATTCACAATTCAACATTTTTTTTAGTGTATTCAGCATTGTGAAAACATGACCACAATCAATTTTTGAACATTTTCATTACCCTGAAAAGAAACCCCCTAGCTATTAGCAGTCACTTTCCTATCCCTATCTTTCCCCTCAATGCCTATTTCCTTTTACACATGTTAATTCTTTCCCTTCAGTTTGTAAAATGCTAGATAGGATTCATGTGAGTCTAATTAAATGCAACTCCATGTCATATCTTACATCTTATTAATACCCCACTTCTTTGCGGGACGGTGGCGGTGGGCGGGGGGGAATGCTTATCAAAGAACAACAAAAAAAAAAGAATCAGGAATTTAGTTCAATAGGTACTAATGCTGATTGGCCAGACTCATAGTTATTTGAAGGTCAATTGGAAAAAAAAAATTTTTTTTTTTTTTTAGAACAAGAATAAGCATTCACTTTCAGTTTTCTCATATAGGAAAAAAAAGGCAAAATTAAAAAAAAAATAAAAATAGTTCCACCACAGGGAAATATACTCAGAAAAACTAACATTTTAGACTTTTCCAGTGGATTACTGTAGAAGTTTAGTTGAACCCCTGTGCTTTATTAATGAGTTAGTAGGGCTCAGTGAAGCTGAACTTAAAAATACTTCTTACAAGGTTCCTGACATAAGACTTAAGAGTTTGAATTAAAGATAAAACACTTTTATAAACAGCGAGAACAGTGAGTATAAAAGTGGCTGAAAGCGGTTCATATCATGTCTAGACTGAAGGAAACAGTCTATTCTTTTCTGGTTCTACATGAATAAAACTCTGACCAACTCAGAGAATACTGAAGCCTGGCGTCTTTCCCCCCGCTGCCAGTTGATCATTAACTTAGCCCTTGATATTTACTGAAAGAATGGATATAAAGATAGGACCAGCTGTTTTCTACATTATCTAGATGCAGAAAGTTTCAGCTGCAGGAATGGCTCAGATCAGAGTTAAGGAAGGAACCCCTCAGCAGCAGGTCATTCCCTGCCTCCCACGCCTGAACAAATGACCCCAGGAGGCTTTGGCATCTCCAAGTGGGAGTGCTCAAGTACAGGCTAGCGCTCATTCACCTAGGGTGCCTTAGATAAAGACCATGTGTGCCGACTTCTGAACTCACTTCTCTACTAGAAAATTTTTAGAGTACCCCCACAGTACAAATACATATAAGGTAAAAGCTAATAATGCTTCCCAACTGTCCCCCTCAGGCAGCCACATATTTTACACATTTTTTCCACCTAAAATAGTATAGCTATCCTTCGAGAGTAACATATCTGAATCTTACTCATTCTTTTAGATCCAAGATATGGAAATACAGCACCATGATTCCTATGTAACTATTCTCTTACATATCATCAGACATTCAGGTCATTTTTACATTTTTCCTATAATAATCAAAATAGTCCTTTACATATGTCCTTGTGTATTACTGTATCGTATTCTCATCAAATAGTTTTTTTAAAAAAAAAAAAGCACTTTCCTGGGCTGAAAGGTGTGTATATTTAAAATTTTAATGGATATTGCTTTGTAACTCTGCAAAGGAGGTATAGCCATTCAAATTTCTATCCATGATATTTAAGAATGCCCATTTCCAAGCTCTCTTACAATACCAAATTGAAGCAATCTTTTTAATTCTGGCCAATATGATGAGTAAAAGATGGTATTTCATGGATTTATTTACATTTCCCTGATGACTAGTGAGGCTGGGCTTTTTTACCTCAATATGTTTGTTCCACATTTGCGTGTCCTCTTCTATATTTTATAATCAATTTTTTCCCCCTTATCTGTTTGGATATTTAACTCTTCTTCATATGACTTGCAAGTATTTATTTCTTTACTTTATGGCATCTTCTACAATACCAAAAAACACTCTTTTTTGTAAAGGCCTTGCTATATATTTGTAAAGGAGTTTTATCACACATATGGTTGTATGTCTTGAATTCCTCAAAGCCAGGTGATCTACCTAGACTGAAAGAAATTAAACCTTTTCAAGTCAATTAGAATGTATGACAGAAAAAAAGGTCCTTAATTACTCCTTTTTTGAAAGCATGAATGCCAACAGTATTTAAAAAAATCTAATAGTTCCAAATTCATTTATTGTTATTCAAAGGCAAACTGACCATCAAAGAAAATACAAGACATTCCTTTCCTACATAAGGGACATAAACATCAGAGGTATTTCTCTTCATGAGAAAGCATAAAGTATTTTGAAGTTATCACTGGAAAAATCATGCATTGGAACTGGCAGAGTGATTAACTTCAGGCAAAAGTTTTACTGTGTCAAGACTTTGGCATGTCATTCATTGGAAACCTTCTTTGCTGAAAACCATCCACACCTACCAGATGTGAATTCTGAACGGAATCCTGCATACTCAACGTTTCCCTTTGACCCTTATTTACAGCCTGGGATTTCTAACAATATCCCTCTTCTGAAATAAAAACTGTGGCCAACTATGATAAACGTGTGCCTAGGAGACATTTTTAAGATGCTCTGCATCCAAGAACACACCACAGTGTGACTGTGTGAAGAATGCCACAGGAACCACCAGGCAAACTAACTTTCCATTGCTTTTACATGAATTTTTTTCAGAGGATTGTTTTAAATAGAGCAAAAGTTAGTAACAAAGTCAGAAAAAGCTTCCATGTTAAAAAAAAGAAAATCTGAGAAGTCCATAGAGGACAGAAAATATGTACCAAGTAGTGTTAGTGCTTTAGATAAATTATAATTCAATCCTCCCATCTTGCAGGGCAAGCACGCTAACTTTCATTTTACAGATAAGGAAACTGAAGCTCAGAAAAGTTAAGGAATAACTAGCTAGTCAGTGACAAAGTTAAGAGCCCAAATCCAGTTGTTATTCCAAAGCCCACGTTCCTTTCATAACCCTTTGAAATGTATTTAAAAATACCATCTTTTATATCCTTAAGTTATCGTCTTAAGTGACCATACTAGACTTTGTAAAAATATTCTTGAAAGTCAAGCATAAATTAGCCCAGGGAATTCTCAACCCCAGAGGGCTATCCATCTCTGCTGAGTTATATTCAGCTCCTCTTCATGCTCTAAGAGCTATTTTGGGGCTCCTGTTTTACCCCACAGCACCACCTAGTGACACTATGGGGAGATGGCCCAGGGACAGGCCTTGGCCAGAGAGGGAACAGTAAGTTAATTCAGGGCAGAGCTAGGTTGGTAGAGGGACAGGGCAGGATGAGCCACAGCATTTAACTGTAGGGGAAAGAAGGGGATTGGAATCATATGGATGGATTTCAGTTTTTAAAGAGGCAACTTGGGCCCATTTCTGAGTCAGTTTCCTAGTCTATTAAAGAGCATCTTCATAAAAACGGCAGGAGGTAGAGAATTGAACATACCCACTCACCTGAAGGCTAAGAGGCCTTGTTAGGAAGCACTAACTATATTAGCTTAAATAATGATATAAAAGCATTTCCTTTCCTTGTAATAACAAACTTCCTTCTGTGAACAGTCATTTTTGGACTAACTGCAGATTATCACTAAACCAAGGCAAAATCCTATCTGTCAGACAGTGTCTAGCTTGTGAGTAAAATAACAACATTTCACATAATGATCATTAAAAAAGTAGACATACTCAAATAGCATTCAAAACTGTATCAAAATCATCTTTTACTTAGGGACAGAAATTTCTAAAAGGCAAGATACAACAAAAACCATTTTCTTTCCTTGAGGATAAAAATAAAATCTGTCATTTGATTACTGCAAAGACAAAGTAAACACTTATAAATATTTACAGAATAAAGATGTAAATATATTACCTCCTACATCTATGAAGTGTTTTGCAGCCAAGCCAGAACGAGGAGCTATAAAACAAAAAAGAAACTGAGTATCTTAAGAAGGGCAATACTGAATAAAACCGACACAATCTAAGCATGTCACTCTCATCCCTATAACATCTGTATCTTAACCTTAGCAGACAGTTCTGAATTAAAAATGTATTTATCACACTGTATGATCAAAGTAGAAAAGTTTAGAGAAATGTCGACATGGTTTCACTCAAAACCAACTTAAACCACTCCAGCATGTCTTTAGGCAGCTGAGGATAAGTGTTGAAGCTGTGGTCTGCAGGAATGAAATGAAAAGTGGACAAGTGGCGAGAACCGTGGACAGCACTGTCCAGACGTCTGGTCACAAAGGGAGGATGGCAGCTGGCAGGGACATGGGGCAGAGGAAGGGGCTTTTATTTAAAGATGGGAGATCTGAGCATGTTGCAGTATGGATTAGGAGGGGAGGGGCATAAACCCAACCAGAGTAGCAGAGGTTAACCTTGAACTTGGGACTCATACTCATAATTCAGATGCCAAAAGACAAATCTGAATGAAACAAATGAATCAGAGTAAGAAGCTAAGTTTATACCTTACTCTTGCTGACTTGAGCAACAGGCCTACCATTAATTATCCTAACTTCTAGTATTTTATTCCAGAATAACTTAAATCAGGCACTGTCGATAAATGCTACCCCTTCCTGCCTTCACTGTTATTTCACCCCATCTCCTAATCCACCCACCCACCCCCCAATACACTAAAAACGCCATCAGTGTAGCCAAAAAGATGAAGAGAGAGCTCATTTCAGTTTTCTTTTTAAGGCTGAAGTATCAGCAGTTCTCAGATTCCGGCTAACAAGATCCCCTTGGGATCACACTTCCATTTGCTCCTTTATGTTTACTCTGAAGTCAGTCAGCAAGTAATTAAGACTCTTGAAAAGAAGTTTTAAACTCTTTCTACAGTGACAACTGACTCGCTGCAGAAAAATTAAACCTGTTGGCTGGCCCTGCATTTTGTCCTCTCTCCTCCCATGATGAGGCCTTTTCCTCTAGTGCACTGAAAAGCATCCCTTACCTAACACACCTCATGGGAGGAAACCCAAGGGGGAAAGGCTAAGGGCCTGATAGCCTCAAGGGTTAGAGACTTGTATCAGTGATATAAGATGCCATGTCCCATTATCTTAACCCTGCATCTTTATTCTTATAAAACTAATAAACATCTTCACAAAGAAATCTGACTTCATATGCCATCTGATCCCTGGAGGGAGAATTGGTGGTAAGACTGGAAAAACCACCAGTTAAACATCACCTATATTTCCAGTTTTTCTCACAGTGAACAGTTGTGAAAACAACCTCCTAGGCTAATGTGAGTGTCCTAAAACGTTTAGTAAGGAATCGGGGGTGGGGGGAATAAAAAGCAAAGAGAGGTAAATGTAGCTACATAAAGGAAAGTTTTCAAATGACTACAACTGCCATCACAGGTGGCATGTCTTTATTTTAGGACACAGGCCAAGCAATATCCCTTCCCTCGTTTATATACCCCAAATTAAACTAAGAAGAAAGAACCGATCATAAGGGAAGAGCATGACAAATAGTAATCTGTGTCTCAAGTCACTTACCCACTCTTCCATAGCATCCAGAAGGAAGGGCTATCTGAATGTCAGTTTTCACAAGCGCTTTCTCCATTGGTGGTACTGTGTAATCATAGGCACTAGGAAAATAGTAAAAGGTAACTGGTATTTAGATACAGTAATTCTCTAAGCATTCTTTGGTAAAAGAGGTGACAACCTGTAAATGTATTTTCCTTTGAACAAAATTGTGTTGGCAGAGATAATTTTTTAGCTGGAAGGGGCTGAAAGGCAGACTTTAGAAGGTACATGATTCACTAACATGGTACAAAAAGAGGAAGCTAAAGAACGAAGAAAGAAAGGCAGATAATAGCAAATAATAGCTAATATTTATTAAGCCGTTACTCTGTCTCAGGTACAGTTCTAACTGCTTTGTGCAACTCATTTTATTCTCACAATCCTCTAAGCATTAGGGAAAATGTACAGAAGGAAAGGAGAAAAATGGGTGGGGAGCAACATAAATGGGGGGAGGGGGTATGTTCAGCTGTTCTGGACTTGCTAGTTTACCAGGCATACCAAGCACTGGCCATGAACTTCACTGGCTGAGGGAGAGAGGTGACCACTGTGAACAGGTCCTAGAGATGGACACTACTGAGGAACTGTTAAGTTCCACCCACCAAATGCTACTACTTTGCTATAACTATAGCCTCCTCCTTGCTAAAAATTTAAGAGATTTTACAATAAGCAGAACTGGAAGTTATTTTGGAGCCCTTAATTAAGACTGGTAAAATGCTGCTATGTTTTTACTTCTTTCACTGGAATTTCCTCTCTTGAAACAGTTAAAACACTAATTTATTGAAGAGATGAATTATGTCCACGTCAACATAGAAAGTTGTCTGTTTAACAGGAGGATGCTTATAAAGTACCCTAAATCAAAGTCTCTTCTTAGACTCACTCACAACAGTGCCCAGCTGTGGTGTAGTCAATCTACATTACTATTTTTATTTATGAAATAAGGGACTGAATTGTACCCCATTCAGCTGCATGGGGTCTTACCTCACCTTTTCCTTCTTTTCTCCTACTATCATCACATACTTCTCTCTCCTCTTTTCTTGTACTTACAACTTACACCAGTGGTTCTCACATTAGAATTACCTGGGATGCTTTAAAATAAATCCTAAGGCTTGGGAGTTAGTCATGTAATAAACACTATCTCCTTTCCAATATCACTTTTCACCTACCTTAACGGTTTTAAGTGAGGACAGTAGTAGACAAGGGGGTTAAAAAAAAAAAAAAACACTGAATTCAGAGTCAAAAATTCTATTATATTCAGTCCCTTGGGCAATCAATTCATCTCTTCATAAACTCCCACATTTGTAAAAAGTAACACTCATCTACTTCAGGATTGCTGTATTAAATAAAATAGCACATGGGATAGCTTTTAGCATAGGTAAAAAATGCTGTACAAAAGAGATGGTGGTAGTTTTAACCAACATTCCTGCTTTTCATATTCAGAATTCTGGCAAGTCTTTGGGGGGAACTTAACTTACCCTTAAAGCAGAAGCAACTTTTTCACTAATCTTTCCTGGGTATTTTATTACCTAAGAACCTCCGCTCTCAGCATGGCTTTTCTTTCTACTGACCACGGTACCACTCTCAGGCCACCACCTGAAGGCCAAAGTGGGCCTCCTTCATCTCTACCTTCCACTTGGAAAGGACGCAAAAAACGTTGCAAAATAAAATAACACCTGGGCGGACGATTGCCGTTTACCATTCCACACATCTGCCCAAATCCGTACTGAATTTATGCTAAAGAGGAAAGCTAAAATCTTCAACATTAAAAAAACGCAGGACTTTCTTGGTGGTCCCGTGGTTGGGACGCCAGGCTTCCACTGCAGAGGGGGTGACGGTTCCATCCCGGGCTGGTGAAACAGGATCTCACGTGCCACGCTGTGGGGACCCACTCCCCCAAAAGGCAAAAACCCTATATAATGCAAACGCGTTTGTTTATGCTCTTTTGGATGACTGTTTCAAATTGTAGCAGCAAGCCGGCACGTACGCTAACCTGAGAGCTCTGTAACTCGGAAACTGGGACTTCTCTGCGAGAGGTCCGGACGGCGGGGCAGAAGGCGAGCCACGCGGCCCGGGCCGGCCCTCCTCCGGCGCGCGGGCGGACAGGGTGCCCACTCACCTGTACAGGTCGTAGCCCGCCGCGCGCGCGGACCCCTTGGTGGGGGCCGTGGCGTGCTCCGAGAGCCGGGCAAAGCGGAGCCGCATGTCGCCCGCCTCCGTGGCCCGGGCCCGCTTGCTGGGGGAGACGACTTGGGCTTCTTGAGAGCAGGGCATGGCAGGGCAGAACGAGGGCACCAGAGGGAGCAGAGGGAACGAGAGAAGAAGCGGATGAGTCCTAAACTTCCCGCCAACTACGCCCCGCCCCCCCGGACCAACCCACCGTCCGTGCCGAAAAGGGAGACTGGACTCAAATTTGGGGCTGGAAACCTTTTTCAGAAGACAGATTTGGGAACGGGGAGGACGGAGCCTCTTACAGCTTTGGATGCTCAGTGCCTAGCTCCAAAACCAGTGGAAGCCTCTGTGGCCTTGCGCTGACCCCCAAATAGAAAACCAGTGCCCTCCCCCGAGGGGCTCGAATGGGCCGGCCCCCGCCGCCGGGGCCGCGCGCCCTCCCGCTCGCCCCGCAGCCAGAAGCCTGACGACTTCCTCCGGCCCCGCCTCGTCCGCCTCGGTCTCCCGCTCGGCGCCGGACGCCGGGGCCGCCGGCCGGGCCCCCTGCCTCCCCCCGCCTGGGCCCCGACATTACTGGCGCCGCGGGCCCCTCGGCTCTGACCGCGGCCGCTGGAGAGCCGCCGGAGCGCCGGGAGCTGCGCGGACCCCCGCGCGGCGGGGTCCAGGGGCGGGCCTGGCCGGGGGCGCCCCGCGGCCTCCGCCCCGGGCCGTGCGGGGCGCGCGCGGGTCCACGCCGAGCGGAGCAAAGACGGAAAGAAGTGGTGGCCGAGCGCCGGGCGAGGGCAGAGGGACGTCATCTGCCCGAGCTGGGCGCAGCTCGGCGCGCGCCGGCACCGTGACCTCGGAAGCAGTAACGGCCGCCGAATGACGGGGGCGCACGGAGGCGGCGCCTCCACAGCCCTGCGGCTGGCGGCAGGCCCTCCGGGGAAGCCGCGCGCTCGGCGTCCTGCGCCTCGCGGCCGCCTCGGCCCGGCTCTCTCCCTCTCTCGACTCGCACCTTGCATCTGGCGCCTGTTTTCCCAGTCCCTGGCCCCGCGCCCTGCGGGTTTACCTGGGGCGGCGCCGCCCGCCTCCATGACTCGCCAGGTTCCAATCTCGGGGCACCCCACTCCCCCACCCCTGCAGAAGGAACGGCACCGCATCACGAGGCCGTGACGGCCACAGCGCTCGGCGCTGCGCCCTAGGCGATGGGCAGGGCGGCGAGTCCAGTTTCCTTCCAACACCGAGTGCAAGATGGGCTTGTTGTTTATTCTCAGAGGGGACTGGAGATAACCAGAGTCTTGATATCACGGGGACATCTCAGTTGAAGTCTTAGCGGTCTTGGATGACCCCACAGGAGCACAGACTGTGGCTGTGACTGATTCGGACAAAGGTCCTGGGCCACGCTGGTGTAATTTACAGTGGGGATGAGTAAACAACTTTTCAGGTCATTGTAAGTTGATTTTTCTAGGGTTCAGGTGTCTTCACTTAAGTCTGGAATTGACGGTAAAGTCTCAAATTGTAGTGCATTTTGTCAAAAGAAATACAAACCTGTAGGGCAGTTAAGAAGATGACAAAAATGTTAGGGTATTGTTGGGGAAGTTTTCAGACTTCATTGCTTTGCGTTTCTTTACAACCCCCACCTTTTCAGTCTCTTACTGGCTCTTCCTCTTAAATGTTGGAATTCCTCTGGAAGAGATTATGGATTATGCTCTATATAGTCTTCTCCCATGGCCTCAAATATCTACTCTGAGGACTCACCAAATTTATAGCAACGTGATCTAGGCGGCCTTCAACAGCCTCTAGAGCCATCATCTGTCTCACCTCTGTTGCTTGGGGCCACAGTTTCTAGACATTTTCTAGACCCACCAGCCTTTCCTGCCTGCAAGTCTTTATACATCTTTCCTTGATTTATGCCGTTTCAAGTCTCACTCATCTGAGAAAGACCTACCCTGATAAACAACTCGGAGAAGGCAATGGCAACCCAGTCCAGTACAAAGTAGTTACCCTTTTTTCCCCTCACCACCATTCTAGCACACTTTTTTTTTCCTAGTCACTCAGCTTCTTGCTACAGGCTGTGTCTCTTCTATGTATTTCTTTTCTCATTCATTGTCTATTTGCTGCAGTAGACATAAGCTGCATGAAGCAGGGACCAAATGTGTCTTCATTCACCATTGTATTCCTGGGGCCTTGCTTTGTGCCTGGCTCAAAGTGTTGCTTGAGAACTATTTGATATATGAATGAATGAATGAATGAGTGATAAGAGATCTCATTTATTATATGAATGAATGATAAAAGATCTTAGGTTCCATCCAGACCCTGCATATGATCACTTACAAAGTCTTATGATTTTCCTATTTTTTCCATTCTTTTAATTTTTAAATCTAAAGGTTTTTTCCTCCATATAATGCTTTTTCAAACCTACAATGAACATCAATCCCTTCCCAGTCCCTCCATGAATACCCTCTCCCAGCTCTCACTCTTCAGGGGCAATACTTTCAACTATTTTTTTGACTTTCTATTGGAATTTACCTCCCTACCTGTTCCTAAATTATACATTACTATTTAAATGGCATAAAAATTACCTTGTGGATTAGAGTAGTTGAGGATTAAGTCGTTTAACCTCTTCTCCACTGCTTTCTGTTCATAGTTTTGGAATGATCTTCTGTATAAGTCAGCAGTTAGTATTTACATTATCATGACTGTAAATATTGACTATGGGGACAATATATGATTGTTTCCTTTTTTTACACCTGTCACCCTCAAGTTAATAATTGCCTTGTTTTTCTATCTTTTTATTGGTGATGGTGTTTTTGCTTCACCCGCTGCTTGTTTATTCCAAATGTTGCAGAGGATTCTGTACCTCAAACATCTATCACTTCAAATGAAACACTGAGATGTGAATCTCCAATCAGTTCCAATTCTTCCCTCACTCTATTCTCTTCCTCTGATCTGCACAAATGATCTAGTCCTGCTGAATAGCTGACATCCTAGGACTTCACTTTGTGCCTGTCTTATCTTGGAGTCCTGGTCTTATGGATCTATTATTTTCTTAGTTTACTTTCTCATTTTGCTGAAATAGTTTCTCGTAATTTTCTAAGAGGTAGTTTGTTTCCTTATATATACTAAAATATAGTAACTGTAATGTTTCCCTTTACCCAGGCCCACACAAAAATCTCGCTTCATTCATGGAACTTCCCTAGAGCCAGTAATAAACTCTGCCTTATCTTTTATAACACTTACCATATCATTCATTAGCCATATACTCCCATTGTTCAATTATCTCAAGTACATGCATTTTATCTTTCACATTAGTTAGAGTCATAAACTTTTATGACTCCTTCAAAGCACCTACTTCGGTGTTTCACACAAAAATGATTTGTTTGGCTTTTTGTAATACCTAGCACCAAGAAGTATTCAGCTATTTCTTCTGTTAATGTGAAGACTGAAAGTTTTATTAATATCACTTTCCATCTGAGTTTATTTTAGATTGAAAAGAGAAAAGGACATAATCCAACTGAAAAAGAGCAACAGGTTAGGGATCTGAACCACCAAGCATTTGAAGAATATTCCTTATGACAACTGAAATATAATTTTATATAAAATTATATACACCTTAAATTCAGGATACTACAGTAAAGAAGAACTAGATATATTCTAGCCATAGTTTATTTCATGCCATATGTTTATCAGAATATAATTATCAGTCATGGTGATAATTTACTTAAGTCTTGTGCCAGTGTGAACCTACTGAGGATGCAAGTCTGTACTCTATAAGCAAAGTTGTCCTTTCTATCTTTGCTATCTTAGGGATTTTTCATTTCTTAACAAGGACATACATGGTGATATATTTCAGGTATATTCTAAGTGTTTTATAAATATTAACTCATTTAATCGCAACAACCAGAGAAAAGTGCTGTTACTATCCCCATTTTACGGATGGGAAAATCAAAGCACAGAGAGGTCAAATAATTTGCCTAAGACCACAGAACTCACAACCAGAAAGAGACAGAGCTAGGATTCAACTTCAGGTAGTCTGACTTCAGAGATCCTACACTTAGCCACTCTCTAGGTTTATGTATGCCTAATGAGATGATGACAACTCTTAATACTGAGCCTGGCTGTGTTCTCCAGGTCTGGGAAAGATGTGTGTAAAAAATTAACCAGGCGTTCTTAGTGTCGCAGTTGATTGTGCCTACCTTACTGAAACGTTTCGTCACCAAGCCACACTCTGGTTTTCCTCCTTCTAAATCTCCTTGTATCCTCTTCTCTTTTCAAACTTTTCTCTTGCTCAAGATAAAAAGCCTTAGAGTCTTTCTTTCTCCCTCTTTCAGGTCTTTCCTTAATCTAAAAATAGTCTGCAAATATGCTCGCTGTTCTGATTTTGTAATAATCAGGGCAGGCTAAACGTTCGTTATACTAAGACCATGCATGTGTCCCCAGATCTACTTCTTTTCCTCAGTCTGGTTTTATAAATGCTGGTGATAAACCAAGTCTGACTTCTATGATGCATCTTGTGTGTGAAATGTCTGTGACTCGAGGTATCTGATCAATCTTGAGAAATGGTAGCACAGCTAGTGTGACAATGTCTGAAGATAACCATTGCTAGTTTGATGATTGCCAGTTGCCATTAAAGGAATTGTGAAATTTTAAAAAATAAATAAAAATAGTCTTCATCGAAACACTACCTAATGCTTTACCTTATTTGATTTTTCTTCATAGCACAATACTATATGAAATTATGTACATAACTTATTTCACATGTATGTTTCTTCTACTAGCATATAAATTCCATAATGGGTTTAAATCTATCTTAATTTGGATTCCTTTAAAATACTCTGCTTTCTTTTTAAACTTTCTTGCCTTCTTTAAAATTTTATTATTAATTTTGTTTAAATTAATTATTTTATTATTTCAGTTTTACTCTCATTCTGTTGTTTTAGATAAATTAAAACATGCAAGCTTAATCCATCATTTTTGAAGATATAAAACAAAATTATTATCTTTCTCCTGGGTAACATAGGGAATTTAGAATGCTTTAACTCCTTTAATTTTGTTTTGGTATACATACTATTGTTGTCTGGTATTTTTAATTCATCTTTTCTTGAAATCGAATAAGCATCATTATTACTGCTTTTTACAGTCATTTAAACACAAAATGTCCATACTTTCATCACTTTGCTTTTCTTTCCGCATCTCAAACATCCTCTCAAATCTTAGTCTCAGATTACCATCCCTTTGCTCAAACTTTCCATGAAGAGATTCTTCAGTAGGTGAACTTTCTCAGTTTGTGTTAATTTAAACAAAACTCTTGAACTCTTCTTTAGGGGTAGTATATTCTTTGACAATTATTAAGGAATGGAAGAGGTGAGAATATTAATGTGAAAGTATCATAATGCCCCATAACTGCACAATTCTGTAGCTGAATTTAGAACATTTGATTGTGGATCATATTTTGGTCCACAAATGAGCTATTTGCTCATTTATCATGCCATACTTCACCTTGGCTAGAAATAAGTGAAAGCCAAAAAATAACAGAAGCCATACTTTGGGTTATGGTACCAAAATTTACAACTTCTTTATTTCAAGCCCAGAGTTTTTTTTTCATTTAGGACAAGAACCAGTTAGCCTGAAGATGGTGAGTTGTAGCCTATCTTTTGTAAAAGGGGAATTGGAATAAAGGAGATGGAAAATAACCAGTTTACAGGCAGATCAGTTTCAGTAAAAAGTATATGTGGCTCAGTGGTAAAGAATCCGCCTGCAATGCAGTAGACACCAGTTTGACCCCTAGTTCAGGAAGACCCACTGGAGGAGGAAATGGCAATCTACTCCAGTATTTTTGCCTGAAAAATTCCATGGACAGAGGAGCCTGGCAGGCTGCAGTCCATGGGGTTGCAAAAAAGTCAGACATAACTTAGCAACTAAACAACAACATATGTATAACGACCTAGAAATTCATTCTTTTAAAATTGTTTGGTTCCTAATGCCATCAAGAGGACTCCTGAAACGTCTTTTGTTCCCCTGGGAGTATCTGTTTGAAAACACCAAACTTCCATGTAGCTTGTGAAACCCATAAGACTTTTCCTATGAGGCTCTTGGGAAGAACGCAAAGATCAGAAAAATATATGTAGCCTTTCAATTTCATAAAATCAGCACATGGATCGTTAAGTATATAAGTTGCTCAGAAGATTGACACTAAAGTGAGTGACTGTTAAGAAACAATAAGGAACTAGCCAATAGTCAACAAAAGCATTTATTACTACAAAACTACTTTGGACTGACTTACAAATTACTGCCACAAAAGTTCAAGGGAATCAGAATAGTTAACATACAAGCTCAGAACTATGCACTGGGTTCTCACTATACACTGAGTACACAATCTGTTAATTAACATAATCATGAAAAGCTGACTCTGAATTATGCCATTGTGTGTAGGAGTACCAGAAGGTGAAATTTCTGTGATTACAGCTCAGAGAAGGACTATTGTTATAATTTCATTTTAAAGAATCATCAGCTTTTCAGGAGCAAATAAAACGGCTTAAGAGCAGGGTACATGTGAGAATCGGTTAAAAAGCTTGGTCAAATGCACATGTCCAAATCCCACTGCACACTGACTAAGAATCTCCAGGGTGATTCTTGTTGCCCACACTTGGTTAGGGATCACTGCTTTAGGGAATTTACTTCTAGAAAATCTGTTGCAGTCAAGACTTGCTGCAAAGAATTTCTTCACATTTAACCATTATTACAAATTTTACCAAAACCACTGTACTCTGGATCATTTTAATAGAGATTCCATTACTTTACATATAGAGGCAGGTCCTAGGTCTTTGTTCTTAATGATAAAATTGTAGTATTATTTTACTAAGAAATTTTGCAGACCAGGCATCATTCAGAATATCTGCTTGTTTATTGGTTAAGCCATGTAGAGGCCATTAAAGCTGGTCACAAAAGGTGCTCCACCAACAGTAGATAGGACTAAAAGGCCCAAACTTACTGTAGAATATAAAATGAAAGTTTAACCAACAAGAAACTTGATATATTTGACAATTTTGATTGCAAGGTTAGGCAAAGAGGAAACGGTAAGAGGAAGATTGATTATATGGACTAAACTGGACGGTTGCCCGAGAACTAAGTCAGCTCTAGACCTGCACTCTCTTCTGGCTCACATGATCTCTTTCAAATCGTGTCTCCCTCTTTCATCTTTGAAGAGCACCTGATTGCACTGGGAAAATAGCTATATAATATATTATCATGTAACCATCCCTGCTCACTAGCCCCTGGTTAAGAAATTAGTTGTCCCTTCTGGCTGGAGCAGCAGAACCGGTTTCATCCCAGTACACTGACTGGTTTTTTCAGCAGGGCAGTGTAACTGATCAACACTGCAAGACTTTATAAACCAACTGGTATATTGCTATTGTTCAACATGTTTGGTGATGAAGCCCCAGAAAAATTCTGCTGACCAGTCTCTATGAGGAATCTTTTTGGGTCATTTTCAGCAGTATTCACTGACCTTCCACTTTGAACTCTGGAAGGTCCAGAAGAGGCACTTCAGACCTTCTGATATTTATAGGAGCTTAGTTTGAAAACTAAGCTTACTACTTGGAAGAAACGTTATGACCAACCTATACAGCATATTAAAAAGCAGAGACATTACTTTGCCAACAAAGGTCCATCTAGTCAAGGCTATGGTTTTTCCAGGAGTCATGTATGGATGTGAGAGTTGGACTATACAGAAAGCTGGGTGCTGAAGAACTGATGCTTTTGAACTGTGGTGTTGGAGAAGACTCTTGAGAGTCCCTTGGACTGCAAGGAGATCCAACCAGTCCATCCTAAAGGAAATCAACCCTGAATGTTCATTGGAAGGACTGATGTTGAAGCTGAAACTCCAATATTTTGGCCACCTGATACAAAGAGCTGACTCATTTGAAAAGATTCTGATGCTGGGAAAGATTGAAGGCAGGAGGAAAAGGGGATGACAGAGCATGAGATGGTTGGATGGCATCACCGACTCAACAGACATGAGTTTGAGTAAATTCCAGGAGTTGGTGATGGACAGGGAGGCCTGGCATGCTGCAGTTCATGGGGTCACAAAGAGTTGGACATGGCTGAGAAAATGAACTAAACTGAGTTTGAAAACATTGCCATTTGTAGACCCTTGAACAGGGAACTCAGATGAATAGAGTGATAGTTGACAAGAGTTTGGTGAGTAAGAATTACTATGATGACCTAGATATTTGAGAGGTTGGATAAATTGAAAACTTTCTATTGTGTTAATCCAAGCTTGAGGTGATGAAGACTATGTAAGTTTTACATTGTTGCTGTAACAAATAACCACAGCACATTACCTCAGTGGCTTAAACAATACAAATTTATTATCTTCAGTTCTTTAGTTCTGAAGTCTTGCATGGGTCTTACAAGGCTAAAAATCAAGGTGTTGCAAGGTTACAATCCTTTTTAGAAGCTCTAAGAGGGAACCCATTTCCTTGCCTTTTCCAGCTTCCAGAAGCTGAGCACATTCCCTGCCTTGTGACCTCCATCCTCTGTCTTTAAAAACAGCAACAGCAGGTTACTCCTTATGCTGCTATATCCCTAGTTCTCTGATCATAGTTGGGAAAGTTTCTCCACTTTTAAGGACTCTTGTGGTTAGACTGGACCCACCCAGATAATCCAGGATGATTCCTCTATCTCAGAGTTAGTAATCTTAATGACATCTGCCAAATCCCTTTTACTGTATAAGGTAATACACACATTTTCCAGGGGTCAAAGCGTAGATGTCATTGGGGGCCATTACTATGTTTATCATAAACACCTAGAATGGATATTTTAGACAATCAATAGGACTTCCTGTTTAGCTGGGTTGATGGCCCAAAGAGTCAATTTGGTAGGCTTCCCAGGTGGTGCAGTGGTAAAAGAATCTTCCTGCCCATGCAAGAGACACAAGAGATGTGGGTTCGATCCCTGAGTCGGGAAGATCTGGAGCAGAAAATGGCAACTTACTCCAGTATTCTTGCCTGGAAAACTCCATGGACAGAGGAACCTGGCGAACTATGGTCCATGGAGTCACAAACAGTTGGATATGAATGAGCACAGTAGCAGCAGAGTCAATTTGGTATGGAAATAGGGTGGAAGAGGTACAAGATCAAGTATTAGTCACTTGGGTAACTTCTTGCCTTTTCAACCAGTCTAAGACATATGAAAGTCTGTCTGCCTGCTGCCTTTAAGGGGAACCACCTGGTTGTTGTGAAAGCATGGCTGTCTTGTAGAAGCTTCCAGATCTGAGATCAATAAGCCTTACAAAAGCAGGCCTGTTTTTCTCCCAAATGTTCCCAGGAATGGGATTAATCTCTCACCTTCTCTGAGAGCACTGGTGCCTCTCCCATTGGCACCCGATTGCCAGAAACCATCTACCTCCTTTTTCTCCTCTTCCCTCACACAGGCCCCGTCTTGATCAGGCTTACTTCCTGGATGGAGCAAACAGAAGGGCACAAGGTATGGAGGATGACTGTAGATGCAGAAATCAATGCTGGGGCCACACTGGAATTGGTGTATGAGGGGAGGACCCACAGGGTACTTGATTTGGGTGGAGGTGAATGCTGTGGCCGTCATTCTGAGTAGAATGTGAGCACCACAGTCTTTCTATAACACTGAGGGTAGCTCCAGGAAAAAGGATGCCTAGTTAAGACACTACCTCAGACAATTCTGATCTCTTTATTTCTCAGTCTCGTTGGTTGCACCTGATTTCCTCCATGACATTAAACAACTGTTGTATGATTTTTCTGTTGGCAGCACACAATTTTTCCAAATTAAAAAAAAAAAAGGAACAAAAAGGTTATGCTTTTCATCTGTGTCTGTGTAAACAAACCTAGTAATTACCATAACTCAAATTGCTGCTGAAACTCTCCATGTTTTAATGTGCACACGGGTGCTCTCGCTACTAAATCTCGGCATATATCCTGGGAAGTTAATCCTGAATTAGGAAACAGAAAAACTGATTAAAATAAAACTGGGCCAAGTCCATGATTTTTATATTCATAAGATTCAAAATTTCTGTGAGGAAATGTACAATGCAAATTGAATTATCTTCCAGAGTAATAATAAAAAAAGGAACCAAAACAATGGTAAAATATGGGCATCCATGCAGAGAGATGTATGAACTAGGCTTGCTGTGGTTTGGCTGATTGTAATTTAATATTCTATCCCTCTGAAACAACCTGTTCTAACCTGGCTGCAGAAACTCAGTTCTCTTCAATATGAAGTGAATATTACCTAGTTTTGATGTGGCAATATTTCCTCAAATTCTAAACTTTTATCAAAAGAGGTTTTTCACTGAACATTGTTAGTACGCACAAGTGTTCTAATCACTGTCTTTCCTGATTGCCTTTAGAACAAAAGAGCAGTTGTACATGTTCAAAGAAAAGACAGAAGGGTGAAAATTCACTATTTTTGTTCCTATTGGCATTGGGTAGGTGAAACTGAGGAAATAATGTAGAAAATTCAGGTCTCCACATTTTCTTTTGATGTTTAATCACTAAGTCAGATCCAACTCTTTTTGAGACTCCCCAGACTGTAGCCTGCCAGGCTTGTCTGTACATGGAATTTTCCAGGCAAAAACACTGGAGTGGGTTGCCATTTTCTCCTCCAAGGGATCTTCCTGACCTAGGGATCGAGCCCACGTCTCCTGCATTGGCAGGTGGGTTCTTTACCACTGTTTCACCAGGGAAGCCCTTCCTTTTAATGAATCGGGCTAATTTCCAGGTTTCTACTACATGTCTTTCTTTGTTCCTTCTGTATCCAGTCTTATCCCTCTCTCTCCTGCTTTCTGCCTGGGGAAGCTAACCTGTAGGGACTTCATCATCTTCATCTCTTGCTCTCCGGTGGCTTGCATTTGGGTTTAGCAATAGAGAACCCCAGCAGGAGGTCAGAGGTAGAGGGGAAGGTAAGGTCAGAGTTCCCTCTGGGTGGCTGTGTCGCTCCACTAAAGAAGGCTGCTCTTGTCATGGCTGACCTTTCTCCAGGCTCTGGAAACTGCTTTCTCTCCCTTTCTCTTCAGGCCTAGCACTGTTATAAGCTTCAGGGTCCTATACTCTCCTGTGTGATTTTGGTGTCCCGTATCTTGCAAAACCTTTATAAATACCCCTTTGGTAAACATTCCTCAAATTTTTCCAACTTGACTGAACTCTGTTTCATATTTCAACCCTTACAGAGACAGAATCTGATTCACCTAATGCTGTATCTAAATTCTTCTCACATCCTGGGGGCCACTAACATCTTTTACCAGAACTACTAAGTGATCTTTCTGTGTCTACTTTTTAATGCTCAAAATCTAAAAGCTTCTCATCACAAATATAATAAAATACAAATTCCCTACCATGACCCAGGGCCGTTTATACTCAGACCCTTTTAAAAAAAATTATTTATTTGTTTACTTTTGGCTGTGCTGGATCTTCATTGCTGTGTAGACTTTTCTCTAGTTGCGGAGATCAGGGGCTCATCTCTAGTTGTGGTACACAGGTTTCTCGCTGTGGTAACTTCGGTTTTACAGTGCATGCATGGGCTCTAGGGCACATGGTCTTCAGTCGTTGTGGCTGCGGGGCTCTGGAGTACAGGCTCAGTAGTTG
The DNA here is from genome assembly GCA_007570785.1 of Antilocapra americana. Taxonomy (NCBI): domain Eukaryota; kingdom Metazoa; phylum Chordata; class Mammalia; order Artiodactyla; family Antilocapridae; genus Antilocapra; species Antilocapra americana. Next base: position 2,132,593 of record ML664175.1, on the reverse strand, counting down.
TGGCGCATGAACTTTGTTGCTCCACGGCATGTGGAATCTTCCTGGACCAGGGATCAAACGTGTGTCTCCTGCATGGGCAGGCGGATTCTTTACTGCTGAGGCACCAGGGAAGCTCTAATCTGACTCTTAACATTGAGCTTCAGCTTGAGTCACATTCATCTCATAGGCTCTAGAACACAGCAGCTTGTCTTTTGTCTAAGGACATTTGTCCATGTTGGTCACTCTGCCAGGAGTGTTCTGCTTCCTGCTCTTCTTCTGCTTAGCGCTGTCAAAGACAAAATAATGAATCGGTGAGGAGTTGGATTTTATCCAGGCTACTGCAATAGGGAAACCCCTCAGATCTGAAGATTGGCGTATGCATTAACTTTGCTGGCGTTGCTGTAACAGATCACTGCAAAACTGGTGGCTTTAAAGGATAGAAAGCTATTCTATTATAGTTCTGCAGGCCAGAAATCTGAATGGAATGTTAACATGGCTAAACTCAAGATGTTGGCAGGACTGTGCTGCCTATGGAAGGTCCATGCGAGACTGATCCCTTCCTTTTTCCCACGTCTAGAGCTGAGTTCCTTGTCTCATGGTCCTTCCCTCTGTCTTCAGAATGAGTGATGGAGTATTTTTTCTCTGACTCTGCTTCTATCATATGGCTGCCTTCTCTTTTATCTACAGTTGTCCCCTTCTGCCACCCTCGTACAAGGATACTTGTGATTCTACTTAGGGTCCAACCAGATAATCTAGGATCACTGTCTTACTCAAGTTCATTAACCACATCTGCAAAAGCCCTTTTTCTATGAAAGGTAAGATATACATAGATTTCAGGGATTAGGACATGGATACCTTGTAGGGCCCTTATTTATCCTATTGCACCATGTCTCAGCAGGGGGATTGCACTAGATTTTATAGGGAGGAGCAGACAGGTTACAGAGGCAGGGACTGAGGGTTGCAGTTGTAGGGCCTTAGAAACTTTTGTAAGGACAATGGCTTTTCCAGTGAGTGAAATGGGAAACCATTGGAATATTTTGATAAGAGGAGTGATATACCCTATTTCATTGAACGGGATTGCTTGGACTGCTATTCTGATACGAGACAGAAGAGGACAAAGGCCTGAGGCAGGAAGACCCTTCAGGAGGCTACTCCATGATTCAGGTAAGAGATGATGGAAGTAGCGCAGAGCAGGAGGTGGCAGTGGGAATGATGAGAAATGGTTTGATTCTAGATGTACTCTGAAGCCAATAGAATTTGCTCGTGGGTCAGATGTGAAGTAAGGGAGAGAAGTCAAGGATGACTACAAGATTTATGGCAAGGATGGGGTTGCCATTTACTGATATTTGGAAAAGCGCTAAAAGAGCATCTTTGAGAAGGAAGATCAGTTTGGGACACATCACCTCCAAGGTGCACAAGTAATACTTTAAAAAATGGAGCTCATTTTGAAAATGTTCCTGTGAACATTAGGAAATTATGGAACTGGTAATCATATCTCTCCAACGTGCTGGTTGTGTTAGTTTAATATCTTTCAAGACATGTTCTTGCTTACTTCTCTGAGCTTCTCACCTTCCCTGAGAAGTTTCTACCACTTCTTTGTTGGGAGAAGTACAATAGGAGACTTAGAAAATTTAAGTGTGTAACTGCTTTGGAAATAACAACAGGAAAGTCTGCAGGTGAAATCTCTCCTTTTCCTCATCTCTTGGGCCTCCAAAAGTGCAGCTGAACTGAACTTGGAAGCTGAGGAAAGCCACCAGCTTTGGGGAGATAAGCATAAGATAAGCATAAGAGCAGAACCCTGGCTTTGGCCCCCAGGGCTCTGCAGCCAAGTCCACAGCTTGGCAGTTACTGTGTCTTTCTCTAAAACATTAACTGCCTAGCTTTGACTCTGAATGAACAACCCTGTGCTGAGAGATCTTCCAGGCTGAGATGGATAGCCTCAGCTCTTTGCTCCAGGCTTCACTGCTTGTTACTTTCTCTGAAGTGATGGCACTCATAACCTGGACCCTGGCCTCAGCTTCTGAGTTCTTCCACACTCCTCATCTTGAACTGCCTAATTTGGTAATACACTCTTTAAGTCTCACCCAAGAGCTCCGTACACCTTGCTTCACTGCAGAGTCGTTCCATGTAACTTAATTTTCTAGGTGTCTGAAGCTTAGCCATCCTTCGATGTCAATTACACGAAGGGAGATTTTTCAGAGGCTGCACTGTAAATATCCCTGCTCTCTGAACCAGAGTGCATAAAACAAAATGGAATTTGTCAGGCATTAGGCTGTCTTCCCACCAAATGATGATGTCCTCAGGCTCTAGTGAAGTATCTGGAGTCTGTGCCTCCTCCACTTACAGCCCCAAACTGCTGTGTTTTTGAGGCTTGTGTTTCCTTTTGCTGCACCACCCCTGCTGTCATTTTTTGCTAGTTACTGCTTGTTTATTTGGATACTTCACAGATCATTTTTAACTTATCTGATTCCAAGCTTGGGTCTTAGTAGCTGATATATGTTCTTCAGAAATGTGAGATAGCATTTGCGGTCAGCAGAGTTGTAAGGTGGCCCCTGCCATGCTTATATCCTATGAAATCTCCTCCCCTTGAATCTGAGCTCGACTTATGAATATGATGGGATGGCCACTCCAATGACTAGGTTACCTATGTGTTTGGCAAAGTGAAGGGACTTTGATTATGTAACTAGAGTCTCATGATCAGTTAACTTCAAGTTAGAAGGAAGATTGACCCAGGTGGGGCTGACTTAAGCTGGCAAGCCCTTCAAAAGATGACCTAGAGGTAAGAGGTTTCCTCTGCTGTTGGCCTTCAAGAAGCAAACTACCGTGAGGTCTATAGCAGCAAGAAAATGAATTTGACCAGCAAACGCATACGCTTGGAAGAGGACCCAGAGCCTCAGATAAGAACAAAGCCCTAGACTTGCCTGGTGATACAGTGGATAAGAATCCACCTGCCAATGCTGGAGACATGGGTTCAACCCTTGGTCTAGGAAGATCCCATATGTCATGGAACAACAAAGTCTATGCACCACAACTACTGAGCCCTTGTTTTAGAGCCCGCAAGTCAAAATTACTGAGCCTGCATGCCACAACTACTGAAGCCAAAGTGCCTAGAACCTGTGCTTTGCAACAAGGGAAGCCATGGCAAGAAGCCTGCAGACCGCAGTGAAGAGTTGCCCCCACTCAGCACAACTAGAGAAAGCCTGCATGCAGCAACAAAGACCCATCACAACCAAAAATTAATTAAACACACACGCACACACACACACAAAAACACAGCCCTGACCAACACCTTGACTGCAGAGTTGTGAAACCCTGAGCAGAAAACCCAGTTAAGCTGTGCCTGTACTCTCAATCATAGAAACTGTGAGATAATAAATGGGTATTGTTTTATGCTGATACATTTGTGATAATTTATTATGCAGCAACAGAAAACTAATACAGCATCCTATTTGGATTTTGTATTTGAAAGGGTAAAAGCATACTGCACTTGCAATGCATGGGTTCATACAAACTTAATCACCTTATTATAATTACCCCATTCTACTATGCATAATATCAATTCTGAGTTTTATTCCACTCAGGAAATAAAACTCCAGAACCTATTAAAATTATATTTGTCCATTCCTGAGCCTCAGCAAATAAAATATGCAAGGCAGTATTTGTAAATTCAATTCAACATTTCTCTTCTCTACTACTTTTTCTATCCAGGAGAGAGTCATAAGTTAGAAAAACAAAATCTAAAAAAAAAAAAAAAACCTAAATGGAGCAAAATTAAACTTACCAGTGGCTGTGTGGTGGGATCAACTTTTTCTACAGTGATATTTTAGCTACTTATGTTATAAATAAGTGCCACAAAATATAATGGTATAATATCTCATATTTTTGAGTACTTTATAAAACTTTTAAAAGTTTATTTCATGTGACCTTCACAATATATGTCACTTCAAACATGAATTAATAACTAAACACAGCCTAGCAAGCTAGAAACTTGTTTATTCACATATTTGGTTTTTAAAATATTGTTTTTGAACAATTGTTATAGGTATATAGTAAAAAAGCAAATCTCTTTCACAGCGTCCTTCATTAATCTTGTTTTTCTCTCCAGATTCAACCCTTAACTGGTTTCTTGTGCATTTTTCTAGAAGTATTCTATGCAGTTACAAATAGATATTCAAACATGATACATTACTTTTGGGAATTTGTATTTTACTAGCAATTGATATATTTTGTTGGAATTTAATAATATACCAGGATAGAGTTTAAAGACATTCTCCCAAGTTGTACCCATAGTTCCATGCTCATTTGTAAATCTGTGTATTAAAATTTTGTCCTTTGACTTTCCTTCTTTTTTTCTTTTAGCAATAGCAACAAACAGCACTTGAGTTTATCAAGTGCTGTTTTTCTCTGTTGTAAAAAAATAATGTCGAACTGTTAAGTGTTTACCGCAAAGCACTCAGCTTTTAATACACAAGATCTCATTTTCTTGTAACAACCCTCAAAGGCAGATCTTTTAATAATGCTCATGTTACATAGGAGATAATGGTTCTTCAGGAGGCCAGGTAATAAGCCTTCCACTAGTAAGAGGGAAAACTGAGACTTAGCTCCTCTCTTTCTGACTCCAGAACCCCAGCTTTTAATGTTACCTCCCCGCTTTTCTTCCTTAATGTCTTCTTCATGCTTTCCTTTAATTACTTCATACAGTCTCTAAATTCTTGAGCAGATCATTAAGTTTCATTTTCCTTATTTATTGATAAATCCATTTATGGATATAAATCTACCTCCACGCCTGCTTTATCAGCATAAAATACATTTTGTTATGTGGAACTCTCAATGTCGTTTTTGCTAAAGTCAAATGTGTTATTTCTTTCTTTTTTAAAATTTTGTTTATTTATTTTTGGCTCTGCTGGGTTTTCACTGCTGCTTGGGCTTTCTCCAGCTGCAGCAAGTGGGGGTAATTTCTAGTTGTGGTGCTCGGGCTTCAAAATGTCATGGCTTCTCTGGTGGTGAAGCACAGGCTTTAGGCGTGCAGGCTTCAGTAGTTGTGGCTCCTGGGCTCTAGAGCACAGGCCCAGTAGTTATGGTGCACAGGCTTAGCTGTTCCACAGCATGTGGGATCTTCCCGGATCAGGGATTGAACCCGTGTCTCCTGAATTGGCAAGTGGGTTCTTTACCACTGAGCCATGAGGGAAGCCCTATTTCTTTCTTTTTTGACCTGAAATAGTTAGAATTTTATTTTTGCAGTAAGATTTTTGATGTTGTTTGTATATTTGCAGATATGATTAGTTTTATTTATTGTGATCAGTCAGTTCAGTTCAGTCTCTCAGTCATGTCCAACTCTTTGTGACCCCATGAATTGCAGCATGCCAGGTCTCCCTGTCCATCACCAACTGCTGGAGTTTACCCAAACTCATGTCCATGAGTCGGTGATGCCATCCAACCATCTCATCCTCTGTCGTCCCCTTTCCCTCCTGCCCCCAATCCTTCCCAACATCAGAGTCTTTTCCAATGAGTCAACTCTTCGCATGAAGTGGCCAAAGTATTGGAGTTTCAGCTTCAACATCAGTCCTGCCAATGAACACCCAGGACTGATCTCCTTTAGGATGGACTGATTGGATCTCCTTGGAGTCCAAGGGACTCTCAAAAGTCTTCAACACCACAGTTCAAAAGCATCAATTCTTTGGCGCTCAGCCTTTTTCACTGTCCAACTCTCACATCCATACATGACTACTGGAAAAATCATAGCCTTGACTAGATGGACCTTTGTTGGCAAAGTAATGTCTCTGCTTTTTAATATGCTATCTAGGTTGGTCATAACTTTCCTTCCAAGGAGCAAGCGTCTTTTAATTTCATGGCTGCAGTCACCATCTGCAGTGATTTTGGAGCCCCCCAAAATAAAGTCCGACATTGTTTCCACTGTTTCCCCATCTAATTGCCATGAAGTGACAAGACCAGATGCCATGATCTTAGTTTTCTGAATGTTGAGCTTTAAGCCAACTTTTTCACTCTCCTCTTTCACTTTCAGCAAGAGGCTTTTTAGTTCTTCTTCACTTTCTGCCATAAAGGTGGTGTCATCTGTGTATCTGAGGTTACTCATATTTCTCCCGGCAATCTTGATTCCAGCTTGTGTTTCTTCCAGCCCAGCATTTCTCATGATGTACTCTACATATAAGTTAAATAAGCAGGAAGACAATATACAGCCTTGATGTACTCCTTTTCCTATTTGGATCCAGTTGATTGTTCTATGTCCAGTTCTAACTGTTGCTTCCTGACCTGCATACAGGTTTCTCAAGAGACAGGTCAGGTGGTCTGGTATTCCCATCTCTTTCAGAATTTTCCACAGTTTATAGTCATCCACACAGTCAAAGGCTTTGGCATGGTCAATAAAGCAGAAATAGATGTTTTTTCTGGAACTCTCTAGCTTTTTTGATGATCCAGCAGATGTTGGCAATTTGATCTCTGTTCCTCTGCCTTTTCTAAAACCAGCTTGATCATCTGAAAGTCCATGATTCACGTATTGCTGAAGCCTGGCTTGGAGAATTTTGAGCATTACTTTACTAGCATATGAGATGAGTGCAACTGTGCGATAGTTTGAGCATTCTTTGGCAATAAAAGTGCTATCTTTCCTATTTCTACATTTTAGAATTTACTGAGTTATCTAATATGTAATTTGTTTTATAAACAGTCTATAGATTTCTAAAAGACAGTGTAGTCTTCATGGGTGATCACTATGTACCTATTAATTCCATTTAAAAAAAAAATGTAGTTTGAATTCTTCCTTACTTGATCTGTCAAAGGTAGTGATATAGGTGAGTTGTTTCCTAAGAAAATTGGCTTTCATAGTGACCCCTCATTTTCAGCCATTCTTATTTATGTCCATATATTATTTATTTACATAAAGTTCCATTATTATCATAGCTATATTGTGACTGTGTATCTTTTATAAATATAAAAAATGATGCTCTCTTGTCCCCCCCAATTCTTTTAATCTTACACTTTGAAATTAAGATTACCAATTCTATTCTTTTCATTTGAATGTCTCTATATATCTTTATTTATTCTTTTGTTTTTAACCTTTTCTGATATATAATTTAGAATATTATGCTAGCAGATAGAATAGTGTTTTTTTTATTAAATTTGAGAGTCTGTTAAAAAAGATGCACACATTTGCATTTTCTGTTTATTTCTTGTATGTTTGTCTTCTATTCTATAATATGATTTCTCTTTTTTTAATGACAATTATTTTCTGACATTTTGGGAATATTTTTCCCGTTTTTATGCTCTTTACTGCATCAGAATTTACACACAATGTTTTAAATTCTGTTAGGAGACAAATTTAAGCTATTAAAAAATGTACTTGAACCTTGAATTATCACAGTTATTAATGCCAATGAGAAAATAGTGCCCCTTGATCTTCCCCTGTGAGAAATGCTGAGTCATTAGTGCTCCTCCTGTCCTGTGGAGAAACAGACATAAGCTGAGTGGACAGGTGAATAGAAGAATGGACTCTGAAATGAAACTAAATTTATTTCACGTATCTTTCCCTTTTTTGTTATATGCACAGGAGCGATATATGACTTAAAATTCTATACCCACATAAGCCTAAAAAATTATATCTCAATTAATGTAACAAAATGCTAAGTGATAGAATATTATATCATAGTTTAAATGGCAGAGATTTTTATTCCTTAGTGGGCCCTAAAATAGTATGTTTAGAATGGTACTGTAGATAAGATGAAGGAACATATTACATGTTCTTTTTGAAAACATTTTTTTCTGCATTAAAAAAGGGAGACTGAGTTGGTTTTTTGCACCATGAGAAATCCTAACAAGGTAAGAATGACCAGCACAGCTTCCCTGAGTGAGTGAAAGTCACTCAGTTATGTCCAACTCTTTGTGAAACCAAGGACTGTCGCCCTCCAGGCTCCTCTGTCCATGGGATTCTCCAGGCAAGAATACTGGAGTGATTTGCCATCCCCTCCTCCAGGGGATCTTTCCAACCCAGGGATTGAACCCAGATCTCCTGCATTGCAGGCAGATTCTTTATTGTCTGAGCCACCAGGGATGCGCACACCTTCCCTGGAGAGATTTTGCCTGTAGATCAGAGCTAGCACACTCTGGGGCAGCTGCTGGCCCCAGGGGAACGCCTGGGTCAGTTGCTTGGGCCTGAGCCCTCTTGGTTTGACCTCTTGGCTCTTACTACAACTCATGGAGATGCCCTGATCTGTCAGCAACTGGGACATCTGGGTCACACCCAAAGAGGAATTTCTCCTGTTCTCCACTTGGGAATCCAGACAGATTTCATCCTTATGTCAGTGTGTCCCCAGCATCTCTGCAGAAGAAAATAGAAATATCTAGGTGGACTGGCCCCAGGTGAACTGTGGGAGCCAGCGAGGAGCCTGTGGATGCTCAGTCTGACAATAAGCAGATGTGCTGATCTTCTGTGATGGACACAGTGACCCCCACCTCACCACCTGGTTATCATTACAATCCTCCTATTTAACTTTAGCTGAAGGTCTCATTGCTATCACCTTGCAGTGCCAGTTTAGGAGCCCAGCATCGTAACAACAGCAAGACTCAAGGACAGGATTACCCATCTGAGTTTTCTTCTCTGTGTTACGAGAAGTTGTGTACTGAGGGCTGATTCTGTCTCTGGCTCAACCTCTATGGCTGGCACATATCTTTCTGGTGCCTTTCAACGACACCTATGGGATTCTCTCTTGCAACACCCATGTCTGCTGTGAGTGCTCACCGGATACACCTTGAGGCTTCTCCCAATAGCCCTTCTTGGTATTCATCTCAGTGCTGCACTCTCTCTCTACTACATTCAGCTTCTTACCTCTTCACATGCAAACTGCAGGGAGGGGTTAGTGGAACCCTCCCAGAGTCTCTTGCAATTATTTCCTGTGACACTGAGTTTTTCTCAGGAGCATTGGTTGCAAGCTGACCTTTTTTAGCTTCCATCGATCTCATCTCATATAAACTCAAGCTTGATTGTGTTTCTAAAAATGTATAATGTACATGGTTTCCTTTCTTGGTTTCCTGCTATGATGAAGAACTTTCCTATATATGTTTCTTTGGTCATTTCTGAGAGGATCTGATAGCCGATGGAGAAAGAGAAATAGACACCTTTGTTCTAGTTGTGTGTTTTGTTTTGTTGGGTTTAACAGAAATCTGGTCATTTTGCATTTAGAGTGCAAGATATACTGGGTTGGCCAAAAAGATCATTTGAGGTTTTTCATCTTATGGAAAAACCCAAACAAACTTTTTGCCCCACCCAAACACAAAGAGAAATACCATGCAAATTAGTGATTGACCATTTGGATCTGAGACTTAGGGAAGCTCTGAGTTAGAGATATATATTTAGAGGTCTTCCCTGGTGGTCCAGTGCTTAAGAGTTTGCCTTCCAATGCAGGAAGTGTGTATTCTATCCCTGCAGGGAGCTAAGATTCCCACCGCATAGCCGAAAAAACATACAACAGAAGCAATATTGTAACAAATTCAATAGAGACTTTAATAGTGGTCCATATGAAAAATCTTTTTAAAAAATAAAGAAATATAAATGTGGGAGGCATCGGCCCATAGTGGGAGTCACGTCACAGTAATAGGAAAGTCTGCCTAAAGCAGTAGTTCCAAAATCGCATGGATCATCAAAATATACAGATTCCTTGGTCCCTCTACTATAGATTCTAATTTAGTAGGCTTATGAATGCCCTCAGGAATCTATAATCTTTTTTAAAACCTTCCATCAAAAAGAGTTCTAAAATTGAGTATTAAGGGAAGACATTGTAAGACAATGCTCCCAGTATGTTCCTCCTTATATGAGAAAGTTTTAAATCTATGGGTACCTGGCTATGTTGTAGGATGGTGGCAGGGTTATCAACTGAAAAAGTGGTGAAGATTTTGAAAAGTCATTGTGAGGAAAGTGTAGGGAAGCTGATGAGACACTTATACAAAATGAGGGGACAGAGGACATCAATGAACATGAATGTGTACCTTCTCCTTCTTGCTCAGAAACCCCATTGTGAACGTAGAGATTGTAGGAGGTTGGGCAAATAGAGTTGGATAAATCAAAGGACAAGGACAGGACTCTGAGGGCTACAGAAACCTTCTGGCAGCTGACCATACTCCCATCATTTCAATTTTCTGGGCCCTAACCTGTTTCCCTGCTCTTGACCTCAGGATCACCCATCCCTTTTTCTCTCAGTCCGTGTTCTTCTCCTTTGTTATCCCTTCAGTCACTATCTTATCAATAACCTTCAAAAACTTAAATAACTAGTTTAAGATAATACAAGTAATAAATGGTGAGACTGAGATTTGAACTCAGGCCAATATGAGTATTTTGTTTTTTTTTCAATCACTACTTTATTTGACCCCTGCAGTCGGTATGATGATGCCCCACCCAGATCCTGTTTAATACAGACCTTATTGCCTCAGCATCTGGGAGTGCTGTCAGCAGGCAGATTTCAAGGGTCCAGCCCTTTGGGATGGCTCAGCTGCAGAGACTAGCCACATCCAGGTTCATACCTCTTCCTAGGCCACACACCTTCAGTGATTGATGTATGTGACTGATGTATTTGGGAGTACAAAGGTCTGGCCCTCTCAGACCTCCTTGGGACTACTCTGAATGAACCTTCTGTCTCCAGAGCTCCCTGGGGGGTCAGTGAGGCTGTTCTTGGGACTGCATTTCAGCTCACCTTTCCCTAACCCTTCCTGCCTTCTCCTCCTTCCTTCCAACGGCACTCCTTAGTAAACAGGCTCCATGCTAAACTTTCTGTTTCCTGTTAACATGCAACAGCTTCTCCAAGAAACCAGAGCCAAAATTTTCTGTTATAGGAGTCACATGACTTCACTGTTTCCAGAGACCCTCTCAAGTGTTCCTGAGACGTGTCAGGGCCCAGATGAAAAGCTGGATGCTCCTTGTCCTGGTCACCAGGATGGCATCTAATCATTTGAATTTCAGGTACAGAGGACTCAAAAGAGAGGGTTAACCCAGGCCTGAGTTAAGTCCAATGGTGTCAGATTCAAAATACAGATATCCTGCTTCTTATGCTTTGCTTTTCCCTTTTCCCTCCCTAGTCATCCTTCTGAGGCCAGAATCTGACCTGAAATCCTAATCTTGAATCCCAGCTTTAAACAACCTGCAGATGAGTGAGGCAACTGAAATTTTCGGGCTCACATCTGATAACACCATTGCAGTGTGATTTTAGTGACTGAAAGGAAAAAACCAGACCAGAGCAAATGAATTTGACTGCTTTTATTTCAGGTTTGACTTTTACCCCCTCATATTTTTTATCAGTTACAATAAACAGTCACAATATGTCAGGGAAAAAGAATCAATGCATCCATCAGAAAAAAAATTTGATAGTTTTTAATGTGATTAAGTATTGTAGGAATACTAACAAATGAAAAAAATCAATACGTATATATTCCAAATTTGAAAATTTTTCTATATAAAATTTTAATTATCTTTTAACTCTCTACAATCATTATATAAAGTAACTAAAAATATGATTCAGGATATGTTTCTTTATAACAGTTTGAAAATGTGTGATATTTGGTTTCCAATTAGACATCTATGAAGACTTCATCTATGCTAACCACTTAATTAGAAAAAAATATTCAAAGTAATAAAATGTCTAAACATTTAGTAAAGAAAGCAATTAAAATTTATGTGTTAAGAACAGAATATATTGCACCTTTAATCAGAATATATTTTGCTTCCTCTTTCAGCTAATATATTTTTCAGTCAGCCCCAAACTGAAGCTGTATTATCAGCAATTGCTCAGATCACTCTCAGTATATAATCTGGTATATTAAATAACCTTACTTAGGTAACTGTTTTAAACATTGTGGAGACTCAGGTTACCTCTTAAAGTTTTTAGTTATTGATTTTCAAATCTTCTTTGTGAGTGTAAGCTTCTCAGAAGGCCAAGTATAATCATGTTTCCTGCCCAATTGGTCTTTTCCTTTGATAACCACCCATGGTTACTACACTAGCCTGTCAATAAGCATTTAATGAGAAACTGCTGTGGGGCTGAGGCCACTACCAGGCCCTAGAAGCAAACAAAAGATTAGGTGTGCCTGGAAAAGCTTATGAGAAGTTGAGTTTTCATGGGCATAATAAGCCAACATAGGTTTGCTTAATTTTCATGTTTTTAAATAGCATTGACAAGATGTTTTTCTAGGGGTAGCATTGGCTTTGACACCCCCTTAAACTGATAAAAAAATAGTTTCCATTAAGTAATAATTTTAAAATGGCAAAATTTACTTGGAAGCCTATAGGATAGTCTTCTAGGTTTGAATATCCACAGATCACATTTACAACATAAAGTACTGGAACTTGTTTCCTAATGATTCATACATTAAATTAAAATGTGTTTTAATCCTTTACCTTTAAGGATAAAGATCTTTTAAGAGTAAAATGTCAGGACATTTTTGTGATTTCCTCTAACTAGTAAGACAGGAGGGAGGTTCTTCGTGAGGATTTCCAGCCAAGCCATGTACAACCAATCTGATATAGATCCTTTTCTTGCCACTGGAAGGCTCCTGACAGCATGGAAGAAAAATAAAGAACAAACATGACAATCAGTACCGACAGTAACATCATTAGCTATCTGAGCTATATAATAACAAGTAGCCTAAACCTTATAGATGCCTCCTCCACAAAATGAAAGCACTGAAATTATTTTGAATATAGATGTTAAACTGAGATGTTTCTCAGATAATACAAATATTTACAAACCAGAAAAACAGGCTTGGACATTGTAACGGAATAGAAAGTGTGACAGTGAAAAGTGAAAGTGTCAGTCGCTCAGTCATGTCCAGCTCTTGGCCACCCTGCGGACTGTAGCCTGCCATACTCCTCGGTCCATGGAATTCTCCAGGCAAGAATATTGGAGTGGGCTGCCATTCCCTTCTCCAGGGGGATATTCCTGACCCAGGGATCAAACCTGAGTCTCCTGCATTGCAGGCAGATTTCTTAACTGTCTGAGCCACCAGGGAAGCCCATTAGAATAGATGCAAAGCATAAATAGATTTTCACTCTTTAAATAGGAAATGTGATCAACCAATACCTCTCCCTGTTTTTCTGGGGGAAAAATGATTTTTCCCTAATAGTTTAAAACTCTTATTATATTTGGGAGAAATAGCTATTTGGGCTCTATCACCCAACTCAGGAGACCAGTCTATCTCTTAGATGAATAGTCTTCCAGTGTAGACCTTGCTTTAAGACATACTTACCCTTGTACCTAGGAGTTAGATCATGAGATGTAAATGTGGAATTGCTGGTTTTCATGTTTAGCAATGAATCTTTAGATAAGCATTCATATTTCCAGCAGGTATGCCCCTAATATTTGTGGGGTGGAGGATTAAGAGTGGAAATGGAAAAGCCCATTCTTTTTTCTCCTGCTCTGGCCTCTTCCCACATGGTAAGGAGCCTTGAGAACATGCCATGGACTCCACATCTCAGGAGCAGCTATCCAGGGAAGGGGCCTGTGAACCTTGGCCAACCTGGGGCTTATTAGGCAGGAAATTCCAGGGTCAGATTCCTAGAGTGAGGTCTAGACAGGGAATGAGGGTTCTAGGTGGATGTGTATCCTGGCCCTTTGGATGGGGCATGTCTGGAGTAAAGTCCATATGGAGCCCTCTAAAGCCCGTGGGGCCCCAATGTCTTAGGGTGGTATTTATTTTCTGACATGTTCCAAATTTAACTTTCCACCTGAATAGTTTTGAGCTTTTATATTGATTAACCCATGTACCTGAGATTTCTCTATAACAATCTCAAATGTCTGCAATGATACTTACAGGACTATGAGATTAGCAGCTCTTGAGTGCTCCTGTAAGAGTTCGTTCAGTCGAACTTGGCGGTAATTCTGTGGACAACATTCAGATTTTGTTGAGGGCAGTTTCCCAGAATTATGAATGAGAATTTATCTTTTTTCCTCTAATTATAGACAAGTAGAAAAGCCTCATTAAAAAAAGAAATGTTTTTGTTCAGGTTTGGAAACTTACAGTGTTTTAGAAACTCATGGAAAATATTAGAAATATAAAGAATAAGACCATTGTGCTATGTTGTTAAGTTGCTAAGTCATGTCCAATTCTTTGTGACCTCATGGACTGCAGCATGCCAGGCTCCTCTGTTGACGGGATTTCCCAGGCAGGAATTCTAGAGTGGGTTGCCGTTTCCTTCTCCAGGGGATCTTCCGGACCCAGGGATTGAACCCACGTCTCCTGCTTTGGCAGGTGGATTCTTTGCTACTGAGCCACCTGGGAAGCCCCATTGAGGTATAGTGGCTTATTAAATTGTAGAAGAAAAAAACAAGCAAGCAACATGGATAACAATAAAAAGATGAGAATGGCCAGTGCTGGGGAACAGGTTTGCAGTGAAAGAAACCTAACCTAATCTTGATACTAATTTGATATGCTAAGAACATAGATTATACCTTAGTCTAATCTTTCTTTAAACTCTGATTTTTATCAGCACAGGAGATTGGTTTCAATGAGAGAGTCACCAAAAGACTCATTTGGAAAAAACTACATTAACTATTTTGCAGTGATGAGAATAATATTTATTATTACAATTCACTGGTTCAGAAGCCAAGGCTTAGATAAGTGATTTGTTCAATTATATGAAAAGCTTTTGTTAGGACTGGGCACTTTGTCACACAGAGTTTATGATTCTTAATTCAATATTTTTTCTAGTAAATTTGAAAGTCTTTTAATATTTCCTGCTCTAACCTGTTCCAACTCCAGCTCCTAATATGGCTTATTTAAATTTTGTAATTTAGAGCTTCTTGAGGTCCTTTTCTTTGAATGTCTAATCCAATTCAGATGTTAATCCTTTTGCCTTATTCTTATGTCCTTGCCCTCTTCATCATCCTCACTGTTGCAATTTCATTCAGTTCAAGCCAGATGCAGATAACTCCCATCTTACTGGGTTCTCTAGAAAAGCTCACCATTTCACATCCATCCTACAAGGTGTTCCAGATCCAATTTACATATTCATTGTTCTAGTTACAGATTTTCTCAGATCCCTATGTAAGTTTTTATAGCTAATTTTATCAGGTTAAAATTCTTTTTATTGTGTCAAACTGTGAGCAATCTATATTTACTTTGCATATGTATTGACTGAAATTATTTTAGTCTGATGGGTCTGTCTCCTTTTCTATATAATTAAATTGGAAAGACTTCATAATATGTATCAATAGCCTGTTTTCAACTTAAGAAACTTGATTTTATACTAAAAAATGAAAGCAGTTTTCTAAATCCTCACATTCAATAGTATGAATGAAAAAGGACTTGATATATGCAGAAACCCTAGATCATGAATAAATGAAATTCTATAATAGATACATTACTTCTTGATCTTTAAATCAACCACTGTTTTCTTTATCAGCTAGTCAGACAGCAAAGTAAAGATTAGGGAAGAAATGTCCTTACCTTTTCCTTGACTGCTTCCAGTTCTGCATCTGTAATTTTCCACGGAGTTTCTCTCTTTAATTTCTCAGCAGTTGTTAAATCTTTGCAGCTTTCATGGAGACGATATGGTTCAATCATTTCTTCAAAGACTTTCCAGCTGAAATTGAAATTATAAAAGAGGCCTCACAGTGGGAAACTAACTCATTATTTCACAGATACTCCAGGTATGACTAGGTATGCTGGCTGTAGAATCAGAGCTGAATGTCATGCAAATCTTCTAAGAATTATCTTTGCAGGAGACTGTGAGTAAAACCATGGCTATCATAGTGCTTCCCTACCCAAGGAAAGACCTTAAGAGGTGTGAGGCCTTGACAGCCTACTAGGTATTATTAATAAATCCTCAATATAAACACACAAACACATAGATGGTAATTATTCTGCAATTATATGTTCTACATAGTATAGTCAAAGGCACAGTTTTAATATAGACACTTTAGCCTATAAATGAGTTTCCATTTGCTTATTTTATAGGTTCTATGGGAGATGTTCATGAATTAATGTAAGAGATGAACCAGCATCCCTAAGAGTTGGATAGGGTTGCCCTCCTCACCTTTAGCCCACATGACAGCTCCCACCTTATGGCAGGAGGCTGTGGGTAGGTCAGAGAATAGTTAAGTGAGTGAGTTTAATGGCTATAGAACAATCTGAATGTTTGCTGTAAATAATGCTGCTTTTGTCCTTCTGTTGTCTAATGTTGCTGCCTGAGATGTTCAAATGGCTATTGTTCAGGCGCATATTAGAGGAAAGAAAAAAATCAATAACATTTTAAAATCTAAGGCCATTTTAGAGCAATTAAGAAAAAATCATTGACTAGAAAATTAGGAGCAGTATCTCAGAGCTGTAGAACATTTTAAAAATTGCTGAAAAATCTCATTCTTGTCTGTCACAAGAATCTCATCAGATTTACTCTTAAAATGATAGCACAAAACAAAACTTTATAGGAGTAGCTGTCTTCCCTATGCTACTGTAAGATGATCTCAAATATAAATAGTTTTCTTTGGTTTTATATATCGTGGCTTACTTAAAACTTACTATCTTTGGAATGAATGATAATTAGAGTTAATGTGCTTTTAGGTTAAGGAATTAAAGCATGAAGCCATGATTTCAGTTTCCCAGATGGTGCAAGTGGTAAAGAACCTGCCTACCAATGCAGAGATGTAACAGACGTGGGTTCGATCCCTGGGTGAGGAAGATCCCCTGGTAGAGAGCATGGCAACCCACTCCAGTATGCTTGCTTGGAGAATGCCATGGACAGAGGAGCCTGGAGGGCTCGAATCCACGGGGTCACAAAGAGTCAGACATGACTAAAGTGACTTAGCACAATGATTTCAGTGGTCTCATCAGTTGTCCTGATTTAGGACTTGCAGATGAAAGTACAGAGATTACTAAGGAGTAGTTTGTTCCCACCAGTGTGCTGCTGTTAACAGATTGAAGAGATACTTAATGCAGTAGATTTCTGATGCTTTGACTTATTCAGAATGATAGGCAACGACTGGGAAGGAATAAGCCTGATATGCCCAATTATTCTTTCAACCATGCAATACTTTCATCTGTTATTCCTCCCAACAGTGCTGTGCTTTTAGAGACCTTGGTAGTCATCAGTGCAGAGGTGCTGGTCTAGGAGAGAAGAGCCTGGGTTCTTGTTCCAGTTCTTCCATTGTCCTCCTTGACGTAGGTAACCTTGCCTATAACAGGGGTAACAATGGCTGCTCAGAGCCGGTGTGAGCCTGATACAAGTGTTAGTATGATGATTTGGATGACCATGCTCTGAAAAGTATGCAGTGCCCTGTGAAAGCAAGACATTCATTTTACTCAACAACCATAGGACTGAGGTCAGCAGTTGGTGGTTTCTCTGTTTAAGCTTTACAATAATTTTGATCACGATTAAGAATTTTATTTGCATCTCAGTCCAGGTGTTTATTGGAAAGACCACTTCAAAAATAGTTTCCTAAGAAATGGAAAGTGGAATAAAGATTGTTTGCTTATTCCCCCAGGCATCCATACTGTGTTTCTCCATTGTAGTTTGAATGGGAATGATAGTCATTCTCTATCCTCAATATCAGCCAGTCAGCACAATTCTATCCCTTTTGCCAGCCAGATTAGCTAAATTGGGGACATAAGCAAGGCAACCTTGATCTAGCATTTCACTGACCACAATGAGTGGCTCATAGCTTGGTGGTCCAAAGGTCCTTTTAGATTTCTATTTTGATTCTCTATTAAATTTGGTCATTCTTATTGTTACAGTTATTTATTTGCCAAGTTGTATTCAACTGTTTTGTGACTCCATGAACTGTAGCCTGCCAGGCTCCTCTGTCCACAGGATTTCCCAGGCAAGAATACTGGAGTGGGTTGCCATTTCCTTCTCCAGGGTATCTTCCTGACCCAGGGATCAAACCTGAGTCTCTTGCACCTCCTCCATTGGCAGAGGGATTCTTTACCACTGAGAAACTAGGGAAGTCCATGATCATTCTTATTATATCTTAAAATTGACTATAGAATAGCTTAAGTATTACATACTATTAAATATAAGTGAGAATTAATTCAATTAAAAATTTTACTTATAGCTTCCCTGATTTTCCCATCCATGTTCCTCATAATAACAAGGTTAAACTGCATAAAAATTTCCCTAAAATTAATATAAAATTTCTTCTCACACATTAATGTATTTGTTGTTTTTGTGATCACACTAGCATATTTAAACTAAATTATCTAGTTAATTGCTTCCAGTTTCTCTTTGATTTATGTTTAAAGATTGCTATCTTTTTGGCCTATGACTTTTAATTCAGTCTATACAATAAAAAAAGAAATTTAACCACAAGAGCGGTTCAGTTTCCCCAGGCCCAATTGTTTTCTTATTAACTTAGCTTTTTACTCTCTTTCACCCTTGCTTTATCATATTTATAGATAGCGTTTCTATGATAGAATGTCTCCATCAAGATTTACTCATGTTTTATAAGTAGTTGAAAGCTCTATTAAAGGCAGTTGAAGGACATTTAATGTTAGTCTCCAACATGGAAATCATTGACGGTAAACTATTTCTAACATTGTGTGAAAATGAGTGGCCAAGGAAGAACAGCAATCAGGAGATGGTTGTTAATGGTGGACCAGGGCTGTCTAGCCAGCCATAAGGCCCCTGGGAAAGCTGAAGTTAAGCCAGTATTGTAAGCTTTGGGCCCTGGGCCTGGGGTTGCATCAGACCACTGAAGAGTTCTGTTTCCCTTATTAAACCCCTCAGAGGATCTGCCTTTTAAAAATTATCACAAAGATGCCAGGTGTGGTCAAGTGTGAAAGTGTTATTCACTCAGTCATGTCCGATTCTTTGCAACCCCATCACCTGTACTTGCCAGGCTCCTCCTCTGTCCATGGAATTCTCCAGGCAAGAATACTGGAGTGGGTATCCATTCCTTTCTCCAGGGGATCTTGCCAACCCAGGGATGGAACCTACATCTCCTGCATCGCATATGGATTCTTTACCATCTGAGTCACCAGGGAAGTGGCCATGTGTGAGGTTTACTGAATGACCATTCTCTGTTCTAAAATTTATCTTCAAATATTGGAAAAGGCATTGCCAGCATCAGACATGTGACTGTTTTATGAGGTAACATGGCATCAGTTACAGCAGAAACTGAAAAGAGGAGGATGGCACGTCTAGCACACCTCTTCTTGGTGGCTTTCTGTCTTCATATCGGGATGCATTAACTGCAGTTATTCTGGTAAGAATGTTTTTTTCCCTCCATCTTCCTCAAGACCTTGAAATATCACAGAGAAAATCTCCAGAACTGTGAAAATTAATCAATATTTTTCCTGAGAAAAGGAAATGGATCTCTTCATTGTAGGATGCAGAGCATATGTAAGAAACACCAAGTCAAAATGGTGTCTAAAGTCAAATTTAGATACCAGGACAAAAATGCAAATGCCTTGGTCCTTTGTTTCTTATGACTGCGCATAGAGTTTTCTCCTTGAGAAGAGGAAACTGTGGAACAAAGGTCGGGGTACAAAGATGAACAGCGTCTAGGCTGTGATGGACACTCAAAGAAGGAAGAGGCATGGTTAGTGATACATCAACATCCTCAGTGAGAGAACAGAAAGAGTGAGTACACAGTGACCATGGCCGCTGGGCAGAGACTAGTACAAAACGGAGGGAAGGATACAGAAACTTGGGTAGAGAAAATCATATCGATGGGTAAAGAGGCAAAGGATATAGAAACAAATTAATCAGCAAGCACAGATAGTCCTTAGCTGCTGCTAAGACAAATAACAGCAAGAAGAATTCAGTTACAAGAAGCAGGTGACTGATCTGTGGCCAGCACTGAGCCAGGGCTTATAGAGAATCCCAATTCAGTAGGGGACCCTGTGACTATGCTCTTGTTGTTCAGTCGCTAAGTCATGTTCGACTCTTTGTGACCCCCATGGACTGCAGCACGTCAGGCTTCCCTGTCCTTCATTATCTCCAGAGTTTGCTCAAACTCATGTCCATTGAGTTGGTGATGCTATCTAACCATCTCATCCTCTGTTGCCCCCTTTTCCTCCTCAACTATGCTCTAGACAACAGTAAATGGGCCCGTATTGGCAGAGAGCTGACAGGCTGTGGTCTGGTGCTAAGTGGCACATACTGGGGAATCATTGTATCTGCTGTGTTATGGAAGAGAAAGTGTTTCCTCCAATTAGAGTAATAAGATGAGCCCGTTTGATCACATCACTGCAAGTGCCAAGGGGCAATGACTTAGGAATTAAAATTCTTCAAATAAAATATGCAAGGCTACCAGAGGTTACTACATGACAACTTAGTTCATATACGAATGTTAATTCCATTTACCAAGGAGAATGATAAATCTGTTCTTAATTTTTCTTAACTTTATAACTGTATAGATATAGGGATGAAAGGCATTAGTGGTATTTATGATATAAGGAAATATTACATTGTAATAATCCAGGTCAACCCTGTCACTTCTAGCTTTCTTATTGCAGTTAAGACATTTTGTAAAGCTGTTTTAACTGAAGCATAGCCTTAGAGGAATCATGAATACCCTCAAATGACATGAGGGTCAAGGTTGCCATTTGGTCGATAAGAATGCTTCTTAAATCTGGATAATTTTCAGCTAGTTAATAAGTTCATCTGGGATAACAATGAATCAGAAGAAGGATAAAGCAAGAAGGTTTGAGGAATGTGGAGTTGCAACTCATCAAGAACCACAGAAGGAAGGAGAAATGGTGGTCAACAGAAATGAGGAGAGGTCTAAGAGTCTAACAAGGACCTATGCCACACTGAGACCTTTGTGTCTCCTGTTCTCACCCTTGGAGAACCCGTGCCACACCAAATCAAATGTACTAAACTGCATACAGATGCAACACCAAACATGATTTTGAACTATAAACAATTGAAAATATTTTATTATTGTGAAGTCATTGCTCTATATATTTTAATTTATGATCAGTTGTAATTTCCAGACAATCTTCTTACACCTCTGGGAACTCCTGTGAAGATCTAACCTACAAATTGTTTTCAAATATCGTGGACTTGAGAAATTTAAAAATTAATGAAGTTAAAATGATGCTGTTTTGAAGGCATTTAAACAATTATTTCCATTTTTTTTTCATTTTTAAATTTTGGAACCAGTACCTTTCCTTGCCAGGCTTCAGATAGTTTTAGAAATCCCCTTTGGGGGCTCTCATAGGCTTCCCATACAGGATGCCCCACCAGTAATTTTAAATAATGTAAACTTACCCTGACTGCTCAGGTCAGAATTTTCTGAGCTTGTGCTTCCTGCTACTGTTTCCACCTTAGAAAGCATAGCGTGAAAGGCAATTCTAAAATGCTAACTAAATGATGTTTCCACAGTTCTTCTCAGCCTCATCTTCACCTTAGAAACTTTTCTTTCCATTAGAACCTGATAGCTCTGTGTCATGATTATTTAAAATCCCCTTTTATGACATCCTATCAGGAAGTCACAGCAGTAGACTTGTAACATTTTAACCTTCTAATAATCAACACAAAAGAGGAGAGAGTTTACCATGGATAAACAGTGGATCTTGTTAAATATTTCATACCTTTCTTTGTTTGGCTTAACGTTGATGTCACCAATGACATGGATGTCTGCAAATTTTATCCTAAATTTGCTCAGAAGGGAAGCCATTCTGAAAATACAAGACAGAAATGCTTCATCATTGAATATTTAACTATTTCAATCAAAGAGTTTTGTGTTTAAGACATCAAAAGCAATCATGTCTTATTTCAGCTTAACTTTTGGACAAAGGCTTTGGTTAGTATTTGATTTCTATTGTAGTACTTGATGCATATGGATAAATGTGGACCAAATTATTCCACCAAAGGCAAAGAGAAATTTCTGTAGGTGCAGTCACTGGAAACAGCAAACCCAGCTCTGCATTCATGTTTCAGGGAAAAGGTTGTGGCATTGTCCACTCTTCCTTATCATTTGGGAAAAAGAGAACAAGTCTCAATACTTATTGATGATTGCTGATACTGTTTATAGAGTTACTGACAATCTACTGACAAACCAATAATTATTATATATTATATCATTGTAGATTAAAAGTTTTCCCCCTAGCAACTGAACGTTTTGATATAATTTCAAAGTTACAAAACATTATAAGAATAGTGCGAAGAAAGTTCAGATTCACCAGTTGTTTATGTTTTGCCCCATTTGATTTGTTATTCTCTTTTTCTCTGTTTACATCTCTCTATATCTTTTTTGCTTGCTGGCTTTCTACGTCCTACCTATTTGCCATTTTAAAGTAAGTTGCACATATCAGGCCCCTTTACCTCTAAGTACTTCAGTGAATATTTCCTAAGAGCAAGGACATTCTCTTTTATAAACAGAGTACAGTTTCTGAAATTTAACATGGATGCCCTGCTACTATCTTATTCACCAACCATTTTCAAACTTTATCACTTGTCTCAATAAGGTACTGGAGGCTTTAAGAAAATATAAATTATTGTAGACCTCATGTTAGTTTCCCTTTTAGTATAATTTTCTTTAAGAGGAATTATATATATATATATATATATATATGTATACATATATATATAATAACTTTATAAGAAGGGGGAGACAATATTACAAAATGACTATCAGCCAAAGAATTGATGCTCTTGAACTGTGTTGGAAAAGACTCTTGAGAGTCCCTTAGACTGCAAGGAGATTCAACCAGTCCACCCTAAAGGAAATCAGTTCTGAATATTCATTGGAAGGACTGATGCTGAAGCTAAAACTCCAATACTTTGGCTACCTGATGCGAAGAGCTGACTCATTGGAAAAGACCCTGTTGCTGGGACAGATTGAAGGCAGGAGGAGAAGGGGGCAACAGAGGATGAGATGGTTGGATGGCATCACTGACTTGATGGACATGAGTTTGAGCTCTGGGAGCTGGTGATGGACAGGGAAGCCTGGCGTGCTGCAGTCCAGGGTCGCAGAGTCGGACACGACTGAGAGACTGAACTGAAGAGCCAGTCATTATTTTGTGGTCTCTGGAAGTAGCCATTCCAGGAATGACTAGGACTTAGGCATGCCATGAGGGACCACGAGGCTGCCAAAAGTCTTTCTCCAGATTTCCTCCAGAGATGTTTGGATGCACCACACTCTTGGCATGCTTGTTGCTCTCACAACTAGAGATCAACTCTCTATGACTAAATACATAAGAAAGGAACAGACTTAGCACCATGGGAGTTGGCTTATTTATTTATTTTAATCAGAAGAGTTATGAACAGTCACCCATTTAAACACTTTCAAACTACAAGTGAGAAATGGGGGGACCCAGATAGGTGCAGTAACTGTTGCAAAGTCCTGCATCTTGTCAGTGGCGGAGCTGGGGCTTGGACAGGGTGCCATCTCTCTGTTCTCTCCTAAGTGTGCTAGGCTAGAGGGACTGCCTCGAATTAAGAGGTCTGAATCTCCCAGAAGAAACTGGACAGAATTTGGACACAGATGCCTTCAGGCTCTTCCTTTCTTGGATGTATTTACTAGTCAGAACAAAATAAACATTATGCAAGATAATGATGCTCTCACTGAAGACTTGAGATGGGCTTCCATGCCAAATGCTTGTTGAAAGCATTTGTGGAAGGGGATAAAAGGACTTGAAGACAATGATTAGAAAGATTACGCAGATAATTTATTGACAGAAACCAAGCAAG
Organism: Antilocapra americana; assembly: GCA_007570785.1. Taxonomy (NCBI): domain Eukaryota; kingdom Metazoa; phylum Chordata; class Mammalia; order Artiodactyla; family Antilocapridae; genus Antilocapra; species Antilocapra americana. The sequence continues at coordinate 2,108,988 of ML664175.1, read as the reverse complement.
CCTAAGGCCTAGCGTGGTGACTTTTTGTCTTTAAATTTACTGTGCCTCAAAGACACTTAAAGTTTTTTTTTTTTTTATTAGTTTTGCCATACAACAACATGATATCACCATGGGTTTACATATGCTCCCCCTCCAGGACCCCCCTCCCTCCTCCCTCTCCCCGGGAAATCTCGTTGCACCAGCCCCGAGCATCAATCCTGGGCTGGCGATTGATTAGACATATGGTAATTAACATGTTTCAATGCCATTCTCCCATATCATCCCACCCTTTCCCTCATCCACAGAGTCCTTACTCAGCATTAAAAAAAAATTCATTTGAATCAGTTTTACTCAGATGGACGAAACTGGAGCCCATTATTCAGAGTGAAGTAAGCCAGAAGCAAAAACAACAATACAGTATATTAATGCATATATATGGAATTTAGAAACACTTAAAGTTTTTTTAAAATTAAAGCATTCAAGCAACAAACATCCAAAATGCTTCAACACCAGTGATAAATTACTTACGCAATTTTTTCTTCTTCAATGCGATTGATCTTTCCTCCAACATAGATTCTTAATTTACAGTCTTTCCATTTTTTTCTGAGAGTCAAGATATAGGGGATAAGGAGTGTTAACCCTGAAAAAAAGAGTAAATTATGACAGAAAGGATGAGCATATCCAATTGAAAGGAGACGAATAGCTTTATATCAGTATTCATTCCCACACTCATAGCTCCTAAATAATTTAAATCTTTAGAGAACCCGGAAATGTTATTCTTTAACTGATACCGTTTTCATATACCTTCCCATGCAGTTTGTTAAATTTATCAACAAGAAATTCTGCTCTCTAGTGTATATTCTGGAATTTTTTACCTCCATCATCAAACAACCACCAAACATCAATTGTGCCTTTTCCCTGCTTCTTTTTAAATTGGGTGCTGGCTTCCACCAGTTTCTGGTTGAACTCCCCAACGTGCATTGACTGGATTGTGTTAATGCCGCTATCTGTAATGAAAGAGAAAGTAGTATATCCATTTGCCTTTTGAGGAAAGAAACAAAATAACTTGCCAATAAATCTATTCAGGAAAAGAGAAGAAGGGTCATGACTGTGTTTTTTATACTTATGGGAAAATAGTGAGCCCTATTCTCCACAAAAAATGATAAAGGTCAAATCCCACAATAACTTAGATCATCTTCCATAGTTCAGAAAAATTTGATATTGATCTTATGATTACAGTTTTTCTTATAGAGTAGTGAATTTTTACAGATCCTTAGTAATCTGTCTCAGTGCAGAATTATTATTTAGACATGTAGCAATGCTAAATTATCTGATACAAAACCCAAAATATCCTCATTTTCCTAAATTTCATATATAACTTAGGTTATAATATCAGATGTACTTAAAAGTATTAATAGAACATGTAGTTATTGGTAACCAAAAGAATCAGAAGTATTCCTTCGCTAGACAATATGTTCATTTGAGCACAATTTTGGTATGAATTCCAGAGATGTCCGGATTGTAAAGGTTGTCAGGGACCTTGAGCAGCTCGACTCTCCATGACCCTTTGGTTCTAACATGGGCCTGGCTTACTCTTCTGCTTTCTTTTCCTGGCATCTTGTAAGCCTAAGGTAAAGCCATTTGAGCTATTTGAATCTCTGCGAATGAGATGAAAAAGCCAGGAAATATGGATTAAAATTACCTCTTCTTGAGTTACAGTTAAGGGTGTACACAAAGTACTTAAAAATATTTTAATGCAATTTCCACCCTAACATGGACACAGTTAAAGTGTACCAGGGAAGTAGGGCACTGTTTGAGCAGAACCCTCATTCCTATTTGCCAGTAGGTGTTTCTTTGCTACACCCTATGTATTATTTCTCATTTCCACATCTTTGAAAGTTGTGACTTCATTGCTCTATTTCAAAGCAATAGTGTCAGCATCCTCTTAGAGCAGAGCTGACAGCCTCGTTAGAGCTTCCTCTCTGATCTAAGAGAGTCTCAGGATGCTCTGTTCTGTCTTTTGCTGTTTTCATGGTTGGGCTACTCAGGTCTGAAGCAATTATCTTGTATTGTTTCTATCTCAGGACCGCTAAAGGAGAAAGTAAATATCTTTACCAAGTGGACCAAACTCTGCCCCCACTTATAAGCAGATCAGAGCATCCAGAGGACTCCTGTATGAGTGCCTGGAAGCCGAGCTGGTCCTGCTCTAGAACTCCAAAGAGTCCTCAACTGACAAAAGCTCAGAGCAGGAAAGGGGCCTACTTCAGAGCTGTGCTTGAAAATTTAGGCATTGGAAACAAAACAGAACATAATTTTGCTTTTCTGAACAATGACTTTCAGAGATGTATGTTTTTGCCAAAAGTACTGTCGTGCAGAAACGGGGTTCCAGAATAAATAAGTTCCACTTTCACTAATAAGAACCTTATTACTTCTCTCCTCCCCATCAGCTAGAGAAGAGTATGGGCTATGACTTCTGAATTTTCCGTTGCTTCTCAGGTTGTACTGTTGCACAGAGCAGATTCAATGGGTAGTTAATTCTTCTCATGACTACACTAAACAATTGAAAAGGAAAGGTGATAGTAGTTAGCATCCAGAGGGTCTTATTCTAGTATTTATACCCGGAAAGACTTGATGGACCTCCAATTTAAGATTCAAGCACATCACTTTTCTAGAAAATGTCATTTTAAGGAAGGTAATACCCAGTAGGTTCTCCCCTAGGCCATCGAATGTTTCTGGCATCCAGGGATACCTCTAAGTATTTGAAGGGGAGAAATGTTTGGGTTTCTCATAATGCTATGTAGATATACAAAAATGTTGTATTACAGGTTAAATTTGGTCCTTGGGTCATAGTAGGAAAATAAGAAAACTGAACCAAACCTTTTCCAGGGTAAAGAGATGGTGTCTTTGAAAGATCGGCTCCTGTCAACCTAGACCAGCAGCCTGCTAAGTCTCAGTTTGGATCTTGCTACTTGACTTGGAGACCTTGCCAAAGAAATGATCTTTCCTGGGCTTCACACTAACGAAGGACGTCATGAACTACAGGACTGTGCGTGAAAGAAACGAACCTTAACATTCTAATTTTCCACCAGCAGAGGTCGCTATGGACCTCATAAAAAACTTTCTGTAAAGAGAGCAATTTTCAAAAAAAAAAATCAAAAATCAGTCATTTGAATCACCTGTTTATAAAACTTATAACAAGGTCTCACTCTGTGGTCCTCCATTCCTGGGATGTACACTGAACATTCAGAGATAAGTGTACCATTTAGCCAAAATCTGGAGGTAAGTAGTGTCAATGAAGTTCCAAGTCCAGAATTGTGGTTTGTGATAAAGATGTAGTTTTGACATTAGAATTCAACCTGGATCCCTTGCTTTCCTGTACCAGTCGACTTTCAGTCTCCTAAAATGTCTGAAAGGTGTGTGTGTGTATAGATAAACCAGTTTCAGTATTAGGTCATGAACTTCTATCCCCTTTATATCTTAACTAAGAACTTTTTTTGCTTCTTATGGTGTTCAATCTGCTTAACCACTATATATATATCTTTGAAACTAAATATTATTTTAAAACAGAGTTTTTACAGTAAGATGATACAAAGGAGTGAATGTTGTTAATAAGTGACAATAACTTCTACCTTTTAGCCATACTATCTTCTCTAAGGAAATGTCTTTTAGTCCTTACCTACACACAATACCCTCAGTATCTTAGACATTGACTGCTGACCCCTGAAGATTCATTTTGGCTCCTTTTTTAACTTTTCTTGTAAATCTTAAAAGCACTTACCTTTCTTAGGAGTTGGCTTAGTAATGTTCAGCTTGCCAGCTTTTTTAAACAAGCCTCGGATACCTCCATTTCCTTCTTCACTTTCATTGTCTTTGATGGTGGCTTCCAAAGCCAGCCGCTCCTGTTCTAATTTCTCTAATTCATCTGATGAAAGAAGACAAAAATCACTTACTTAACTTGGAACAACAAAGTTTCCAGGAGCGGTCTTACTAATGATTTCAATATTGCAAATGGTGTGACTATGCAATTAAATGATTATTTATGCATAAAATGATTTTTCTGAATGGATTTTTAGAAGTAACACATATCAATAAATTGTATTCAGAAAGTAACAACCAGCCCAGAAAACTGGCTCTGTTAAGTTATAATACATGAAGACACTGAGTTTTTTATTTGTGAGGGCAAAGGAGGAGGATATTTAATGCCATCTTTATTTACTACTGGCAAAACAAGATACCAGATCCACTGTATGTAAGATCTTGTAGACTGAAAGCTACTGATTTACTGATCTAAGCTACCAGGCCAAGATATTTTACAACTGGGAGTAACAAAATTACAGAAGTATGCTGGTGTATATCAGACAGACAGCAGTGTCTCCTGAATTGAAACATACAGCTAGAGAATAAGAATTAAAGAAAGAGAACCAGATCTGATAATAAACTTACAGTGAAAAATATTTACCACCACCAAGTCTTTCCAATAAGTAAAATACTTTCTGGAGTGAGCGATTAAAGCAAAAGAAATAAAAGCTGACATTTCTGTGCGCCTGTCAGAGTCCACATTACTAAAAAGGGCCTCACAACACTTGAGTCTGCAATAAGAGTCAAGCTGTGTGAAATGTCCTGTCCAGGATTTAGACCCACTCTCCAAGCTTTGATGCTGGGTCTGGATGCCTTTTATCTTCCCTGGATTCTGATGGTGACAGAAAGTTCCTAGCTGCTAAGTAATGCATTGCATCCCTTGCTGGCCTCAACCCGCATGGATCAGGGCAGTCATATGACTGTGCTACAGACTGATGGACATTCTTGCTTACAGCAGTAAGGTGAGAGTCTTGTCAGATCCCCTCATCTTCTTGCCTGTTGAGAACAGAGCCTTCGAAAATGAGCTAGGTTTGGAGGAAGAGTAGCAAACCTAGATTCAGTGTTACAGCACACTGGAAGGGCTTCTGTGAATGTCAACCCTAGGAGCCTGTTGCCTTTTCTTTCTGGGAAGTGAAGCTATACAAACTCTAGATTTATCAATTATGTACTAACTAAATCTGTCGGGACAGTCACCTCCCTAGACGGTGCTGTTATTCAGCTACACAGAATTGTCTGGCCCTTTTCCAGGTCCCAGAGATTAATCTTTTGCCAGTGGCATGAGATTTAAGGTCAAATCATCCGTGTGATTTCCCCAAAGCTTCAGTGGTTCTCAAGATCAGCAGCTATAGAAAATCTAAGAAATTAGATGAATGGCATTAAATCTTAGACAGGAGTTGCTTACACCTGACTTTCGAAAGGTGAACACACACTGTGTTACACTGGGGTCATAACCAATTACAGCTCTGCTGCTGGCTTCATGTGACACTGGGCAAGTGTTACTTTTCCTATGCCTCTGATTTCCTATCTGTGAAATGGAAAATCATAACCCCTCGCCTTTCCCACTTCCTAGTTTGCAAAAAGAATAAGCAACAGGTCCTGCATGGTGCTTTGTTGCTCCTTAGAGAACAAAGCAATGAGTGCATTTCTATAGGCAGTGTATTTATGCAACTTCTGGAAATGGGCTTAGTCATGCAAAGCAAATCAAGGACTTTGAGAAGCCTGGGAGTTATTTTACAAGTTAATTATTATTGTACTTTCTTTGGGTGCCAGGGTCTGTGCTGCACATTATTCATTCCCAAACAACTCTGAGAAAGTTATTATTATTATCCTCATTTTGTAGGTGAAGAAACTGAGGCTCAGAAAGTTTAGGTAATTTGTCTGATGTCACCCAGCAAATCACAGGGTTCCAGTGCAAAGGAGTCTGCTTGACTCCGAATTCTGTATGCTATCCAATATGAAGACCTTCTGCTGTTGGCTTTTTGCTATTATTTCAAAGTTGTTTTATTAACCTCCAACTCTTTATCCTCAGATGAACCTAAACACTCAGGTACATGGTGTAATGCCAAGCTAATTCCCCAAAACTTTGGTCTCTTCCAAACTGTGATTTTAAATAGAAGACCCTAAGGATACAGGTACATATGGCAGGCTGCCCCAGAGCAGCAGCTTCACTGTCCTGGGTGATGGTCCCCCAGCTGTTGCCCACTCTGTGGGGTGTTGCAAAGGGTTGACTTTGGGGTAACCTATTCTTTGCAGTCATCTGGAAGGCAAGTATTTGCTGAGCTCCTCTAGGGGCAACTGCAAAATTTGCACTGGAGAGAGGATTCTTTTCGCTTTCTTTTCTTGGCAGGCTCCAGCATACCCTGTGATTAGCCACTAGTTGCCATGTTCTTTGTCCTCTAATTTGGACAAAGGAGGGGAAAAATAAATTCTCCTTTGTAAGGATTCAGCTGGCTAAGTGAACTGGGAGCTACTCCAATAATGTGCTTGGAAAGTATGTGCAAAGCCCATCCTGGACAGAGCAAACTGCAAAATCCCAGGCCTGCGAGACAAAACCAGACTTTGTGTGAGCGAGTCAGATTCAGCAGTTTCCTCAAAGACAACAGAGACAGAGGTTGACAGAGTCTGTTCTAAAGGCTAAAGTCTGCCTGCTTGGACATCTTGGACTTTCAGATCCACACAGTGGTATGGTCACTCAAAGTGATTTTGCAAACTCTTCTTAAAGTTAATTCTTAATTATGCACTTTGTAGGTGATCTGAGGCCTCCTTCTGTGCACTCCCTCCTTTTCTCTTTTCAGTGCTAAATAGAAGTGACATTTGATTATCTATTCTCCTGCAGTATCTATCTGGCCTACTGCTTGCCTCTGTTTGCATGCGAAATCACGAGCAGGCTTTGTCAAACATTTCTTTCAGCTGGAGCACTGGCTAGCTGACTTGTAAAAGTGTGCCTTTAATCACAGGAGAGATAAGGCAAGGGAATAGGAGTGGGTAGATGTGATGACTGCCATGAGGCTGATTGAAAATTACTCATTTCGTCACCGCTACCACCACCACCACCACAGCCATTACATTGTGATATTCAGGATTCACAATGCTCTTTCCAATAGTGTCTTATTTCATCCCAGCATGAGTACTAGGATGAAAGCAGAGCTAATAGCATTCTCCCCCATTCCCCCTCCCCCATTTTACTGTGAAGGAAACTTGGGTTTAGAGAGTTCAAGTGATTTGTCCGAGGTTGCACAGGTGGTGACCCCAGGCTTCTGTTTCCAATTGTAGTGTTCATCCCTCTACTGTCCTTCACCAGTGATGTGCCCTGACTTCCAGTATCTCCCTGATGAAACAATACCTAGTCTGCATGTTTTGAAATAAAACCATCTTCAAACTTCTCAGTTGAGAAATTTCTATAACATTTCATATTTTAATAATATTCTTCTTCCAACTTTATTCCACTAACTAAACTATGTGACATGGAATAGAGTTTTAAGATACATGTCTATTGTAACCCCACTAATTTGTAAACTCCTGGAGGGTAGCTTATGTCATATTTCATTACCACCACTTACTGAGAGTTTACTTTGTGTGAAGTACAATGCCAAACACTCTGCAGCCATCATACCCTTTAATACAAAACAACAAACCTGTGAGGTAGGTATTGCAGTTATTCCCATTACGGTAATTGAATATGAATCCAGACCTGTCTGATTCCAAAGCCTGTGCTTAGGCTTCCCAGACTCCCTCTCAAGCATTCTTAGACACGTTCATGCCTCACTAGTGCCCATCACCACAACCACTCAGGAATATTTTGCTGAAATAAAAGAACAGGTCAATGCTGTTTCATATGGTGGAATACATTTGACACAGTTATCTCTATAAAGGAAGAAAAACAAGTGAAGAGCTGTCAGGGGTGGGGGTGTGTATGATGTGTATGCATGGAGGGGTGTTGGTATAAAAGACAATGTTTGAAAGAAGGAGAGTTCATGCCTTGTACAGAGTTACAAGAAGAGGGGCTGAGAGCAGCTAACAGTATAGATCAGGCTGGCACATGACAGAGGTAGGACATGTGGGATTAACCCTAAGAATGAGAGACGAGGAAAAGGGCTCCTTACCCTGAATTGGCCACCATCTGGGCATTGGTATGACTCCGAATCTTGCATACTAGATAGTTTCATATTACATCATATTTACAAAGCCATACTGCTTGGGAGAGAGAGTAAGAGCCTACCTTTCTCTCATGCCAAGATTAAGAGAATCCCTGAGGTTCTAATGATGGGAGAGAAAAGCATAGACTTTCAGGATCTATCAGTTGAGTGTGAGTTTCTAACCAAGGCTTCCTACATACCCCCAAACAGTTCTCATAGGAAGAACAAAGAGTGAAGTCTGAGCTGTAACCCCATGCAAATACCAAAACCACTCGAACAGCAGTTGGTTTATTTTCAAGTGCTTTATAAATTGATTGTATGGCAACCAACTGCAGTGACTATTTTGAAATTCAATTTAGTTGTCAAGACTGCCTCGAATGGTCTATTTCCAGTCTTTTCCCCCCCCTCTTTTAACATGTCTTTTAGAAATAGGCAGGATTCTACAATTGAAATTCAGTCTGAATCTTCAGGATAGAGAGTAGTCAATTACCTGACAACAAAAGAGAGAGCAGGGAAACCCACTGAGGGATTGCGTACTCTCTGACTTCACAGCATCCTTTTCCTTTATTAATTATTAAATTATGATTCTTTCTTGGTCAATCAACTCCAAGCTGTAAATGCTCACATGAATCAATGTGCCATGCCCCAGGTGAAGTTTAGCTGAATTGAAGGCAGGAAACAGTCCTGCAGTGGTGGCCTTCCAATCAAGTAATTATTTACTGCACTGCCATCTGTCTTTATTTTGCTAAGCCACTCCATCAGACACAGCAGAATCCTCGCGCTCTGAGATGGTCATACATCGTGCAGTACTTCCACGGAACTCTTGACCGCAATATATTGCAAATCACGTCTCATCACCTTATTTCCTACCAGTACAATTTGGACTCTGTGTTGTAGTTGGCAACTTGCTAAATACCCCTGGGAAGTGAGCAATATGAAATACTGCATTTTTTTGTGTGTTGTCAGGCAATAAATTAACTTCTTAAGAGAAACTATCAGCCATCAGTATTGGATGAGTTGCTGCAGTATACAAGTTACAATGCTATGAGCATCAATCTTATTTACATAAAAAAATTATTCTCCTCACATAAGCCTGTGACACAGTATAGAAATAATTGTCATTAGCTGGTAAATTACCTATAAAGTTGATTTCTATTCACTGCTTTATTAACTACCGTATATGAGCACTCTGAATTGCTAATATTTCCTTTAAATTATAATCTGTGATGACACCGTGGTGTCGGTGTTGGAAAAGCTATGATGATAATCATTAACATATTGTAATGCAATACTTAAGATTTATCAGGCTCTTATTAAGCCCTGTATTACAGTATAATACAATGAAATGCAAGCTTATTTCTTCCAATTCAAAATCTAATATGAGGGTTGTGGCATAAATTACATTAACTTCAAAACAATGCATAGAAATGTGGGGTAAAGTTAATTTCTATCATTATGCTGCTGTTTTTCTGTAGGTTCATGTATTTGTGTAATGTTGTTTTGGTTTACTCTAGATAATTGGTACTTATAATTATTTTATTATCATCCTACTGCATTTTTCCTTCCTTGACTAAGAAGCAAAAATATTTCAAACATCAAAGTTGATATAAATCAGATAATTCCCTTGGGAAATTAAAAGGGGATGCAGTTCACTGCCAGGATTCTTTCAGAAATATACAGAACTTGCTGGCTGTATTGCTTTATAGAACTAAATTGACAGGGCATTTTGGCAGATGGAGCAGTGAGGAGTGGGAGCTGCATCACATCTTTCAGCCTGAAGAGATCAACATACAAAACAAATGTGTAATTTAATACAAATTATAGTTTGCATTCTTATTTTTTAGCTGGAAAAACAGGACAACTCAAAAGGTAGAAAAATTAAACTAAAATGTAGAAGTTAACAAATCAGGTTTCTCAATATTAGGTTCTTGTGATTGTCCTCAGCATCATGTTTATTTTACCATAGTCAAACAGCCCCTGTGCTGGGTTTTTTAAGGAATAGATAGAAATGGCTTTGTTCCATTCCTATCTCTCAGATGTCACCACTGCTTCTCATTATGTAAGTCATTGTCCTCTAGTTCTCCTCTTTTAAAAGGTAGAATAGAAGCTTCAGATAGACACAGGTTTGAATCTTTGCTCTACCAATTACTGGTGCTGTGAATCTTAGCTAAGCCTCAATTTTATAAGCTGTAAAATGGGGACAATGTATTTGCTTGATAGGGGAGTTGGGATGATAACTGTTATAATACATGTGAACATGAAGCATAACACATGGCACATAGTAAGTGCTCAAAAATGTTAGCTATTATTGCTTTTAATGCATTACATTCTGTTAGGAAGGAATATAAATTAATAATGACTATCACATAGAATTAGTATATCTGACCTGAGATGTAAAAGGTCCATGAAAAAGAAAAGGGACATGAAAAGGAAGGTTGAAGGCATGAAAGATAACCTTAACACAGCAATTTTGCATAGGATGGATTCTACTCTGAGTTTTATTTTTTGAAGTTCTTCACGCAGAATTATAGAGTATACATATCAGATAGTGATTCTCCATCTTACAAAAATGCTTGATTTCTAATTTCTTCTTTCTCCTGCTCTCTTGCAACAAAATAATTGTTACATCATATAACTCACCTGATTCACTAATGGTCCCTTCTATTAGGATGAGACAGAGGTGAAATGCCCCCCAAAAAAGACTCTGAACCTATCAGCCACTTGCACTCTCAAATCTCTTGCAGGCTTTTCCTTTCTGTGAACCTACCCAGCAAAACCCTGATCCTCTCAATCCCAGAGATCAAATGCCACTAGAGAAAAAGTGGACAACTAGCAAAGTTACTCCAGCTTCACAAAGGGAATTGAGAATATTGTGAATGATCTTACTCAGTTTATCACTCCTGCAAATCCACATAACTTTTCATCAATCCTGACTTCTTTTGTTCCAGTTTTAGAAGATGAAGCAGTTTTCTTCTATGTCACACCTTGATTCTTCCTGCTCCTCCAGGATCTTATTCCATGGCCATCTCGTTCTTTACCCTCATCTCCACTCTCCTACTCTCTAGAACCCACTTCTTTTTTCACCTAAAAACAAACACTTCTCCTATTTTAAGGTCCATAGTAGACCTCCTCAACCTTAATCCTCTCCTTAGCTCCTAATGGTGGGCCATATCCACATTCTCTGCTTCATCATCTCACATCCCTAACCCACTGCGCTCTGGATTCTGTCAACACTTGTTCTAAGATTATCTGTGCCGTGTCAAATGTATTTCATTTGCAATTTACTGGTATTTTTGCTGTATTTGATTATGCTGATGGTTCGCATTCTGAGCACTCATGACTTCCATGACAACACAGACTCCTGGTGCCTTTTCGTCTCTGGCCACTCCTTCCTCCATCTTCCTTTGGGACCTTTGTCTCGTGCCTTAGGGCTCTCAACTCTTACACACTTTTTGGGTTGTATTTTCCAGTGTCACAGTTTCAATTTTCATCTTAATCACGATGTTCCCTGTATTCGTTTGGTAGAGCTGCCATGATAATAGACCATATATATGGGCAGAACACAACTGAAATTTATTTTCTCGCAGTTCTAGAAAATAACACCAAGGCCAAGGTGTTGGCAGGGTTGGATCATTCTGCGGCCTCTCTCCTGGGTTTGCAGATGGCCGTCTTTTCCTTTTGACTTCATGTGATCTGTCCTGTGTGCTTGTCAGTGTCCTAATCTCTTTTCATGAGGACTCCATTCACATGGGATTAGGACCCAACCCACAGATCTCGTTTTACCTTACCTCTTTGATTAAAGACACTGTCTCCAAATATAGCCACATTCTGAGGTTAGGACTTACAACACACAAATCCTGGGGGTATAAAATTTGACCCAAAACATCTAAATCAACATCTCCAGTTCAGATTTGTCCTTTAAGCCTAGGACTATCTATCTATTGGGCATTTCCAGTAGGATTTCCCATAGGACATTGTTTACAACTGAACCAGACATCTCTTCATTACACCCACTACTCTTCCTCTTGTGGTTCCCATTTCCACTAATCACACCACTGCTCACTGTCAGCCAGGGAATCTTTTTCACTTGTCCCTCTCTCACATCCCACACATCCTATCAAACCCAAAAGTCTGCTTTTTGTACCTCCAAAGTACACTGTCCTTTTCTCTCCATCCCCTGAGAGAGGCTGCTCTAGTTCAGGCTGTCACCTGCTCTGACTTTGATTATGAAAATCTTTTTGATTTATATTTCTGTCTCTGGTCTAGTCCTCTTCAAGTCCATCCTCCATGTAAGTGAAAGAGTATGAGATCTAAAACTCAAATTTTACTGTATTATTCCCTCCCTTCAAATCTCTTCAGTCATTCCTCACTGTCCATAGAATATGGTCCACGTGTTTTAATATGGCAAATGAGCCTTTTGAAATCAGGATCTTTTATCACCAGCCTTATATTTCACTGTGATCTGCCTCAGTAATATGAATGTGCTTTCAGTTGCCCATATGCCTCATTCCTCCATAGTCCCTTATCTTTACTAGTGCTCTCCTCTTTGCCAAGAATGCTGTTGCTCAAATTCTCATTTTTCTCTCTCCAACCATTGCCTAGTTAGCTCCTACTTGGCCAGGAAGCCTTCCTGGAGTTAAGTGCCCCTTTTTCCTTGTCCATAGTATCCTATTAATATACCTATTATCACACTAATAGTGCACCCATTTCCATTACAAGGCTATGAATCCTTGACGATACAGACTCTTAATAGTCTTAGTCTACCCAGCACAGCAATATACACCATACCTGGTACACAAGCGGTTACCCCCAAATATCCTTCTATTTTAGTGTCATCTTGTCAGTGGACTCCATTGTGAAGTTCAGCTAAAGAGGTGAGTCAAGGATTAGTGCCCTCTCCTAGTCTTTTACTGACTCTTTAGATGTGTCCTTCACTTTATACACAAGAGGGTATGTTTATACTCTAAGACTTAACAAGGAGTTTATGGAATCCTCTACAGGGAAAAAGCAGAATCACTAATCTGAATTAGTGTTTCTGTCTCTGACTTAGATTAGTGATTCACAGCATGATACATTCAGGCTCATTTCCATATTAACTACAAACCAGATCATAGACTCTTAAACAAAATGCATGGTTTTCCAAAGAAATAATTAATCTTCATTTTTTGAAACACCTTACAAAAATTAATTTGGCAGTTTACTTCACCAAAAGTATTTCTTTTTAGTGATACTAGGTTTGTGGTTTTGCGAACAGAAGACTGATAACTGCCCTGAATTATTCTATATTTCTGGTTAGCAAGACAAACACCACTTATGTTAAAAATGAGAAAAACACAGGGAAAGGGTACCCACCTCGTGTCAGGGCAAGAACATTGTCCTGACAAGAGCTAGGTTGTTAGCAGGTTTTGTCTGTATTGGGGTCTGCAGTATCCCCTCGCACCTAGAAAAATGCCAGGCAGGGAGTAGGTGCTCAATGGTTATCTGGTTGTTGAATAAAGAAAGCACGTACCTTGCACCTGAAGAACCTGGGAGATGTCAAACCCTTGGCTGATTCTGACTATGACAACACCAATCTCAAAATCAAATGCATCACTGAAAGTGGAAACAAAATAGTTAGTGATTTAAATGACTCACTTAATCCTCAAGATTTGGACTCATACTAAACTTCTAGGATTTTCATGTAATTAAACTACAAAAATTTACTTTTGAACATAGCCAAGAGTTGATGCTTTTTCTGTTTGTTTGTTTTCCCTTTATGTCTTTTAAAAATGTATTCTGAGGAAAGGTAACTAACTCTTATTCAAACAATACGATCAACTAGAATTTTATAGAATTTTGATTATTTAAAATATTTGATTCTTTTCTAATGTGAACAAAACAGATGTTCACTGAACAGACATTTCAAGGCCACAAAGACCCTTTGAAATTATCAGCCAAACTGCTTACCCATTGAGGGAGAATCCTACAACATTTTTGTCAGCAAGTTCCCAGTTAAAAATGTCTCCAGTTCCTCTAAGAAACTTTCATAGTTGACTTTAGAGAGACCGTCTGAAGTAACACCTTTTCAAGGCAACTCTATCCTGTTGAAGTTGGCTATTGTATCTTCTCTAAACCCAACCCAATAGAAATAGACTATCTAGAAGGGAAAGAAACACTAGCTCTTTTATCTCCATTCTTATAAAACACTTTTTCCCTGCCCTTAAATATTGGGCAAACCAATTGGTACTTTGAGTTCATCTGAAATATTCTCCTTGGGAGTTCCTCTGTTCAATCTTTTATGGATCTGAAGCCCAAAGATACTTTTCATTTGGTCACCCTTTCCCAGAACCTATGGAGATACGCAAAAAAAAGTCTCTTGCCAAAGTAAACCTGAATTTTCAAATAGTAATATAAATAAGTTCAGTATAGTAGAATATCCATTCAAAATTTGAACCATAAGTGAACTTCAGTTAAAATAATAGATTCATTCTAGCAAAAGTTCCACAAAGTAATATCATGATAGATCTTATTTCTAAGTGTCCTTGATTATAACAAGTAGACAGTGTGTTCCACAAAAGGTATCTGAATTCTGCGTTAGGCAAAATTATCCAGGACCAGGATAGTAGTATAATGACAAAGGTCCTTAAAAGTAAAATTTGGAAGCAGAGGACGAGGTCAGAGCAATGTGGTGAGAGAAGGACTTAATCCATCAAAAGCTGTAAAGATGGAGACAGAGGCCATGAGCCGTGGGAAGCCTCTGGGACGTAGGAAAGGCAAGGCTAGGAATTCTCTCCTAGAACCTCCAGAAGGGAAAACAGCCCAGGGAGTTGGTATAAGGCTTTTTTTGTTTTAATTGAAGTAGAGTTGATTTACAATGTTGTCTTAGTTTTCAGTGTATAGCAAAGTGATTCTGTTATATATCGATATTTTTTTCTGTATTCTTTTACATTATAGTTTATTACAGGATATTGAATATAAGTTCCTGTGCTATACAGTGGGACCATGTTGTTTATTTTATATATAGTAGCTTGTAGTTATTAATACCAAACTCCTAATTTATCTCTCCCCTACCTCCTTTCTCTTTGGTAACCTTAAGTTTATTTTCTAAGTCTGTAAGTCTATCTGTTTTGTAAATATGTTCATTTGTATTATTTTAGATTCCACATATAATTGATATCATATGGTATTTTTCTTTCTCTTTCAGACAGTCAGACTTTTAACCTACACTTTTATAAGCTAACACATTTGTGTTGTTTTAAGCCACTAACTTTAAGGTCATTTGTTTTGACAGCCCATGAAAACTAATACAGAGTCTAATTAAAATTAAATCATACTTCTGAATGTTATGAAATTAAAAATCTTTAACTCAAAGAAAATGATGTCAATAAAATATTGTACTATTGTAGTGATACCCCTTTATGTTAATAATAACACTGTGCTTTAAATCATTAAAAAAACAATGAAAAAGTTAGAGAAATACAAAATGGATATCTGATTGTCTTCCTTCTGTATTGACCCCATTTGCTGTGGTAATAAAATCATTTACTTTATCAAGCCAGCTAAGTTTTATACTAGTACAAATTTGATCCACCTTAACACTAACTTTTATTACCAATTATTAATTTGTATAAAAGCCAGGAGACTCCCCAGCTTAATATTAATGGGTTTGATTATTTTGGTTCTTTGAAATTTTAGAATATTTCAGATGGTAGAGAGGTTGGAAGATGAACTCAGATAATTTTATATCACTAATGGATTCTTTGACTGAAGATTCACATATTTTTTCCTTTTTATTCCACCCCTCTTTGTTCCTAAAGATGAGGATGAAACTTTACTGAAGAATCAGGATCACAGAGTGTGGATCTAGTCCATTTCTAAGAATGTCTGGTCAGCAATTAACTGGGATTTTAAATATATCAAAAAGCTGTTTGCTAAGCCTGGCAAAATTCTGTCCCTGATCACCTGGTTTAGCCTTAACGTTAGAGTACCAGTCGGAGCCAGATAGCAGCACACGGCATCCAGATGTTATATGTTTAGGGAACACAGTTCAGGAGGATGCATTTAATATGTGGGTTCCCCATGTTAAGGGGACTGTTAAATGATTGTTTGGTCAGTAATGCATATACTTTCAGAAGATGAAAACTATTTTTTTGTATTTCTTTTTAATAGGACTAATATGGGAATATTTTGTTGTGTTCCCTAAATCTCCCCCAAATAACGGTAAATGTGATGCTCATTCTAGCAGGGGCCAGAAGACAGAACCTGATATAAGAAGCACTGTGTATATACATGTTTTGAAGGGGTGAAGAATTTTATCCTGTGTATTATGGAATCCTAGGTGCAGTCAGAACTCTTGGCATGTTCTCTACCCTGTGGTATGAAATCAGACAGAGGAAATATTCCGCTTTCTGAGCTATGACACAAAAGATGGCTGTTAGGCCTAGCTAATATCCTCCTTGGGACAAAGCTGGTTAAGTATTTTCAGGCCTGGAAGAGAGGCTCAATTTTCTAGAATTGTCACTGAGGACACCCTGAGTTGCTCTGTATGTATAGTATTTGTCTTCTCTTACTCAAAAGAAGGAACAAAGCCAGGTAATATTTTGGGTATACATGTGCTTTTAAAGGTTGCTTAGCATTGTGATCGTGAACTTGGTTGGTCTTGGGTCAGAATTCCAGCTCTGTCTCTTGTAAAACTTGTCATTTTCTACCTTTCACTTAATTTTTAATGTCTATGTCTCTACTCATAAAATCAGAACAGTAGTAGTCCTTACTTCAAAGGCTTCTTGTGAGGATTAAGTGGGATAATTCACGTTAAGGACATTAGCCTGGTGCCAACTAGTCTTTTAAGGATTAGCATTATTATCCCTATCCCATGACTTCTTCCATTTTTAGATATTAGACGTCACATGCATTTTAAACTCACTTTTTGTCCATAAACTAACACTGTTACCTGTCAGAGACACCTTACATGTGGATCTGTGTATCACAAAGGGAGAGGTGAGGCTCAAGATAAGATCACTGAAATTGAGCACACCAGCCAACCCAAGGTTCCAACTGTTTTGAAAAAATAATTCCTTCTTTACCTAGTTGTCCTCTCCTTTTAATCTTGTAAATAGGTTTTAAGACTGTAACTCTTAATATTTACCTTTTTCTCTGACACTGAGTTTTCCCCACCCCTCCTCCTCTGATGACACGATTCCCTCAAGTTTTAGTACTGGCAGTGTTTTTCCACTTTGCTAAAGAGTTTGGAGTACCAGGGGAATGTCGTCTTCTCAGGCAATTTATTCTGTACAACAGTGTCAGTTATGTACTGTGCTGGTTAGTGCTTTACAAATAAGAGTACGTCTTGAAAGCCATCACTTACTGTATGATTCCCACGTAGTTTTCAATCTCTGTCAGGGGAGCCTTCCTCCAATTTTTTTTATATCCAATCACCAGAGTGTTTGGTTTCATTCTTCCTAAGCCCGAGGCCTAAACAGAGGAGATAAACACATGGGCAATTCTTACCAGACCAGGAAGCTACCTCTGCAAATGAAAAATAATGTCCAAAAGAGCACTGAAGTAATGTTCTGAAGATTAGATTACATTTTAGTGCATGTCCTTCATGCCCGTACCCAAGCATAAAATAGAAAGATTAGTTCTAAATCATCTCAGCCATAAATGGATTTTAGATGACAGAAATGTAGCTTTTCTAAATTAGCAGTCATTTGCATTTCTTCTGATACACTCATTAAAATGGTTCAATAATTTAAAATCAAGTGAGGGTTGGCTTAACTGTTGGCATGCGTGTTGTAACTTAGTGGTTCAAAGCTTATTTCCACCTGCTATATCCATAATGTCATTCGCAATAAAATGCATGTTTGGAAAATTCCTTTATAGAATAATCACTGAAACTTCTACTTACATTATTTATTGAAGAATAACTGAGCTACGTTTCCAGAACCTAATCCTCTTACATTACAGTATCATTAATAGCCATCTTCCATACCAGAAGTTTCATTCCCCCCATTAGATGACAGGATATGGCTTCCAGCTAATTAAATTTAATCTGGCAATATTACTGAGCACCTATTCATTGCTAAGTGCTATGTTAGGTGCTGTGAGAGAGTAGTGAGACACATTCTCTGGCCTGAAGGAGTTTAGAATAAGATTGAGGTGACAGATACATACAAATAATTATTATTAATGTGCAAATGCAGTAAGAAATCATATGGAAGTGTAAGGGGAGAAAAATTGAATGGTTTCTTGGGAGAGCTGGCATTTGTTTTGGATCTTGCAGGTTGGTTAGACATTGCCAAGTAAAAGTAAGGGGAGCAGCGGAAGTGAAGGAAGGATATTCTGGGTCATGGGAATAGTGAAACAAGTGACAAAAACGGGACATTTTTGTCTCAGAGTGGGACACTGAAGGGACATTAACAAGTGAAAAAAAAGATAGGCATTGATAGAAGGTTCCTGAAATAAGCTTTGCCTCTACTTCATTTTGTGTGTTGCCCTTAGAAATGTACTGGTAGCAAAACAGCTCCTTAGAGCTGTCTTCTGACCCTTGGCAGATACACGGCAGTATGGATGTAGTGTTTTCCATGACTATGATTTGAGGATGTGGCCATTCATGTCAAAATTTTTTAGATGCAAAGAAGGTTTTATTCAAAATGGTATAGTTGTCAGTGCTTCCCTTTAATACCACTCTGTCCTGCCCTTTTTGACATGACCTCTCTTACTCCATTTTTCTCTGAAGAAATTCGTCAAGTTTTTTTTTTTTTTTTACAATTTCTCCGGATTAATAGGTGAATTGTTTTACATATCAATGTCTTCCTCCTTCATGTTCTTATTCTATATTTGTTGTCTCATTCTTAGTTGATATTCTTATTATTTCACTAACCTTCCATGATAATTTTACATTAAATGTGTAACCTTCCCAACCCATTTAACCAAAGAGATACTGAAAAGTAACTTGCTACTGAAATATCAGCATCTTGCAATGACATCTATTTCCATGGTTTATCAAATTAGTAACAGGTGAAAAGAGGCTCATTGGTATTCAGAAGAAGGCAATAGGTTTTTCAGAAATGGTTTCTCTGCACGTACAGCTACTTTGTTCTTTGGGGATACCAGAGACAGGAATGCATCAAAAACTCTTATTCTCCAAAATATTACATTTTGATCCACGTGTTTTCTTTCCGGCCTATATAAGCCATCAGAGTTAACTGGATGCAATCCTGAATTTTGACACTCCTGTAGATGGCAATTCTGAAAGCTAAGTATATCATTTAGTATATGTACAATCAGGTTTTTCCAACAACATTGAAGTCCAAATTAAACCCTACAATTGCTGAGGTTTTCTTAGATTGTTTTAGAATTCTCTGGCACTCTAAATTTAGAAAATCAGAACTAGGGAAAGATGCTATATATTATAAAAGGAGAGGAAAAAAAGGAAAGACTAAGGGAGAAAAGATGGAAGAACTGTGAGCTTTAGTGTTAAACCACAGAGATTATTACATTTTATTTAACATTCTGGAAATAATTAAGGAGGAGAGGGAGATTTTATGCCCAGATCACCAGACATTTATTTAGTCCAGTCTTGCAGCTGCTCTCACACCATTTGCAAAAGAAAAAAGGAAAAGAATGCCTGACTTGAGCCTTGCTATATGCAGTATGAGATGTAAAAATAGTTTGAAGTTTTAATAGGATCTTGAATGTCGTCAACTATCAGAACAAATTTGCATTTCAATAAGTATGAGACAGACTATATGCTGTTGGCCAAAGGCAACCTCATTTTCCATTTCCAGTGTATCACTCATAGTTCACTGTAACAGAACCTCTCTGCTTCTGTTTTAGCTTTGCCTATCCCCAGGAATTCGAAATGAATTCCTTAACCATCTGTGTTTATCTCTGATGCTAGTCTGCCTAACTGCAGCCGTTCCATTGGGGAGCTTCCTTGCAATGGAGTGCTAATTGTCTTTTGCCTCTGTACTCATTCCCTCAGTGCCAGCCTTACCTGAAGGAGACTTCGGACACCATCCCTGAAACAATCTGCCGCCACTGCTGCATAAAATGCCTTGATTTTGTTCTTTATAAGCCAGGCCTGCTTTTTTGCCATGCCACTGTTCATCTCTTTAACACAGAGCTTGCGCGGTCCCTGTATGACACAATGAAATATTGGTTAGAAGCCCTGCTATTATACATCGCACTGCTGTTGTTTTCTAAAGGACAAAAATAGCCAGCAATGCCTTATTGGGTTAAGAAATGGGAAAGAGGGGAAAACACCTCACTAAACTGGCTTCACAGACATTCAACCTTCTGGAAAGAACCTGGGCTGCTCACATTACTCACTTTCCATGCAGAATGTCTAGATATATTAGCACCTGCTTAATTAACTGCCCATTCTTTGCTTTTTTACGGGGTGAAGACACCCTTGTATCACTTTCCTCTGTGTAATATTGATATGCGTGTGTGCTCAGTCACTAGAGTCATGTCTGACTTTTTGTGACCCTAGGACTGTGGCCCACCAGGCTCCTCTGTCCATGGGGATTCTCCAGGCAAGAACACTGGGATGGGTTGCCATGCCCTCCTTCAGGGGATCTTCCTGCCCCAGGAATCAAACCCACATCTCTTGTCTCCTGCATTGGCAAGTGGGTTCTTTACCATTAGCACTACCTGGGAAGCCCAGTGTAGACATATTCCATTTCAAATGAACATTTGCCATTACTCAATAAAGTTAATGGAAATAGATGTTCACATACCTATGGCATAGGAAGAACAGAAGAGATTAAGATAAAAGGAGGCAGGTGTTGTGGTGGTAGATGAAGCATTTTAAAATTTTAAGATTTGAGTTCTGGAAACTCATTTTAATTAAAGTTTCTGTTGTCTCTCCTTCCTTAGCCGTCCAAGCTAGTTTTATTCTTTGCATGTTTCAAATCAACCCCAAGAGTATTTCTGATTATCTACCGTGTGCCTGACAAGGGTACAAATCTACTATTTTTCTGAAAAATTCTTTCAGTTGATGGAAAGATTTTATTGAATTGTTTTAGATTTCTTACTAACCACCTAAGATCTTGGTAAAATGCACTGAGTAGGACTGAAATAGGGCTGAAGATTCTGCATTTCTAACAAACTCCCAGATGCTGCTGGTCCTCAGACCATGCTTGGAGTCATAGTTTTAAAGGGTCTTGGATTAGAGAGAAAAGGCTTGGTATGTATGAAAGAGATCCCAGGTTTTGTGGTCAAATAGAACTGGGTTCATTTGGCCACTCTGGAGGTAATTAATGATGTCTGAGCTTTGATATATTATTCCAGAAACAGGGATCAAATAGCTATCCTGCAAGGTTATTTCAAGTAGTCCTGATAAAGTATCTGGAATGATGTCTGGAATGTAGTAAGTGCTCATCCAAAGTTGATTTTTATTATATTAAATAAGTGCTCACAATCTCAATGAAGTCCCAGACCTAAGCTCACCAGTGTTCTACAATAGAGCTGAAAGAGTGCTGAACTGGGAACAGAGTGTAGGGTTTAGATCTGGCTCTGACATTAACTAGCTGATACGTTAGGTGTGCCATTCGTTTTCTCTCCGTTTGGGCTCTACACTGGTGGCTCAGACAGTAAAGAATCTGCCTGTGATGCAGGAGACCTGAGTTTGATCCTGCATCTCCAGGGGATCTTCCCTGTGGGCTGGGAAGATCCCCTGGAGAAGGGAATGGCTACCCACTTCAGTATTCTGGCCTGGAGAATTCCATGGACTGAAGCCTAGAAGGCTACAGTCCATGGGATTGCAAAGTGTTGGACACGACTAAGCAACTAACACTTTCACTTCTATAAGAATAATAAAACTGTCTAGGCCATCACCATTCAGTATGATTAGCCTTATCCACATGTTGCTGCTGAGCATTTGAAATCTGGCTGATCCACATAAAAATGTACTGGGAATGTAAAACATTCACTGGATTTTGAAGCCCTAGTATGAAAAACAAGAATGTAAAATGTCTCATTAATGTTTTTATATACATTGAATGTTGAACTAGTAACCTGGATGCATTGCATTTACCTGTTCCTTTTTACTCTTCTTGGTTGTCTACTAGACATTTTTAAATTACATTTGGGGCACATATTGCATTTCTATTATACAACACTAGATGTAATTTGGGGTCACTTCCATTTTAATATTCTATTTAAATTGGATCAGATTCTTTTTGTACTTATTTTTACTAGAATGCTTTCTAGACCATAACAACATACCAAAGCAGTTTGGATAACTTACAATTCAGTTAAATAAAAGAACCTCCAATGAAGATGGAGAAGGTACATAGGAAGGATAGTTATTAAACCAGAAGACCTAGCCTGAGGAAAGATATGTCATTATAGATCAAATTTTGCTTAGGATTCTGTCAATGCATTTCAACCACTAGTCCTTCTTGGGCATTCTAGACACCGTCAGTTGCAAAAGAAATAAGAAATATTTTCTTCAGGAAAGCTGAATGGTAACAATAACCATGAGATAGAAAAATAACCAATAGCTAGGAAAGGTATCAGACCATCGGCATATTGAGTTGTACCACAACAACTTTGAACCTCTGGGGAAACTGGCATTTATTTAAATAAATATAGTCTAATGTATATCTATTAGTAATAAAAAAATCCAGATTAAACATTAATTGTGACACAGAGAGATTTACTTTAATGCCTAAATTTGCCCTATTGATAAGTTATAAAAATATTTCATGCAGAGACTCTCTTTGCTAAAAGCAATTACAATATCCTGGTAGCACATTTATTAATGTGAGGCAAGGCTATAAGACAAACATAGTATGGGAAAAGTTAACTAACAAAAAGGGAAGACATGTTGCAATCTAATTTTTCAATGTTCAAATACCTCAGTAGTCACAAAAATGGATTTTATCACTCAATTAAAATATTATAGAGATTATCTCAGTTAGGAGTCAAAATATGAGTATGTAAGTTAATTCAGGATTTGAACATAGAAGCTCTTAAAATTTTGTATATATATGACTTTGTCGTTGATAGAGAAAGGGGTAAAGGCATTCTAAGTATTTAGTCTGGAGAATAAATTCATGGGACACTACTTCTAATAGGTGTATATTATGAAAAAGAATTTGCAAAAGATTTCCAATATTACTGGGATCAAATACAGGAATTTGGGTTAAATGCAGAGTTCTTTCCAACTCTTATATTTTAAAACATCAAGGGTCTTATTGCTCAGTCTTTGCTTTCATTGCCTCTTTGGTTGGAACTATGGGAAAGAAAAATTTTCCCTTTCTGATTTGGTGGATATTTTAATTCATCATGATCCTAGTGCCCACTTATAGGTCACTTCATTCTCCCTGTATTTTGTCATGTCATTATTTTATTAATATCATTACAGAAACTCAATGACTAATAAAGAATATGTGCATCTAAAAAAAGCTTCTTCCTTTTGTTGGAGGTGAAAGTTGAGATTAAAAGAATGATAGAAGAAAAAATGATAATTTTAGTTTTCCATGGTTATCTATGCTTGAACTGCCTTCCATAAGCCACAGAGTTGGGTTATCGTCCCTTGACAAGAGAAGAGATTCTTTGAATTCAAAGAGAGTTTTAGGTTTTATTAAGATATTTTGTAAATTTTATGAAAAAAAAAGAGATAGGGTAACAGGGTGAAAACCTGTTAAAAGGGGATCTACATAACGAAGTTGGTTCAGTGTTATTCCTTTTCTTCTTTACAGGGAGAAGAGAGAACAGGACAATCAGATTTAAAGAATATAATGAGTAGGCAAACATTAATCAAAATAGATCTACATCTTTGTACACATAGGTGAAATGGCTAGAAGAACACCAATCAAAATCAGATTACATTGCCTTTTCAGAGGAAGAGAGCCATGGGGCTGAGTGGCTATAAAGGGGGCTTTAGCTTGATCTGTAATGTTTTATTTCATTTAAAAAGTTAGTGGAAGCATCTAAGAAAAATGTTAACTGTTGTTAGAGAAGTAGAATACGGGTGTTGTTTTACTGACTATAGTTTCATCATATGAAATTGGCAGTGTTCAATGACTTTCAACACACAAAAAAGTAAATTTCATGTATTTAAACTAATATTTTTCTTAATGCTTCAAAATGAAAAATAGCAGCAAGCTTTAAAAAATCTTTATTTTGCAGCCAATACAATACAATGCACTTAATAAAAGATGCCAGTAAACTTGAAAGCCGTTTGCAGTTTTAAGAGAAACAAAATGTAGAAAGGAGGCAACTGTTGCATTTTTGGCATTAGTGACTTTATCTGATGAGCATGTTAAATCCCAGATCAATTGGGTCACCTTTCCATCTTTAATGTATATTTGTCTTTCATTTGTTTTAGTAAAAAAAAAAAACTGCCTTTAAATGTAAAACTTAGAAGTATATGAGTGAGTGACAGCTATGCCTGGAAACACTATGCCTTCTCACATGATGAGCTGTGTGATTCTTAAAACTGAACGTAGAGTACTTGGAGAATTGATGGTGGTAGCCCTCAGGAAGCATCACTACGAACAAAGCTAGTGGAGGTGATGGAATTCCAGCTGAGCTACTTCAGATCCTCAAAGATGACGCTATAAAAGTCTGTGCTCAATATGTCAGCAAATTTGGAACACTCAGCAGTGGCCACAGGACTGGAAAAGGTCAGTTTTCATTCCAATTCCAAAGAAAGGCAATGCCAAAGAATGCTCAAACTACCTCACAATTGCACTCATCTCACACGCTAGTAATGTTCAAAATTCTCCAAGCCAGGCTTCAGCAATACGTGAACCATGAAATTCCAGATGTTCAAGCTGGTTTTAGAAAAGGCAGAGGAACCAGAGATCAAATTGGCAACATTTGCTGGATCATCAAAAGAGCAAGAGAGTTCCAGAAAAACATCTATTTCTGCCTTATTGACTATGCCAAAGCCTTTAACTGTGTGGATCACAATAAACTGTGGAAAATTCTGAAACAGATGGGAATACCAGACCATCTGACCTGCCTCTTGAGAAACCTGTATGCAGGTCAGGAAGCAACAGTTAGAACTGGACATGGAACAACAGACTGGTTCTAAATAGGAAAAGGAGCACGTCAAGGCTGTATATTGTCACCCTGATAATTTAACTTATATGTAGAGTACATCATGAGAAACGCTGGGCTGGAAGAAGCACAAGCTGGAATCAAGACTGCTGGGAGAAATATCAATAACCTCAGATATGCAGATGACCTACCTTTATGGCAGAAAGTGAAGAACTAAAGAGCCTCCTAATGAAAGTGAAAGAGGAGAGTGAAAAAGTTGGCTTAAAGCTCAAGATTCAGAAAACTAAGATCATGCTCTGGTCCCATCACTTCATGGCAAATAGATGGGGAAACAGTGAAAATAGTGGCTGACTTTATTTTGGGGGGCTCCAATATCACTGCAGATGGTGATTGCATCCATGAAATTAAAAGTTGCTTACTCCTTCAAAGGAAAGTTATGACCAACCTATACAGCATATTAAAAAGCAGAGACATTACTTTGTCAACAAAGATCTGTCTAGTCAAGTCTATGGTGTTCCAGTGGTTATGTATGAATGTAAGAGTTGGACTATAAAGAAAGCTGAGCTCAGAAGAGTTGATGCTTTTGAACTGTGGTGTTGGAGAAGACTCTTGAGAACCCTTGGACTGCAAGGAGATCCAACCCGTTCATCCTAAAGGAGATCAGACCTGGGTGTTCATTGGAAGGACTGATGTTGAAGCTGAAACTCCAATACTTTGGGCTTTTGACATGAAGAGCTGACTCATTTGAAAAGACCCTGATACTGGGAAAGATTGAGGGCAGGAGAAGAAGGGGATGACAGAGGATGAGATGGTTGGATGGCATTGCCGTCTCAATGGACACAGGTTTGGATAGAGCCCAGCAGTTGGTGATAGACAGGGAGGCCTGGCGTGCTGCGGTTCACGGGGTTGCAAAGAGTAAGACACCACTGAGCGACTGAACTGGAACTGGTGGTTTAGTTACTAAGTAGTGCCGAACTCTTGTGACCCCAGAGACTGTAGTCCATCAGGTTCCTCTGTCCATGGGATTTCCCAGGCCAGAATACTGCAGTGGTTTGCCATTTTCTTCTCCAGGGAATCTTCCTGACTCAGGGATCGAACCCAAGTCTTCTGCATTGCAGGTAGATTCATTAATGCTGAGCCAACAAAAGGGCTCAATAGTTGTGGCACGTGGACTTAGTTGCTCTACTCTTCCATTTGTCAGGGATCAAAACCACATCTCCTGGCATTAGTAGGCAGATTCTTTTACCACTGAGCCACCAGGGAAGCCCCACTCAGAGAATTAGGGGTACTTGAATCCAAACTAAGCTATCTGCAATGATTACTATCTCTCCAGCTACTACAAATAAGTGAAGAAACTGACTGACAAAGAAAGGTGTTGTTTTTTTTTTTAATGCCATTGTACATACAGTACAGTTAGTGGAAATCAAAACCCTTGACTTCGTATCTGCCTGTTGCTGAATGCACTGAAGATGGCTATGCTGCGAAACATGAGGTGATACTCGAAGGTGGAATCCTACCCCTAGTCTTTGTGCGGTAAAAGGAGTGAAAAAAGTGAAGTCGCTCAGTCGTGTCTGACTCTTTGCGACCCCATAGACTGTAGCCCACCAGGCTCCTCTGTCCATGGGATTCTCCAGGCAAGAATACTGTAGTGGGTTGCCATTCCCTTCTCCAGGGGATCAGGGATTGAACCCGGGTCTCCTGCATTGTAGGCAGATGCTTTACCATCTGAGCCACTAGGAAAGGTGTGAAGCACATAAAAAGAAAATCACACGTGTTGAATAGAAAGCCTCCTGGGATATATCACTAACTTATTATAAGGTAATCAAAGGAGAAAAATAGACATTATTTTAAGTAACCAAGTCAGATTCCTTAAAAAATACCCCCCAGTTTGTCCTGATGAAGGATCCCTCTTCTGAAATCTTTAAGTTTCATAGAAAAAGGCAAGAGATAGGCAGAAGTTCTGATGATTGAGTGGAACGTTAGTTGAATAGTCGGAATGCTACAGTGTGGACTTGGGACCCAGCAAAGGTACAATTCTTAATTTCAATTTCAGCAGTTTTGAGGGCTACAGCATCTAGTCCCTTTAAAAATGCCTGTCTGCAGGATATGGCAGCTGGGGGCATGTGTTTTCCCAATACCCACCAACAACGAAATGCCTGTGAGCTCCGAGTCTTGCCCCTTACTTGGAGGAGCAGATGGCAAGTAATTGGCAGTCAGCAGAGGGATGGAGCACAGAGCCTGCTGCCCTGTGACTAGTTGGGAGGGAGTGTGCATCTAACTGTTCTATCCTCATCAAGTTGCTGGATAACGAGAAGTCCAAGATCCAATGTTTGGACCTGGTTTGCTAAGAGAGGGTGTTTTAGGTTTCTGTTGAGGGGGGGTATATTTTCAGAATGAAAATGAAAACAATTGTATATCAAAAATATCCCATAACAATACCAACAATAACAAATAAAATTAATTGAGCATTTACTGTTTGACAGACACTGAGCTGAATGCTAGAAAGCTTATCTTTCAGAATTCTCATGACCCTATGACAAACACAGGTGCTGTCATCATCATTACTATTCCCATTTTATACCTGAGAAAACTGAGGCATAGGGAGATTAAATTGTGTGCCCAAGGGAATCCCAGCTAATAGGTGGCAAAGCAATGATTTAGAATTTAACTGGGTGTCTCAAAAGTCCATGAGCATGGGCTTTCTAGAGTTAAAATTTAAATTGTTATCTGTCAACATCATTGTTACCATTTAACCTTTTCCACAAGGTCAGTCTAGCCACCAATCACTACGTCTTGGAGAAAAAAAATAACGTCATGTTGACTTTCCCTACATCCCCTTCCGTCTGCTTCTTTGTAAAGATGATTGATGACTGAGCATGGAATTGAAAAATGCTGACGGCATCTGCACTCTCAGGAGCTCACAGAAAGTAACTCACTGAAAAGTCATTAACTGATACAGTGACTATTTGCTGTCCCAAAGAGAATCTCAGCACCTGGGAGTGAGGCTCTTGGGCTTTGGAGCGACCAGCACAGTAATGTAAGAAGTGGTCTAATATACCTGTCAAGCACCCAGGGCCATTAGAGGAACAGGCTTAAGTATGTATCTCACATGGAATGTTAATTAAAGCAGCAAAGGGTTAATTTAAAGTAATATCTCTTAAAAAAACCTTGTGTCCATTGCCAATATATGACTGTTTATACTCTCAGTTCATTTCTCCTTTCCTAGAGATATTTTATTGGTTTGCTAAACTAAATTCTCTCTAAATTGCTAGAGAAGAAAAATACCCCCAATTGTATATTTCACCAAAACTGGCTCTAGTATTATATTGCCCAAAGTGAAATCCACTAATCCAGGGCACCAAAGAGGATAATATGAGAGGAGGGTGCTTGATGAGATTTTCTAAAATCCTCTGGAGTCCCTGTTGGTCATTATTGAGCCTGTCAATCTATGTAGTCAGTAGGATTCCCTCTACCCTCTATGGGATAATTACGTTGGGTTATATTGCTTGAGTTACTATCATATAACCAGTGAGAGAAAAGAGAAAATGACCAGCTTGCCTCATACTGCATTTAGAGTATTGCCAGGTGTTAAAAGATGCTTAAGTGCTGGTCACAATGACATGTGGTAAATTAACTCCTGCATCATGGGACAGTTGACTGGCCCCAGCTAGGTTACACAGCTTCCTGGCTACCCTATTCCCTGGCAAGTATTGGAAGTTTAGGGAGTGGTATCCAACTCTAAGGGCTTCCCTGGTAGCTCAGCTGGTAAAGAATCCACCTGAAATTCAGGAGACATGAGTTTGATCCCTGGCTCAGGAAGATCTCTAAGAAAGAAATGGCAACCCACTCCAGTATTCTTGCCTACAAAGTTCCATGGACAAGAGGAGCCTGGCAGCTACAGTCCATGTGGTCACAAAGACCTGGACCAATATCCCGACTCTGCCACTTTCTTGTCCTGTGACCCTGTGCATAATTGAATTTTCCTGAATTTCACTTTTCTAATCAGTGTAATGTAAATAGGACTTCTTTCCCTTTCTTCCTCACTGGACAGTTATGTAGACTGAAATAAGAAAAACCATAGGAAAATACTTTGAAG
This sequence comes from Antilocapra americana, assembly GCA_007570785.1. Taxonomy (NCBI): domain Eukaryota; kingdom Metazoa; phylum Chordata; class Mammalia; order Artiodactyla; family Antilocapridae; genus Antilocapra; species Antilocapra americana. Next base: position 2,079,924 of record ML664175.1, on the reverse strand, counting down.
AATAGCTTAGTATGATCATAATACATTGACACTGCTGAGGATTTTGAGTGGTGTGTGTGCATGACCCAGAGGGAGAGAAACAGGGAGACACACACATAGTGTGTGCAAGAGAGCACACGGTGAGAAAACAAGTAGAAGTAGGCTGGTTTGGAGGACTTAGACATGATTTTGTTATAATATTAATGCTTTCTTCTCATTTTAGAGAGTAGTGATAGTGACTTGTCAATAATTATGGTAAAGTGTTTAGCATCTACTTTGAATATCTCCTGGAAAAACCACCAGTAAGTTATCCTTAGTCTACCACATACTTCCTGAACAAAAAGGAACTCATTTAGCTTAGGATGTTTATCTAAGGCATGGAAAACTTGGTTTAACTCTGTAGATATCTGTAGTATCATCAAGTTTATTCCAATATTTAATCTAAATTCTACCTGCTTTCATTTAAGGCCATAATGTCTGGCTCTTCCTCATCAGATAATCTATATAATAGTGCTCTCTAGCTCATTCTGTCCTTTCATATTTCTGAGAACAGTTATCACCCCCAAATATTTTCATTTTATTTATGAGCTGGTTCTCTTTTTCTTGACTCAAAGGCCATCATTCAGAAGTATTATCATTTTTAGTTGGTCTCCTGTGAAATCTGAAACACATTTTATCCACTCATTTAAGTTCAGGATCATGGGCCCCTGCTGCTGCTGCTGCTGCTGCTGCTAAGTCGCTTCAGTCGTGTCCGACTCTGTGCAGCCCCATAGATGGTAGCCCACCAGGCTCCTCTGTTGCTGGGATTCTCCAGGCAAGAATATTGGAGTGGGTTGCCATTTCCTTCTGCATGGGCCCCTGCTAGTCCTTGGTATATGAATGAAGGAAAGGGGTCCTGTTCTAAACTGCCTAACCATTCTCCTATCACTGAATATACCTGCTGGGCTCCCCTAAGGCAGTACAAATGAGCAAGCAGGAAAAGGCACCTTTTCCCTCCTTCAAGGGATAAAGTGGCTCTTACCACAAAGACTTCACAGCAGATGCAAAGGCCACTGTTCTTGGTAAAGGCATGAGTTATATCCAAGAGAGCAGGTCTTGTCATGGGTCCCCCTGTTAAGACAATGCACTGGGGCCTGAAAATGGAGAAGAGAAGATGTGAGAACTGGTCATGACAAGAAACCTGTGAGTCCAGAACCACCACCAATGGAAAGGGCTGGTACAGAAGGCTTGGCAAAATGGGACAACCACTCTCCTATATATCTCTTGAGTTTCTCACTAGAAGTCCTTTTTGTCATTCTTCTTTTTTAAAAAAGTACTTATTTATTTGGCTGCATTGGGTCTTAGTTACAGCTCATCTTTGTTTCATCATGTGGGATCTTTCGCTGTGGTGCACAGGTTCAGCTCGTAGGCTTAGTTGCTCCCCCAACACAAGGGATCTTAGTTTCCTGACCAGGGATCAAACCCATGTCCCCTACGTTGCAAAGTTGAATTTTTAACCACTGGACCACCAGGGAAGTCCCTCACTAGAAGACTTGAAACATCATGATTTCCTGCCAATCTTGCCAAATTCGTATTCTTAGTTTAGTTAGTGATAGTTAACGTGTAAAGTAAGGAAAAGGTAGTCTTGGGTCCCCCAGTCTTTTTCCTCTGAACATGACCCTACTCCAAATCCTCAGTACACCCTGTCCTCCAACCAGTATTTTCATGTGATTTTCCTTTACCCTCCTTGCAAAGGATGCGTTTTAACGTTCCACTTAAAATAAGATATACTTATTTTATACTTTAAAGAAGAGCTTTAAGTATAACTTCTCCTAAGGGAATTCAGTAAGCCACAAAGCCTTAAGCTGTATAGAGACAGAAACAATGATTAAGGTGTGTGGGGATTTGCGGACATCTCTCTGAAATCACATCACTGATATCCCCTCTCTATCTGTACATGGAAGGTGACCACCAGCACTAGAGGAATTTAGAGTTGGGGGCAGGCATAGCTCAGAGTGGAAGAAAAGCGCTCATTCACAGGAGGCGCCGTTGTGAAAATGTGGCAGTTTTGTAAGGTCACTTATCTTAGAATATACCCCTAAAGCGTGTCACTAGCGCATTTGTCTCCCGTAGAGGAAAGCTACTTCCAAGGAATGGGAAATGACACCAGGATGCTTGAGAAGCGAATTTTACCTGAAGTTTTTCACATGGTCTTCCACTGTAGTTAGTTCTAGAGCATTGTCTAAAGCGCTCACGTAGGAAAGAGCCTGCGTGGAGGAGCCCCAGTTCACATCTGTGGACAAAGAAGAATTTGACATAAAAGCACGGAGCTTTCCTCTGTATATTGTGAATATTTTTGTAAGCCATTCCCTTCTTTGATTTTCCTTGGCTATGTCAGCAGTGCCAAGTGCCCAAATTAGAGAAACATCATGTAGTATTTCCTAGAAAGTGTGTCCTTTTATGAACTCTTTGTGCCTTCTTAGAAGCGAGACCTCTTTTTCCAGCTGAGGATCAGATTCTAGTGTTGCAGACTGAGAAAACTCATGCAGTGGAAGGGGCTGTGTTACAACCACACCGCAGGCAGGTAGACTTGGGAAAATGGTCAGCCCCTAAATAAATCCAAGAGTTCTTCACACATTCTTAAATTGAAAAGAAAAGAGGCATTTCTGCATGCATAGATAGTATGCAGCCAGTCTTTATATTTTGAATAATAAAACTGAATAACTCAGAAATTCTTACTTCTGGGTGTCCATGGAGAGGGTCAATCTTTAGCAAGCATTTTAGTTTGGTTTTTTAAGGACCCAATCTTCATAATAATAGAGGAAAATACTCCTATGCCCTGACTTAAAAAAATTAAATGTTGGATGAATCCTCTCTACATTTTATAAGAAGTCCCTGATGGGAATGTACAGATTCACCCTAGATGGCAGACAGAACCATCTCCCTAGTCTTGCACAGAACAATCAGGAAAATGATGAGAGATAATTATATGGAGATAAAATGGATTAATATTGATTACGTATTTACTATGCATCAGGAATTTAACGTACCTTAGCTTATTTCATTCTTATAAGAACCTTATAAATCAACTGGATATTTATATGCAAAAACATCAACCTTGAGTCATTCCTCACACACCATATACAAAAATTATCTCAAAATGATGAGATATAAATTAAAAATCAAAAGCATTAAAACTTTTGAATTAGGGAAAGGTAGGTTAGAAGCAAAAAATAAACAAACCATAAAACATGAAAAATCAGACTTTAGAGGAATTAAGAATATCTGCTCTTCAAAACAAACTGTAAGGAAATGAAAAAACAAGTTACAGACCTGTAGAAAACATTCGCAAAAGATGTACTATGAAAGGATTTGTATCCTGAATATATAGAGGTTTTACAAATGAATAATAAGAAAAACAACTCAAAAAATAGGCAAAAAATTTAAACAGACACTTGACAAAAGAAGATATTTGGATGACAAATAATATGTTCAACATCATTAGTCATTGGGGAAAAATGCAAACCAAACCACAATAAGACAGTACACTACATCAGTTTAGAATGCTTTTTTTTTTTTTTTAAAGAAATCAACTGACAATAGTATGTGCTGCCTAGGATGTGGAGCAACTGGGACTTAAATTTATTGCTGTTAGGAATGGAAAATGATGCTGCTACTTTAGAAAATAGTTTGGCTGTTAATTATAAAGTTATGTGTACTTTGTAATCATAAATTCCACTCCTAGAGAAATGAAAATATAGGTCCACCGAAAGCCCTATGTGTGAATATTTACACCAGCTTTAGATATAATCACTGGGATATACATATATAATTAGATATACCAGGTTAGATATAATTCTTTAATTAGTGAATACATTTAAAAAATTTTGATAGAAATTCATATAATGAAATAATATTCAACAACAAAAAGGAACAAACTACTCATACATGTAACAACATGGATGAATCTAAATATTTACCTCATGTTAAGTGAAAGAAAGTATACAGAAAGGCTACATCCTCTACGGTTCTACATAACACTCTGGGAAAGACAAAGATATAGGAACAGAAATCAGAAAAGCTATAGCTGGGGGCTAAGTTGGGGGGAAGAAATTAACTGCACAGAATCTTTTAGCCATGATGGAAATGTCCTCATTTTTTAAAAAAAACAGATTTATTTATTTTATTTTTTGGCTGCAGTGGGTCTTCATTGCTACACACAGGCTTTCTCTGGTTGTGGTAACTGGGGGCTACTTTCTGTTGCAGTGCGTGGGCTTCTAATTGTGGTGGCTTTTCTTTGGATCTGCTGGCTCTAGGCACTCAGGCTTCACTAGTTGCAGCACGTGGGTTCAGTAGCTATGGCTCCCGGGCTCTAGAGCCCAAGTTCAGTGGTTGTGGCACATGAGCTTAGCTGCTCCGTGGCATGTGGAATTTGCCTGGATTAGGGATCAAACCGGTGTCCCTTGCATTGCAAGGCAGATTTTTAACCACTGGACCACCAGTTCAGTTCAATTCAGTTGCTCAGCCATGTCTGACTGTTTGCGACCCCATGAACCGCAGTATGCCAGGCGTCCCTGTCCATCACCAACTCCCAGAGTTTAACCAAACTCATGTCCATTGAGTCGGTGATGCCATCCAACCATCTCATCCTCTGTCGTGCCCTTCTCCTCCTGCCCTCAATCTTTACCAGAATCAGGGTCTTTCCAAATGAGTCAGCTCTTCATGTCAAAAGCCCAAAGTATTGGAGTTCAACATCAGTCTTTCCAATGAACACCCAGGACTGATCTCCTTTAGGATGGACTGGGTGGATCTCCTTGCAGTCCAAGGGCCTCTCAAGAGTCTTCTCCAACACCACAGTTCAAAAGCATCATTTCTTCTAAGGTTAGTTTTCTTTATAGTTCAACTCTCACATCCATACATGATTCCTGGAAAACCATAGCCTTGACTAGATGGACCTTTGTTGACAAAGTAATGTCTCTGCTTTTTAATATGCTATCTAGGTTGGTCATAACTTTCCTTCCAAGGAGTAAGCAAAATTAAATTTCATGGATGCAGTCACCATCTGCAGTGATTTTGGAGCCCCCCAAAATAAAGTCAGCTACTGTTTCCACTGTTTCCCCATCTATTTGCCATGAGGTGATGGTGCTGGATGCCATGATTAGTTTTCTGAATGTTGAGTTTTAAGCCAACTTTTTCAACTCTCCTCTTTCACTTTTATCAAGAGGCTCTTTAGTTCTTCTTCACTTTCTGCCATAAGTGTGGTGTCATCTGCATATCTGAGGTTATTGATGTTTCTCCCAACAATCTTGATTCCAGCTTGTGCTTCTTCCAGCCCAGCGTTTCTCATGATGTACTCTACATATAAGTTAAATTATCAGGGTGACAATATACAGCCTTGACGTACTCCTTTTCATATTTAGAACCAGTCTGTTGTTCCATGTCCAGTTCTAACTGTTGCTTCCTGACCTGCATACAGGTTTCTCAAGAGGCAGGTTGGGTGGTCTGGTATTCCCATCTGTTTCAGAATTTTCCACAGTTTATTGTGATCCACACAGTTAAAGGCTTTGGCATAGTCAATAAAGCAGAAATAGATGTTTTTTTCTGGAACTCTCCTGCTTTTTAAATGATCCAGCAAATGTTGCCAATTTGATCTCTGGTTCCTCTGCCTTTTCTAAAACCAGCTTGAACATCTGGAAGTTCACGGTTTACTTATTGCTGAAGCCTGGCTTGGAGAATTTTGAACATTACTAGCGTGTGAGATGAGTGCAATTGTGAGGTAGTTTGAGCATTCTTTGGCATTGCCTTTCTTTGGAATTGGAATGAAAACTGACCTTTTCCAGTCCTGTGGCCACTGCTGAGTTTTCCAAATTTGCTTACATATTGAATACCACCAAGGAAGCCCTCTGTCCTCTATTTTGATTGTGGTGGTAGTTGCAAGAATGTAAGTTTGTTAAAACCTATAGACTGTACACCTACAGGGGGTTAATATTAATATACAAAAATTATGTGAATGTACTGTATGTGGAAAACTTCCTGAGTACCAAGCCTTGTGTCGAGAACTTTAGGAGTCTTTGCCTCTCTTGAGCCCCTTCATGGCCCAGGGAGGTCAATGACATTAAGCCCCATTTAGCAGAGAAGGAAACGGCAGCCAACTCCAGTATTCTTGCCTGGAGAATCCCATGGACAGAGGAGCCTGGTGGGCTACAGTCTATGGGGTCGCAAGTGCTGGACATGACTTAGCGACTAAACCACCACCACCATACCTGATATTACAAATACCATAAAGTAATAAATAAAAACAAAAAACCAAGCTCTTCAAAATAGTTACTACCGTCTCTTCTACTCTATTTGTGTAGGAAGGGTAAGGAGCATGTGAGGGTGGCTGAGGATCTGTCTGGCCCCTGAGACTGGACCGCCAAATACTGTACTGCTTAATCTCTAGCCTCTCCAAGCATCAGTCCATCCCTTTCACTGGCTCTAAAGATAACATCTGAAGTCCAGATACAACTGAATGATTGACGGCACCTTCTTTCTGCTCCAGATTCTTTAGCATGACATTTAGGTGTCTTGTTTATCTGGCCCAACCTACTCACCTTCCAAGGCTCACCTCAGGCCCCTTCTCATCACCTGAGGACTCCATCATGCTAAAGGCCTTGGTGTGCGCTGCACTGAGTCACTCAATTGTGTCTGACTCTTTGCAACCCCATGGACTGTAGCCCACCAGATTTCTCTGTTCATAAGCCTTGGAACTCCTTAAATATGCCTGATACTTGCACACTTCCTAACTTTACTCACACTTTTTTCTTTTGCCTACAGTAGCCATCCCTGGCTCCATCTGATTAACCAACCCCTAGTCTCTTGCCTTTTTTTTTTTTAAAGTAGCTTATTTGTTCATTCAACCAATATTTATAAGTACCTGCTGAGTGACTCACCCTGTGAACACAAGCCATGAACCAGGGAAGTTTTCTTGGACAACTCTAATCACAGTTAGAGCTTCCCTGGTGGCTCAGTGGTAAAGGATCCATGTGCAGTGCAGGAGACACGGATTCAGTCCCTGGATTGGGAATATGCCCTGGAGAAGAAAACGATTACCCACTCCAGTATTCTTGCCTGGATAATTCCAAGGACAGAGGAGCCAGGTGGGCTACAGTCTATGGGGTGGCAAGGAGTCAGACTTAATTTAGTGACTGAACAACAACAACAATTACAGTTAGTCACATCCTCTCCTTTTCTCGATAACTTGTTCATATCACTCTCAACGGTGCTTGCTAAACTATTATATAGTTAGTTGCTTATGTGTGAGTCTGTGCTTCTTGAGGACAGGGATTATATCTCATTTATCAGATATAGAAGGACTATATCAATGGAAAGCTTATGGGGTTTGGTATCAATACACTCTCATTAAAATATCAGCTGCTTCACATCCTGATGGTCACCTCTGTGAGGGGTCACCTCTTTGAACTCAAGTTTCTTCATCTGTGAAATGTCACTAGTAATGCCTACTATACAGCACTATTGGGAGGATTAAATGGTACACAGTATACAACAGGTGTTTGGTAAAGGTAACTATTGTATTATCATATTACATTGTATTATTAATATCCACCATACACATGGCACACCTGAACACAGGAAGTGCAAAATAAACATTTGTTGAGTGAATGGATAGTTAGAGAGTTCTTAGGAAACCCTCTCGGTACAATCCTTCTTATCTTACCTGGCTTCTTGTAAGTCACATAGATATAGAGGAAGAACTCAATGACATAGGTGATGACAGCTGCCCACCAGTTGATGACAAACATGACTGCACAGCACAAAACAGCTCCAAAGAGAGACACCCACATGTTGTAAACACCATATGCAGGTCTCCATCCTGAAATTAAAAACAAAAACAACAAAAAAACACTATGTGCACAAGAAAAATTTCCACACTGTCACCATACCACTGTGTATTTTTAGACTGTAGGTAACATGTTTTTTTTTTTCCTAGCATAAAAAGAGTCAGAACTTTTAGATCAAGTTCCTAACTCTGTTATTAGTTTCCTGTGATCTTGGTCCCTGGCTTATGAAGGTGTAATCACACCAAAAAATAACGCTATGTAATGTAGAAAATGTGTCACTCGTGGCCCCTCCACACTTCCTGCATGCCAGGATTTCCCAAACAACTAAACCCTAAGCATCTGGTAACTATCTCATCAAGAGTTGAAAGGAGGCAGGAGAGATGGAAAGAAGGGGAACAGCAGGGCAGGGGGGACACCTTAGTGGCTTAAGAAAGAGAAAGTTAAGATAATGGGCTTTTTCCTGTGGAGAAGGCAGAGCAGCCATCAAATATCATCCACTACTTCATGCTAGCTCTTCTTTTACCCTAAGGGGATCATGCTTGCCCTTTCAGAAGTAATAATCTATGGCCAAAGAGGGAGAAATTTTTCTGCAATGGCTTTTTAAACCTGATACACTAATATATCATGCATTTTTTTTTCATACATGCATGGGGGTTTACTGTGCTCTATTAGTTCCCTGAATTGAAAGAAGCTAGGAGACAGTATGATCAGGGTAAAGAAGCCGTGACTTGAAGGGCACATTGATCTGTGGGTAAAGAATCCACCTGCCAACAGAGAAAACACAGGAGATTCAGGTTTGATCCCTGGGTCGAGAAGATCCCCTGGAGAAGGAAACGGCAACCCACTCCAGTATTCTTGCCTGGGAAATCTCAAGGACATGGTTCATGGGATCGCAAAGAGTCAGACTCGACTGAGTGTGCACACACACACACAAAGTGCAGTTTAAATTTGGAGTTGCCAAAACACAACAGCACTTTCTGTCCTCAGAAGCAATTTCCAAAATGGCCACAAGATGGAAATCACACTGCAAGAACATCACTGGAAATGCCTTTATTTTCCTCTGAGTCTGTGTGTGTGTGTTGTGTGTCAGAGAGAGAAAGAGAGGGAAGGAGAAAGAGAGAGTCAGCTTTTGGGTTTGGTATCCATGTTATCTCTGTGCTTTCCTAGTTTTCCCCTTTTCTCTCTTCCTCTTTTCCTCATTCCTTTCCATAATTACCCCTGCCAACCTCTATTACTTCACTGTGTTTTTAAAAAAGGAACACAGCATGGCATGGAAGCACACATTTCTATTATCTGTCATCTTCACTAACTAGCACCTCCTGTTCTCTGCTTAAAACAAGGCAACAAAACAGAAACAAAAATTCTTTTGTAATCTTCTGGAGCCTCATCGCCTTGAGTAGATGAAGGCTCCGGTTCCATCTATATTTTGGCAGGAGATTTTCCAAAGAAGGTTTGAGTTCCTGGCAGACCCTAAAAAGTGAAGATGTGTTTATATCCTTAACAAAAGTCCTTGTAGTGAAGAATTTTCTACTCTCTTCTGATGGAAAGATGAAGAAATTCTAATGGCCAGCTGAAGCGAAGAAGAGGTGAGAGGTGACAAAGATAGGGGGAGGTTCTTTGGTGTGAAATTTCGCACCACTTTAAACAACAGTCCAAGGAGTGCAGGGGTGTTGCCAGCTTCATTGTGAATCTGTACTGACTGCACTCAGCAGGTAATTATGGGAACTACTCATCCTTCTCTTCTGCACCATGGGCAGAAAACAAATTGACAGTAAGAAAGTTTCAAATGTATACATTCATTCCACTTCTGTGGTCACTTTCACCCTGGAAATAAATAGTGGTGTTTTTCTACTGCTGCAATAAATGTGGTTTCTCTTGCAATGAATAATTTATTGCCGCAGGAGAAAATTGACTTTACGGTTGGTCAAAAAGGCCATTGCTCAAATGATTCTTTTTCTATTTCAGAAGTCAACCCCCAACTTACCAAAAGAAAGTGAATTACACTGCCCACTAGGATATAAGGAAACATATAAACACAGATTCAGCGCTTTTCACTGACTTACTTCATCTTGTTGAGAAGAATGAAGTTGTCTGCTTAGGTTTATTTTTGTTTTGAAAAGCCAACTTACCTGGAGATTTGGCATAAGAGGCATGAAAGCAGGAGAAATTAATAAGTGCATATGAGGCCAGGAAAAAGTTGGAGATGATGGGAGCGATGGTGTTCAGTTCCGCTGTGAAGGAAGCAGAATTGAGTATGTACATATGAGTGATGAGACCAGGGGCTAAACAGCTGTTACAGTCTGGAAGCTTGACTTTAAATGGAAATTGAAACCACAGCTAGCATCTGTCAAAGTTTAAAAAGTTTGTGATTTTTCTTTGGGTCTGCACTCATTTGAAATATATTTTCAGCCAAAGTTTCCATAAAGTATGAAAAAGGAAAACTCACCAATAAGAAAATAGACAAATCAAGATCTCTACCCACAGAAAATTCAAGTGGAAGTGGACAGAAAGTTTGGAAATCAGGCAGATGACAAAATTCCCTGTAGCTATTGCAAAGGTACCAAATCTAGGGCTCTTTATTTGCTTTGCATACCATCAAAGGGTTTCCCAAGTGCTTCAGTGTTAAAGAATCCACCTGCCAATGCAGGAGATGTGGGTTTGATCCCTGGGTTAGGAAGATCCACTGGAGAAGGAAATGGAAACTCACACTGGTATTCTTGCCTGGGAAATCCGATGGACAGAGGAGCCTGGTGGGCTACAGTCCATGATGTTGAAAAGAGTTGGACACGACTTAGTGACTGAGTATGCATAGAATCAAAATATTCTACAGGATGACAGGTTAGTATTTAACTAACCATCTAATGGGATAGACCTCTGCATATACCCAGCTTGCTCTCTCTGACCTTCAGAATTTTTGTTAGTCATTCCTACTTTTCTACATCTCTAGAGTGTTTTACCTCTGAAGGTTTGCCAAAAAAGAGTTTTACCTCAGTAGGTTAATATCCAGTATGGTTAAATCCTAGCTGGGATGTTTACTGTATGACATAAAAAATAATTTAGAGATGGTCTCATTTATCTGAAGATCAGCAGCTATCACCTTCAGTGAAGAAGATGCAGGTGAGACTGTAGGACATGGGTGCCAGCAAGAAAGTAGGCAAAATAGCCGCCACAAAGCTGGCACCAGGAAGCTAATCTACTGGGTTCTGAAAGAGTGACTTTTAAGACTATTGTTTAATGTATAACTTTTTTAAAATTTGGGGCTATTTTATTACTTAACTGAAGTCTAGGACAATAATTGAAGTCTTAAAGTTTAAATTATAATTGAAACATATATACACATAATTACTTTTTAATTTAATTAAAAAAATCTAGCGAACATAGATTAAAAAAAAAATAAACCAAAAAGTGCTTATGTGTAGACATGGAGAGTCATGTGTTCCCCTCATCAACCTTGTGGAAATCTTATGAGAATGTGTGAGTTACGGTCACTTCCTGAGTTTACGGGATGAGGAGAAGCCCTCCTTGTCTGGCACTGCTGCTGAATCTGACTCTGCCTACCTGGGCATACTTGCTATCGTCCTTGCCTCCTGCTCACCTGCAATGGTGGTACCTTAAGGAGGAGTGAGGAATGAGCAGGCTAACTTTGAGGTGTGTGCCTCTCTGAGATTATGTAGATGTTTCTATATTGCTTAGGGAGAAAGAGCCGAGGTAAGTGGTTCTCAAACATTAGTGGCCTATGAATTTCGTGAGCTTGTGAAAATTCAGATTCTTTATCACCAGAAATTCTAGCTGTGGGGTTGGATGTGACTAATCCACAATTTACCAGATCCACAAGTGACCTACATTCTGTGGTCAATGGACCACATTATGTAAGGACAGGTGGCAGCTGGAGGCAATGTGGGATTAGACGGTATCAGGCAGGTCAGAGGAAGGAGTCAGTGCATTTGGTTGGACGGATTTCCAACATTCAGATTCAAAGAAGAGATTAAAGTCTGAAGCCCACCTTAAGTCCTCCAAGGCCCTCTACACACACAAGGATTTCTCATTTCCTTCTTAGATTGCAATATTCCCAAATGCAGTATTAGACATAAAACAGATAATTTCTCAAGGTCACAGGAAAACCCTATGAGTAATCGGAAGAATTTGTTGGCTTTCAGTAAGAACAAGAAAACTACAAACCAATAAGAATGAACGCCATGGCTATAATGAAAGTGAGAAAGTATCCTCTCAGGGGCTCATTGTTCTTCCCATATCCCTTTGCGAAGAACTGCAGAGCTTTGTAGATGTTGTCCTTGCACAGAGCCTAATGGAAAAGAGGAGAAATTCGTCATTTATATCTATGCACAGTCATTTTCCCTGGGCTTTTCAAACAAGAAGATTTGGGGAAAAGACGAAGTGACACACAATATGAAGCACAAGTTAACACTGCGGTTCATCATTCTTTATGTTATTTGAATCGATCTCGACTGCGTGGCAGACAGAGCATCGGAGCCAGATGCAAACATTAAACTGCTTCAGAAAATGATGGAAGATGATCACCAGTGAGAGTGGATATCTCAGGGGGAGGGAGAAGCACGTGCTCTTATGCCTATGTCACCTGGAACACTTTGGGCGCGCTGACGAGCGAGGCCAGAGCCGAGGAGAGTGTTGCAGAAAAGATCCCAGCAGTGATGAGGGGGCCAAACCCTGACACCATGCTCATGACCTTAAGGAGAGAGGTTCCAGTGAGGAGACTCATCCAACAGAGTTAAAACAAAAATTGAAGCCAAATTTTAATGCAAATGCTTCCCTTTCCACTTTCTGGGATCTGGAATCTCTTTGGTAAGCTAATTGCTTCTAATCAGATGTTTTCCCCCCTGCTTCATTTTGAATTCTTAATAGTTGTTTTTTCAAAATGGAAATGCCTTTGTTGTTGCTGTTTTTGGATAAAAGGAACAAATGCTCACCACAATATGTCCAGAAGATACTGGAAAGAATACACAAGGAAATGATTTCAAGGATTTTGATATTTTTCACCTCTGTCCTTTCTGGGCATCTGTTTCTTGGACAACGGGAAATTCTATCCAGCAGAAAGTGGTATTTTAATAAAGTCTGGGGAGGAACTCAGCTGTTTACCCACCCTTTTAAAAGGCATTAGCCTTTCTTGCTCTTCCTTCACATAGAAGCTTTTCAAATCTTTGCTTTTCCTGTGCTCATTAAACATAATTTTAGGTCTGAGACATGATGAGATTCTATCAATTTAAGTCATATTTATAATAATGACTTCAGCTGAGTTAATTTCTCTTTGTTGGTTGTTAAAATAGATGAATGAAACCTTCACAACAAATTTGCTTCTCCTTCTGCTCACCAATCATTCAGGCAAATTAATATATTTTAAGTTCCATAGTCTCCCCAACTTCCCTGGTTCCTTCCCTGACCCCACTCTCTTCCCACTTCTGCCACTCACAATTCCCCTCTTGGCCTTGTCCTCCACAGACTCCAGGACCATCACAGAGGCTTTTCCTGAGTGAAGCCTGGGCATGAAATGCATTCCAAATGCTAACTAATCGAAGTCTCTCTATCTGCCCACCAGGAAATCTTACACGATTGATTGGAAGATGCAGAATGGCGGGTGGTAATCTTTCCCTGGGTGATGCAGTTCATACAATTGCCTGTTCTCTCACCACCAAAGTGAGTGTAACCACATAATGAATGCCTATAGGACTCCCTTTCCTCCCACACAAATTATTCCTTGCTGAATTCGAATCAGTCAATAACCCCAACCTGTTGGAGAGTCAGAAGTTTTATTATACATGATGTTCTAAAAAATGGAAACAATAGCAGTAAACATTATTAATTTTTGAAGTTCAAACCTGGAAATTGTTCATCAGCCCATACTGACATGGTTCATGTCGACATCTTGAAAAGTCATAGCCTAACCCACAGGCTGCTGAACCATTGCAGTTCATCCCAGAAATGACGGTGTCATTCACGCTCCCAGTGGCATCTCGGACCACACAAGCCCCTGGGGAAACAACAAGGTTTGTCATTTCTTTACTTGAAGGGTTCAGATATCCCCCAATGACTCAAGTGGTAAAGAATCTTCCTGCAATGCAGGAGACTTAGGAGATGTGGGTTCAACCCTGGGTTGGGAAGATTCCCCTGGAGGAGGAAATGGCAACCCACTCCAGTATTCTTGCCTGGAAAATTCCATGGACAGAGGAGCCTGGTGGGCCACAGTCCATAGAGTCACAAAGGGTCAGACGTGACTGAGCATGCACTCATGTTTTTCTTCTGAAAACATACTTAGTTTACTTTGACCTATCCTGTCTTCACGGTCAATATTTCTTCTGATGTGGTACCTGAAAGTTCCCATCCTCTGAGGCCTGGGAGTGGCCCTATCTCTAAGGTATCCTTGGATGGTTGAATTCCTAGCTTTCTGCCTGCCTCTGCAAGACGCTTGGGATTGAGACTTCTTTCCTTTTTGAAGTGCACATAGCAGTGCTTTGCATGTAATATTTATTCAATTCATATTTCCAGGTTAATGTTCCTGAATGAGAGCTTTTCAGATAGAAGGATTTATTTCCTCATCTGTGAGAGAACCAAGGGATGACATTATTGAATACTAGTAATTAAGAGAACTGAGTGCTTATTTTCAGCTAATGGTATTTTTTGTATAACTTCTTAAACCATTATAATTTTACTTTTTATAAAATTTCAATGGTTTAAATGATACAGAAAATATTTGAGGATAAAATGTTAAGATTTCCTAGTAATGCGTGCATGCATGCTAAGTCCCTTCAGTCATGTCTGACTCTGTGCGACCCCATGGACTGTAGCCTGGTACACTCCTTTGTCCATGGGATTAATACTGAAGTGTGTTGCCATCTCCTCCTCCAGGGGATCTTCCTGACCCAGGGATCCAATCTGCTCTTATCTCTCCTGCATTGGCAGGTGGATTCTTTACCACTAGAGCCACATGGGAAGCCTTTCCCAGGTACCATTCATGGCAGTTTATTATTTTTGTACCTTTGAGTTAATTCCTGTTATTTTTCTGTTACAAACATCCCATGAAAATCTTTGTGCATACAATTTTTCTTTTGTAATTTGAAGTATTTCTTTAGTATAGATTCCACAAAATGGAGCTATGCACATTTAAAGATTCTTGACATATATATTTTAATTACTGATTTTTCTTCTGAATTTTTCTAATTGTAATCTCTGCCATTATGTTCTTGATAGGATTATTGAGAGATATGAATATAGCTGTGAAATATATATATAAACTTTTCTGAACTACTTGAAGGATAAATACTTTACAAACTAAATGCCAATCAATGAAATTGTTCTTTTTGCTTTTCAGTCTCCAGCCAGGTGAGTTCTCATTCCTTGCTAATTATTTTAAGAGACATTTCAGTAATAGATGCTAATGAGAACTCTCAATTATAGCCATGGAATTCATACTCTTTGAATCTAGGAAAGACTTAAAACTTATTGAATCTTTTAGTTGAAAGAGTCATTTAAAATTATCAGTGCAGGAACCCTTTCTATATAGCCCTGAGAAGTGGCCTACCACTTCTCTTAGTAGAGCCTACCAACCTCTAATTAGATACTTGAAATTGTGAGTGTTGGTTGGTTACTAAGCAAAACTATCCAGCCTAGATTTTACCTTTTTGCACTGTTCATTTATGCTGAGCTGACTTTTAAAAATCTGTGGTTTCACTTCTGCATAATCAAATTCCCCAAATTCCCATGAAGCCAAGCCATGAGCTATCCTTTGCACTAATGACAGCCAAGGGACCCCATGAGTATCCTTTTCTTATCCTGAGAAACATATAGAAACATAGGTTTTTCTACCCATCAGAACCAATAAACAAGAAGAATCTCTGAAATCAGGCCTATGCCTTTATTCATCCCTTCCTTTTTACTTGTAGGAGAAAGAAAAACCATTTGTGAAATTTAGATAATTTCAATGTCATTTAAAAAGTATTGATTTCCTAAAGCATTGTAATAATATCTATTTATTTGTAACTAAACTTGGCAATGTCACAACAGAGTTAAAATTATCCAATTTCTGGAAATAAGAGGCAGTGAGAGAATAAAGAATCTAAGCTAATTGTTTTGCTTTTTGTTTTTTCAAAGAATCCAACTCATTACATATGTACTATCTCAATTTCCTTTATAGTAAGCAGAGGACAACCAGGATGTCCCCTTTTAAATGGCCAGATGGGATTCCATAGTGGTCCAGCCTGGGGCTGTATTCATAACTGTGCACAGAAAAATTTTCTCTGAATGTTTCACATTCCTTCCTCTCCAACAATGGCACAAGCTGGAGGTGACCCCCAACCAGGAGGAGGTGTGGCTGCAGGCAGAAGGTGGAACAAAAGTCAGTTTAAGAACAGCAGGCAAATCCACAAATTTTCTGCTCACTGAGCAACATGGAGGCTGGTGGCCCACACTGCTGGCAGCTGGGTCTTATTCTGATTGCCTGCCAGTTGGTGATGGTGACATTCCCACATTAGGGACAGCAGTGCAAGGAGGAAACACAGTCATTCATTCTATATCTTTCATACTTTCCTAAGGGTTTTGTCATTGTTGTTTTTATTTGTTTTGTTCTGTTTTGGACTCTTATTCTGCCCCTCACCTGCCTCCTAAAAGCAAGGGAGGTGGTTGCTAGAAATGGTTCTTCCCTGGCAGTGGAATTATCACCTACAGCAGCAAAACACTGTTTTTGTGTTCATGTAGACTAGCAATATGATAACCTCTACTCCACCCCTGAACTAGAGACACCTGTGGTTACACCTTAATTGCATTCAAGCTCCTAGAGCACCCAACAAGGGGATTAAAATAGTTGTCTATTAAAATATTTTCAACTTATGTTCCATGGAAAGCCATGAAATATAAAACTTAACATGAAAAGCAACTGGATCCCTTGTAACTCTGGCATTCTGACACCAGAGACATATAACTTACCCACGCAAATGGCGACTCCTATGTAGGCAACCGTGGTGATAAAGATGGCCAGCATGGTTCCTTTGGGGATGGCATCTTGGGGATCCTTTGAAAAAATAATGTAGAGGAACAAGGAGATAGAGTGGGATAAGAAAGAGACATCACTTGGAGTTAGTTCTATATTTTCAAAATTTTAGGCAAGTTCTGAAGAGAAAAAAATCAAGAAAATGGCAAAGTGCTGAGCTCAAGTTCCTCTTGGACAAAGACAAGGTGTTTAGAGTGAATAAAGAAATCTGTAGAACTTTGCGCTGGACAGAAGAGATTTGTAACTGACCAGGAGGGAGTTTTTACAGAAAGCAGGCTAGTTAGTTCACTCACTAATACCTCTTCCTGTCCCTCCCCTTTATCTACTGTGAAGTTCATGCAGATGTATCAGACCACAGAGTACTGAGGGGGTGGGTAGCATAACAATGTAACATAACAATGTAACATATCTGGTACATTGGCCATATTTCTATGTGTATTTGTTTTGTACTACGCTTAGACTTGCTTTAAAAAATTACTTTTGACTGAGGGAAAAGAATGATCTGCTACATTCTCCAATCCCTCAAATTCCTCATTTGGAATCTAGTTCAGGAATAACTGCAATGAGAGATATTTAATTTCCATAGGCAGGCATAAAGAAAGAGGCAAATTTAAGCTTATACGAGAAAATGGGCTTTTCTCTTGCCCATAAATGTATATAAATGCACTGAGCTGAGCTCACATCATATATAATATACCATTTTATATCCTGTTTTGGGGGTTGAATCATATCATAATCAATTTCCAAGCAGCATTACTTCTCTATAATAGAATTCAATTTAACAAGGATTATTAAGTAGAGATTTCAATGTATTCATTACCTATAAGACAGTGCTGGCATAGAGTAGGAGTCAGTAAATACTGAACTGAGGAAAGCACCGTCCCAATACGCATCAATTCCCCCTCCAGAGGACATGAAGCTCATTGATATAAGTGAGCAATCATGCAGTCAAAGTCTGAGTTCTGTGTTTCATTAACTTAAATCTGCTGATCAAATCTATCAGAAAAATCAACTCATGACAAATGCAGACTCAACCTGACAGCTGGAAATGTTAATTAAACCAAGTAAATCTGTCCCCACAGGGAAGTAAGCCAGCCCTATGGAGCCATTCTGCAGTCATTCATTTCTTCTCACTCTTGTAGGAATATCTGCATACAGAATTTGTCTGATATATACAACCTCTTCATTTCAAGCTCAGAGAAGGCAATGGCACCCCACGCCAGTACTCTTGCCTGGAAACTCCCATGGACAGAGGAGCCTGGTAGGCTACAGTCCATGGGGTCGCTAGGAGTCGGACACGACTGAACAACTTCACTTTCACTTTTCACTTTCATGCACTGGAGAAGGAAATGGCAACCCACTCCAGTGTTCTTGCCTGGAGAATCCCAGGGCTGGGGAAGCCTGGTGGGTTGCTGTCTATGGGGTTGCACAGAATCGGACACGACTGAAGTGACTTAGCAGCAGCAGCAGCAGCATTTCAAGCTACTGTCTCCAAAAGAGAATGTGTGCACTGAGTAGCACACAGAGGGAAAAAGAGGGCAACCATGGCCGAAATGAACCCCACTCAATATCCATTCATAGTGTGTTTTAAATTATTTTTATTTATTTATTTGGCTGTGTTGGGTCTTAGTTGGGGCATGTGGGGTCTAGTTCCCTGACCAGGGATCAAACCTGGCTCCCCTGCATTGGGAGCTCAGAGTCTTAGCCACTGGACCACCAGGGAAGTCCCACATAGTGTGTTTTAAATTTTCTTTTATTGATGAAGGATTTCTTGAACTCTCAATGGAAATTGAAGAATTGATATAAGTGGGAAGAAAGGATATATATATATATATATATATATATATATATATATATGGAAAAGAGGTATGAAGATGAACAGAAGTGTTATACATAAAACACAAAGATCCCTTGGAGGAAAGCATGGCAACCCACTCCAGCATCCTTGCCTGGAGAATCCCATGGACAGAGAAGCTGGTGGGCTACGGTCCATAGGGTCACAAGGAGTCAGACGTGACTGAAGTGACTTAGCAAGCATGCACCCCACTCTACACATAAGATAATTTCCATGTAGCTGTAGATCAGCTACAAGCTCAAATTTTCCTTATTTAGGAGTTACTTGAGGGTCAAACTTGATGTGATATAAGTCAGGATGCCAATATCTTAATGTCTGGTCACATACTCACACTGCCTGTCCTGGCTACTTTTCCTCTAGTCAGGACAGGACTTAGATTCTTAGTTTTCACTCCAAATGTTTATTTCCATCCCTCAAGCAGTAGCACAAAATCTCACCTTCCTTCACCTTCTTACATTACATATCCAATTTTTTCCCCTTGGGACACAGTACAAGCAGTCTTACTAGGTTGCTGCTGGTTGCATGTCAACCAGATCTTAGTCTTTCATCTCTGAAACTGAATCTTAACTCTCCTGATTAGATCTGTGTACCTTGAAAATCTCCTCCCACACACATATTTATAGCCCATCAATAGTGTGTTGACAAGCAGGGGGTTCAGGATGGGAACCTTGTAGAGCACCCCCTTGTGTCGGTTCTTGTTGGCTGTCACTGTCAGCCTGAAGAGCCTCAGAATCTTGAGAAGGATTCTGAGGTTGTGAGCAGAGGCAGTGTCTCGCATATCCCCACAATGTGTAAATAACACGTTTACTAAGTTGAACTGAATTTATTATGCTCTAGTTTCACTCTCAGAAACAATTATTATCTATAATTCCAGAACTTTGGTTGCCATATCCCAGCATGTGGTCATCTTTTAGTACTTAACATGATTGACACCTCTGGCTTCTGATCATGTTAATTATTTCATCTCAAAGCATCATCATCTCTTGATTTTCTCTCTCTTGGGTCCCCCAGTCTCTTAGCTCTTTCTCTTTTTTAAAAAAAAATTATTTTAAATTACGGGTTAATGTAGTTACCCACTAGACATCTTCCCTCTGATGTCCTTCTGCCATTTTGACCCCAGTGGCTAAATCTGAGCTTCAACATGGAATCAGTTCAGTAGGTTGCAACCAGCATGAAACAATACAGTAGAACAGAACTGATGTGAAAACATTAGAGGACATCATTTGTAATAAAGTATTGAACTGTTTAGGAGAAATTTTTATATGTAGACACTTGGTCCTGATATATAGTATTTCCTTTCAGTAGATCATAGTTAAAAAAAGAAAAGAAAAAGCATTCTTTCCAGTTCCTTTTCTAACTCTAACAAAAGCTGACCTGTTTGATCCATTTTCCCTGCCATGGTCTTGTCCAAATTATGTGCTTGAGAAGGATCAAGCAAGCTCTTCTTCACTTCTTTGATGCCTGGTATAAGTAATAACTCAGTGTTGGTTGAGTTGAACCGACTACTAATCAACTAATAATAAAAACTTTGTCGAAAGAAAGCACAATATTCTTTGAATGTGTTCTTACAGTTTACCAAAATTTAAACCTATGACCTCTGATATTTTCCAAATCTGAGAAACCAGAAGCTCAACATCCAGAGTTAAATTTTGTTAAGCAGCACTGCTTACTTACTTCATTATGAACAAGTTACTTAATTTTTCTGAGCCTCAGCATCCTCATTTTTATATCCCATTTCTGCTGAAGAATTTACCATGGCATTGTAGTCCTTAGTATAACAAATGTGAATGCCTTTGTCCATTGACTCAATAAATATTTATTGAAGCTTTGCTAGCTCCAAGGACACAGCAATGAACAAAACCAAAGGCAAAGTCCCCATTTTTAATGGAGTTATATTACAGGGCAAACATCTCTCACTCAGGCCCCTTCAACTGCCTTTCTCCTTACCTTGTAAGGATACTCAGCCTATCAGGGCTTCTCCACTTGAATCATGAGAGACTCCTTCCTGTTCCCACATTTTTCCCTTGCTTGTCTGCCCATTTGTCTTCTCTGCCTCGAATACCCTTAATATTTCCAGCCTGTTGTCAGTAACCAGCTTTTGCTTTTACTCCCTGCTCAAAAGTTTCTTCCTTGCAAAAATTGTCTCTAATTTAATTATTTATTCTTTATTTTTATTTCATAATCCACTTGGACAATGCATTCAGTTTGCATTTATGTATATATATATATACACACACACACACATATATCTCCCCTGATAACCTGCAAATATTTCTAGTCTCCCAAAGTTGATTATAAATTTGTTGAGGTAAAACCTGTGTTTTCTACTTTTTTTCATGTGTGGTAGAGATTATTTATTGTCCTTTAATATCCATTCTCACCTTCCTCATTTTAATACTGTTGCTGTTGTTGTTGAGTCACTCAACTGTATCTGACTCTTTTGTGACCCTATGAACTACAGCCTGCCAGGCTCCTCTGTCCATGGGATTCTCCAGGCAAGAATACTGGAGTGGGTTGCCATTTCCTTCTCCAAGGGATCTTCCTGACCCAGGGATCAAACCCGTGTCTCCTGCATTGCAGGTGGATTCTTTACTACTGAGGGAAGCCCACCTTTCAATATTAGAACTCCCTAAAATAATACTAGAATTCCTTAAAATATTATCTGGGCACATGGCTGTCCAACTAGAGATTACATTTCCTAGTCTTCTTTGCAACTAGGTAAAGTCACAGAGGGGGCCTCCCCAGTGACTCAGCTTACTGAATAAGACTTTTGGAAGAACTATCAGGAATAGGATAATTTGGCAGTAAAATTTGTCATTAAGAGAGAGAACTTTTTAAATAACTGGGAAACCTTGAAGAAATCTTACAGCTTTGAAATCTATAGAGAAACATGGTCACTGTTGATGTCTGTAGCTCCCTGTCCTGCCCAACTGCACCACTGCTTCTTTGAATTACAAAGCAGAGGAAATGACATACCTCCAAATCTCCAGAGATATTGGCGCCAGCAAGGATCCCAGTTGCTGCTGGGAAAAAAATGGCAAAGACAGAGAAGAAGCCTTCACCTTTTGTGAAGCTTGGCCCAAAATTTTCTGCAAATATTGATGCTGCAACACAAATAATGAGAAAATTATCATGTAGACTTTCTTCACTGGTAGGAGATAAAGTTACTTTGGCTTCTGTAGCCCTGAATGCAAATGTGTTCCTATAATCTAAATGGAATGAGCTTGAAGATATTGGTATAACCTTGATGAACCTCATGTTAATATTTGCCAGGTATCAAAATACATATCACAAGGTTTTAAATCTCTAGAATATACTCTGAGAAGTCAATAATTTTCAAAAGAAGGAAACAGAAAATTCTCTCATGATTGAACTTTCATACTCACAAATATACTGCATCATATTGCCCTACACACATACAACTACATTCTCACATGTATATATACCTTAATCAGCATATTGCTTTACTACACTCTTTTTTTGTTTGAATTGTAGAACCTTGTGGATGAAGCTGTCTTACAGTTTTGATACTAATCTTCTAACCTCCCTGGCCTTTGTCACTGGAGACTGGATCTTAGATCTTTATACCAAATTCTCATGTACAAGAATTCTCATATATAGTGAGGACCTTTGGTCATAAAATAAAAATATATCACAGGTTGTCACCAAATTATTTAAATGAAATGGAAACAATCTAGAAAAAAAGAGAAACAGAAGGGAAAACAAAGCAAGAAAAGGAAGGAAGAAAAATGTGAACAAAAGAATCTAGGGAAATGCAAAAATAAGCAGAAAAAATTGAAAACATCAAAAAATTTATAGCAGGAGCTGGAAAAGGGGAAAAGAAGCAAAAGGAAAAGGATTTGCAAATCAAGCAAGACAAACTTTACAAAGAAAAAGAATCAGGAAGAAAGAAGTGAGGTGACATAAAACGGGAACGAATAGTGACAACCAGGTAAATATTGAAGGGAAATATAAAAAACCTCAGCCGTGGATTCTTAAGTATGCTAGGGTGGAAAGCTAGGGAAGAGGGGACAGGTGGAGTAGAACAGAAGAGAGAAGTCAATGTTTATGCCTTGATCACAGCTGCTATGTTAATAGTTCCTACAGTCTTTTCTGTTTGAAAACCAGACAGGGATGCGCAACTAGATAATGTCATAAGAAAGCAAGGCACAAAAATGACTAGGGGGATGAAAGAACGTCTGTGTTTGACTTCGGTGCTCCCAGTGGCTGGGCACGTTGTCTGAGCTATGTCCCCTTTTTTGCATAGACAGAGACACCCCTACTGTTCTGCAGGCACAACATGTGCAGCACTTTAAGGTTTTTGACTTTTTTCAGACAAGGCTTTACTGAGGCCCCCGCTGCAGTAGAGGGGAGCCAAAACAAATAACAGGTTCCCTTGTTCCCTGGCTTCCCGAGCAGGGGTACGCTTGTTCCTTATATGGGGTGAGGGTAGGGAGTGTGTCCAGAGGCTGGGCCAGAGGGCTGGGCTTAGGGGTTTTGCCCACCCCCGAGGTAATACTGTGTGCAGGGGCTATGTCCAGTACTCTGCTTTTGCTTTTAATCCCCTACTTTTGCTCTAGACTTTTCAAAAGTGGCAGATGGATTTTTTTTGGTCTCTTTGTATCTTTTGTTTATAATTTTGCCCCAACTGCACATATACACAGTTATTTTTAGTCCAAAAATATACAGTTTCTTTATATTTTGTTGCTTAAGGAGAGGTTTGTCTTTTAGGCTCCAGCACCTTAAGGTTTTCAAAGCACTTTAACATCCGCTATCTTACTTGCTTTTCAATATCGCTTTAGGAAGTTGCTATTATCATTGCCACCTTGGCAGGAAAATCTGAGACCCAATAGTGTTAGGTGACCTGTCTAGCTGGCAAGCAGCAAGGTTGAGACTCACTCTGGCTCTCCTGCCTCAAATCTGAGACTGTTCCCTGGGCTCCAGTGGCCAGGGCAGGGGTCATGGGGATAGGGGTGGGGGCGGGCAAAGAAGAAGCTTTTATCGCAGAGCAAGCTATTTGACACACATACCTTGGTAATTAAAGAAACCTCTGGCCCTTTTCTCATTGTTGGATGGAATGACAGTTCCAATGAAGAAGTTTGCAATAGCAATGAGAAGAATGATCAGAAGGATCACTTGAGCCTGGAATGACAAAGTAACAGGAGGTCAAATTAGATTTATTTAATGACCTTTTTACATAGTTATTAAAGTTGTAAATGCCCGCTGAATGAAGACCCTATCTAATAATTTCAGTTAAGATTCTACTACCCAGCGTAGGTAATACGGGTGTTCTTGTAAAATGGCATCTTAATAAGCCCGATTTGGCCTGAGAATAGATGTTACATTTCCAACGGGTGCATGGCTTCTGAGGCAGTGCAGCAGTAAAGAATCCGCCTGCCAGTGAAGGGAACATAGGAGGTGTGGGTTCAGTCCTTGGGTTGGGAAGATTCCCCGCAGGAGGAAATGGCAATGCACTCCAGTGTTCTTGCCTGGAAAATCCCATGGACCGAGGAGCCTGGCAGGTTATAGTCCACCGGGTCTCAAAAGAGTCAGACACGACAAGGACTAAACAAGCACGCACCCATATGCTTGGGCACCTGAAGGTGATATTTCAAGAGCATTCTAAGTACCAAGCAGGTGACTTAGTGCAGTAAGTTCCCTAGGAATGTAAACGGAGCCAAAAGATTTAACACTGACAGAGCTGTCTTCCTCCCTCGGCAGAGCACCTAGGGATTCTCCCCCTTCCTGGTACTAACCGCAGGAGTATGAGGACACAGGATGAGGCACGGAATTCGCAGGATGCCTAGCGCACCTGAGGTCGAGCTATCATACCCGGGGGTGCTTGGCACAAGCCGTCTCCAAGGCTGACCAGCCAAATCACCTGGTCTTCAGTCCCTCTGACATTTCAAGGTGTTTACTGGCTTGGCTGTTCCCCTCAGCTGGAAATGCACTTCTCCCTACATTTTGCAAAACTACATCTTCACAGAGGCTTTCTTGCCCACTGAATCTAAACAGTAACAGCTAATGTTTAGTGAGGGCTTGCAGTACAATAGATGCAGTTTTAACTTTACCAATATCCTTTCAGGTAAATAATAACCACCCACAACTGTATGAAGTAGGTAATACTGCTATCATTATTTTAAGGATAAAAGAAACAGGGACAGAGAGGTTAAGTAATTTACCAAAGGTCGTATAGACATAAACCAGGTTCAAATCCACTCTAACTACAGAGCTGGAGCTCTAAATTCTACCTTCTACTGTCACGAAACTACATTGCCTCCCTCCGGGAATAATCTAACGTATGTTCCCCCTGCTATATTCTATCTCAGTGCCCTGTTTATTTCCTTTATAGCACTTTCACAATTTACCATTCTATATTTACTTTTTTATTACTCATCTCCCCATAGACCATATGCTCAGCTATGGCAAGGATAGTGCCTGTGTGGGTCACACTGGATATTGAGTGCCTAGCAGAATACCCAGCACATGATAAGCACTTCATCAGTTTTTGTTTAATGTATTAATGCATAACCCACAAATAAGCGCCATGTAAGAATGCTTCCTATTGCCTTATATAAAATGGGAGGTTTTGGCTCTCTTTCCATTTCTGGTGACCACTTGAGGTCTAGTTACTACACCTCCAGGCACATAGGAACCTGGGAGTTTCTATTGTACTAGTCACTGTAGAGAGTTACAAAGCAAGCAAAAGACATTCTCCCCACCATTCAGAAATTTACTAACCAGTATACTAATCACTGAGTGACTTCCCTGGTGGCTCAGATGGTAAAGAATCTGCCTGCCAATGCAGAGACATGGGTTCGATCTCTGGGTCGGGAAGATCCCCTGGAGAAGAGAATGGCTACCCACTCTAGTATTCTTGCCTCAAGAATCCCGTGGACAGAGAAGCCTGGCAGGCCACCGTTCACGGGGTCACAAAGAGTCAGACATGACTTAGCGGCTAAACGACAACATACTAATCATTAAATCCAAATATTCTCTAGTTCTAGGACCTCTGGTACCCTTAGATTTGCTGCTGGAGTATGGGATTTCAGAGGGCAATGACAGTTTCTGCCTCTTGTATCTTCCCCCAACACACTTGTCATATCTTGTGGATGTCAGCATTCACAGTCAGCTAGGAAGGGAATACCATGGAAATGAGGAAAAGACACAGGCCTCCAGTCTGTACTATTGCTATGACCACAAGGGATCTGTGCGTGAAGATGGAGGCAGTCTTGTTGGCTATGTCACTGTGACTACAGAATAAAGGACAAAGTATAGGCCTGATCACATGAGCTATGACTTACTACTGTCTAGACTTTGTGCTTGGAGGGCTTGTTCCACTGAGCACTGACCAGGTTCCTTTTACCATAGAAAGTAATATTAGCAATTCTTTTTGAATATAGGGTTCCTTCTATTGCTGCAATTTGTTCAGGAAGCTGACTAGCAGTTGTTGGTAATATCATTTTGAGAAACTAACCTTTGCTTCCCATTCCATTCCAGCTACTGAAATTCCTAAAAGAATCACCACTGTGATGGAGCCTATGATCCGGATGTCATTGGTTGGATCCACCATCATCGAATCACTCTCCTGGAACAACAACAAAAAAATCCCCCCTAAATAGTTAGAAGTTGGTTGTTTTTTTTTTTTTTTTTTGTCTGTATGTGTTATTGTAGCATTTAACAGTAAAAAGTGATACTATGCCCTGCTGTCTAGGGATAATAAAAAAATGAAGTGCTCATAAATTTGAGAAGATAAAACATCTAGCTATTTTTTTTTCCCTGTAATAATAAGTCTTTGATAGTCAAGGTTAGGAGTTAAAATTTTTAGAGATCCATTCTAGGCACAGCTTTTGAAACTATTGTAGCACTAAGTAAAATTATGGGTATGTACACTTATCACATTTTGTTTCAGGAGAACAACCAGTTATTTTTGTGTGTCAAGGGGAATCCTAGAGAGATGAAAATGAGTGGTTTCCAATGTGAATATCAAAAAATAAGTGCTACTCAATTAAAGAACAAACTATGAACTATACAATCCACTCATTTATTCATCTGATTTTCCAATAGCGGTACTATTACCTATTGAATTCAGTATCTGCTATCACTTCCACGGAAAGAGGACTGGAAGCTAGCTCATATACTAGTTAATTAATGTGCTCACATACATACCGTCCAGACGGAGCACCTATGCTAAAAATTGCCCAGTTTCCTACAGTGAGTCCTAATGTTTGAATTTTCTTTCCTTTTGGACATCTGTAACCATAACAGTAATATTGATGCTGACAATAATAATCATTATTTATCTTTTCTTTCATGTTTTACCCTGTATTTCATGTGATCTGTACCACATTTATATGAAAGACATAGGACAATATTATTAATCCATCTTATGGATTGGAAAAGCAAGGTTCAGATGAACAAAGGGACTGGTCCAAAGTCTGCCAGCTGGTGGGAGAGCCAGGACTCTAAGAAGTTCTGATGCCAACCATATTCAGCTTCCACATTCCATACAATAAATCTATTTCCTCTCATCTTGCCGTAATGATATCCCCTAGTGCCCTGGAAAAGCAAATTAAACCGAATTATCTTGCTTGGATGAAGAGAACAAAAGCTTTTGATTACCTTAAGAAGATCTACCACAGTCTCAGCAAATCCCACCACATACATAGCAACAGCCACAGCGTTGGCAAAAGCAAAGATCAAGCCTATAGATCCACCGAACTCAGGCCCTAAGCTTC
Organism: Antilocapra americana; assembly: GCA_007570785.1. Lineage (NCBI taxonomy): Eukaryota > Metazoa > Chordata > Mammalia > Artiodactyla > Antilocapridae > Antilocapra > Antilocapra americana. The sequence goes on along the minus strand of ML664175.1, from coordinate 2,052,516 downwards.
TGGAAATAAGATAGTAGGCCCCACCTGAAACAAGAAATGGGCATGTTTTATATACTGACCAACTGCTATGGATTTAGTTTACATGACCGAATAATTTTGACTGCCTGAGAACATTTAAAATACTAACTATTCTAATATTTTATTTTAATAAAAATATTGCAAATCCTAGTAATTATAGAAATCTTGTGTCAACTTAATGAATAACTTAGCCCTTCTTTGAATTCTGTGTCTAATCTACAATAGAACTATCTTGACTAAATAAAATCTAATTTATCAAAACCTACAGTACACAAGTGCTACAAATAAGAATATAGCAAACTTTTCTTTCAAATCCTTTGTCTTTTGAAAATATAAAGTTATTTGTCTCTAACTTCATTGGAGAGTCAGATTAATAATTTCTTATCTGAAATTTCCAGAAACGGGCAGGCATAGGCAGATAATGAAGTAGGTAAATTTGATCAATATCATTCAAGTTTCATCTCTGGTATAATTTTTGATATAGATTTACTCCATTAAAATTGTTAACTATATAGTGCTACGTATTATCCGCTTTATATATCAGACTTAGTTTTGATGATTTTAGCTCAAGAAAGCATGGTTATCCCCAAATACCCATATGTGAATGGGGGTGGCAAGTGGGAAGTAACACGCAGAGAACTTAGGATGATTGTTTCTCTCTTGGACCTTGAAAAGGAAGTTCTACACATGGCTGTGTACTCCTGGGTATGAGAAAGACTGAGCTGAATGGCTAATCACCTTGAGAGTTCTGAGAGAAAGTTCTGAGTTCTGAAGACAAAAATAAGGAGCTATTGAAAGGCCTCGGTAACTGGATGTTATCATAGACCGTGTGAATTCGTGACTTCCTGTACTGAACTGTTGGTAGAAGAATGGCACTGAACACACAGACCTATCACCAAAACTCTCTTTCACAGAAAACTTTTTACTTTTTCCTCCATAGTAACTCCTTTGGGCAGAGGGGCAATACCTTCTCTTTAAATATAAATTTTTATTTGGGTTGAGCAAATCCTCATTATTTCCATTGTCCTGATTACATTAAGAAAATTAGCAGCCAATTACTAGACTTGGTCAAGGTAGAAAGGAAGTTTGAAGAACAATGACAAACTTTACTCACTCATTTCCAGCCCAGGCCCACATGCTCCTGGATGATTTGAAAGTAACCCTTTGTTTTATTTTCTTTTTGAGAATCTTCTGAAGCCTGTTGGCCATTGGTAGTAGAGCGTTGGGGTGAACTCTGAGGGCTCAGCTGGGATGCTCAGGAAGACCCCTTCTAAGAGGTCCTGGGGAAGAGCCAGCCGGGCTCATCCAAGGCACAAAGAAACCATTTATTTCACTTTAACACATGCTTTCTTTCTAGACACCTGGTCATTCTCTGCTTTATAAACATGATCAATCACAGGAAGTGGGCCCAAAAAATCTTTTCTGGAGATCTCTTAATTTTAGGTGAAGAGAATCATGCCTTGCTATTTAAATTTTGGATTATTTTGCTTTGTTTGAATCCTTTGGGAACTCATTATCAACGTACAAATTTTACTTCCAGCATTAAATCAACTCTAGACACCACTACATAATCAAAGCTTGTGGTCACAAGTGTAAGGATTGGCTTACCTCCTCTCACCACTCCATTTGTGCAAATAGCGGACATAGAAATACCTGTAAGTGTTGTCACTACCACACTCAGGCCGATGATGATGACTCCAAGACCTGAAAAATCCCCCAAGAAAGGTGTTTGGCTCCAGGACTTCAAGAAGTCACCAGTAAGTACTTCAGGAGGCAGCAGTTTGAACCTTGTCAAGGAATGATCTGTTTTCCCATGAAAAACCTGAAATGTTCTAGAAGATCCCATTGCATCCAGGTATAGGAAGATCTAGAAGGTACCTGAAATGTACTAAACTTTAAAACTGAAGCTGTGTTGAGGAATCGGTTTTCAAGAAATGCCAGCTGGAGTTGTGCAGTAGCCTGGAAAGTAAAGCATTTACCCAAGGAATTCGTGCATATGGAATCCATGACCTGCAATGTGCCAGAGAGGACCGTTAGACAAGCAACCGTAGTTGACCAGAGTAGATGGGGCTATATGGACAGTACCTTATATTTTCTCCTGGGTCCAACTTCAAGAACATCGAGCTACTTTCTTGTTCCCACCAAAAAGAAGTAAAGTATAATAGAAAGTTTTTGCCTACCCGTAGCAAGCGTTGAGAGTATTTAGATATCTTAGAAATTTTACCTCCACGAACAAACCCGTTAGTTGCTATTGCAGAAGTTGACAACCCAGTAATAGAAGTGACCATGGTGGAAAGAAGAATTATGAGAACTCCAAGACCTGTTAGCAATGAAAGACAGGAGATGTTACAGTTTACTCTTCTTCCTTGGATTCCCTGTTGCTGCAAACTATACTGCTTTGAATTTAAGTTTTCACATCCAAGCCTTTGGGCCCCAGTGGAGTTCCTTTGTGCTGAAGATAAACTGGGTTGCCTGGTATAAAGATCAAGTCAGAGAACTGCTCATTATGATGAAGGATGGTCTCCAAAAGTAAACACAATCTAAAATGCGGCCCTGGAAAGAAAAAGTTGACTTATGCTGGTGTCCTGGGAGAGAAGTTACCCTGGCTGTGCAAAGAGAAAACATAACATTTGACCTTCTCTTTGGCTTGAGAGGAGGCTGAATGAGAAAGCTGGGGTTTTGACAAAGGTTAAATCTTTCTCCATTTTTCTTGCATCTCTCTTGCCTGGCAGGGTAAAAAAAAAAAAGGAAAAAAAGGAACCAACTTGGATTACCTTTGAAAACACTTCAGAAATGTCAGTGGTGAGCTCTGAGCCTGTGTTGCCTTTACCTTGCAAGTGATCATGAGGGTCACAAGTTTAATTACCTCCTCTGACATATCCATTTGTAGCAATAGCAGAGGTGGATAAACCAGTGATACCAGTCACTGTCACGGCTAAGCCGATGATAATCACACCAAGACCTCAGTTGAGAAAGGAAAAACAAAGGCGATTAAATGGTGGAATAATCCATTTAGACTGTTTACAAAAAAGTCAGCAAGTCTAGAGTAATCACCAAAGGATCACATCTGAGTTTAACAAGTTGGTCTGGAAGCCACCACAGAGGAAATGCTCAGCTTTGAAGTTTTCTGCCCATGGCAGCACAGATCCAAGAAACCCAAGACCTAAGATGTGCAGTACAAAGTTGCACCTAACTGAGCAACTATGGCTGGTCAAAATTTAATGTGAACCTCACTATTTATGAAGTTCTAGATACCCATAAACATAATAATTGGTCTGAACAATCCCAAGCTGCAAATAGTATTAGTGAAGGGTAAATGTTCAACTATCTTTTTATGTACATTTGATTGTGTAGGAGTGGAAGATTACATGTATTAATAGTGTAGAAAATTGTTCATCTGGCAGATGAATAAAGTAGAAAGAATCAAACTGCACTTACTTATTGGCTATGTGAACTCTGATAAGTTACCTATTTTCTGAGCCAGAAATGGCAATGAAATTAGAAAGAATGTGTGTTAAGTGGCCATGTATAAAGAAAGCAGTGGCACGTGTAAAGGCAGGATGCATGTGTAAAGTAGCATAGAGCATACAACACAGCACATAATCAAAGATGCTGCTTTTTAATCATATCCACAGTAGTCGTAACAGTTATTGTTTATTAAAAGCCAACTACATATCCAGCTGTGTTAGGCAGAATGTGAAATGCAATGAAAATGAAAAAAGCTGCCCTCAAGGATCTTATGGGGCAGAATCATTTACTATGAGAGGGAGAAAGTAGACCAGAATTCAGAGGAAGGCAAGGATGTTCTGTTTTAGGAAATTCACAGCCAGGAGGACACTGAAGGGTAGCAGAATATGCTGTTGCCAAATTTACCACGTTAGCATAAGGATTACGTTGAGCTAAAGACAACTGAAACAAAGCAGATACCTCCCCTTATTTGCCTAAAGGCAGGACATAATTTGTAAAGGTGTTCCCTTTTTCCTTTCTCCTGGGGATCGATACCAGCTAGAGACTGGAGACAGCTGGAAATGATACTAGAGGAATCTACATAGACTTTATTAACTAGGCCTTATCTTCCACTAGTTCCCCCACACATTTGCCTTTCCACAATGTGCCACTCTAGACTTTCAGTCTTTTCCTTTGTCTTGTTATTTCTCTAAAAATGTGTTGTTCTTTTGCTCAGATGCTTGTATAAGACCAAATTCTAACCACCCCTTTGAGTTACTCATCACTGAGGATTCCCATTTATAGGCACAATGGATGCACATGTTAATAAACTTCTGATTGTTTTTCTTTTATTAATCTGTATGTTGTCAGTCTAATTTACGGGGCACTAGCCAATGAGCCTAAGATGAGTAGAGGGAAAATTGTAACTTCTCCCCTTCATTGAAGGCTTCCCTCATAGCACAGTTCATAAAGAATCTGCCTGCAATGCAGGAGACCCTGGTTCAATTCCTGAGTTGGGATGATCCCATGGAGAATGGATAGGCTACCCACTCCAGTATTCTTGGGCTTCCCTTGTGGCTCAGCTGGTAAAGAATCTGCCTGCAATGTGGGAGACATGGGTTTGTTCCCTGAGTTGGGAAGATTCCCTGGAGAAGGGAAAGGCTACCTGCTCCAGTATTCAGGCCTGGAGAAGTCCATGGACTGTATAGTCCATGGGGTTGCAAAGAGTCAGACAGGACTGAGCCACTTTCACTTCATCCTTTCATTACCTTCCTCAATGCACCAGTCCTGTAGAAACTATCAGTCATGTCCAATTCTTTTGCAATCTCATGGACTGTAGCCTGCTAGGCTCCTCTGTCCATGGGATTTTCCAGGCAAGAATACGGGAGTGGGTTGGCATGCCCTCCTCCAGGGGATCTTCCTGAATCAGTGATTGAACCTGCTTCTCCTGCATCACCCTGCATTACTGTGCATTGCAGGTGGATTCTTCACTGCTGAGCCAGGAGGTCAACCTTAAATTCAGAGAGAACGTATAGGCTCACAGGCACTGAAATCATGCTGGCTGCAGCCAGAATGTGCTCGCCTGGGCCTGTTTGGTGTGTTCCCTGACATAAAGTGAATGCTTCATAATTGTTGTTGGTAGGCTCTTTTGTTCCAAGGATGTAAGAAGGGCAGTCAGCTAAGAGAGGCTGAGATCTTTCTGGCCATGCCCTAGATGAAGAGGAAGTGGAAGGAGGTTAAGAACAAAAATGGGAATGAAGTATTAGAAGCTGGCTCTTTTGACACCTTTAGTTATATCCTGGTTCTCACTGAAGTTTCTAGGCTATTTACAGTTTAAGTTGGGTATGAGATGCAAACTTAGACTCTATTGGTTTGGCCCCTAGAGTTTATCTTAAACACTTGGTGTTGTGAGAAATGATTGCACTAAATTCTCGGTATCTTTTACAGGGATCCTGTGGTGAGCATTGCCTCTATATCACTGCAGTTTCAGGTCTGTGTGCCACTAAAGATGGTTTCCTTTTATTTTTTTGCTCATTAACTCTTGATATTGTTTCATAGCAAATGTTTAGCTTACCCTGGCTACTGGACTGAATCATAGTTTGCATTTCATGATATTAAAACTAGTCTGACTTTTAGTACTTTCCTACCTTTATATTCACTTTGCCTTTATATTCTGAACAATTCTTAATTTATCCTTTTGCATTGTGTATATTTCTGTAAACTATTTAGAGTCCTGGTATAAAGTATGTATTTAAACAGCAAGGGATTTGCATATATCTCACAATCATATATGCCAGGGTAAAAGCAACTTAGAAAACATCAGGTTCATCCTCAAACCTGGGTCCTTGAACCACCTGCTTCAGGAAATGCCTGCGGTGCATATTTAACATGCCCAGCCTCACTGACTTTGGATTTTTCCAAGTGAATCCCAGGATTCTGCAGTGTTGTAACTAATTTCCCAGGTAATTCTTATGCACCCTGCAGTCTGAAGATTATTGAGCTATCCTCAGCCTATCTCAATTTGTGTCTGCCTGTTAAGGAAGATTCTTTGGCTTTATCTTAAAAAAAAATTGATTGGGAAACAATTAATCCAGCTCCCTAATTTTCAGATGAGAAAGTGAAATACACAGAATATAAATGACTTGCTTCAGTCTCACCTGCTTTTCACACCCTTCTTCCTCGCTTGATGGTTAAGTTTATTGGATACTACATGCCCCAGCCAAAGTGGTCAAGACAGAGAACAAGTAGATGGCATTATCAGCTCATTTTAGCGTATACTTCTGGGGACGAGGCAGTCAAAACTTATGGCTCCAGAATGGTTACCCAAGGATTATAGCTGCCATTACTCCTGGCTACAGCTTCCTTCTAGCTTTGTTTCCAGAGTCTGAGCTTGAGAGTGTATTTAGGTTTCTTCCCCAAGCTCCTCATAAAGCAAGAAGGGAGTACATACTCGTTTGTTTTCTTTCCCAATAAAAAGAACACAAATGGGACCCGGACAGTGACTCAATCAACTCATTCATTTTTAAGACTGTAGCAAAGTCCAGTAAAACTGAGTAAGGTTGATAGTTAAGTTTCTACTACTCACTAAAGTCTATTTTCTCAGAGTAAAGAAAAACCTCCATTCATAGAAAAACCCACAGGACACCCATTAGGTAGAACTCTACTCTCTTCTGAAGTTAGGCTTGACTACTTAACTAAAAGATCTTTATTGAAACAATATCGATGTCTGAAAGTATAATAAGCAGTTTAGCACAAGATAAAATTCTTCATATTCCACAATTTTGCAATAAGCATGAAGCTGGATTGACTGGGAAAATAATGTGAGATCTGATTAAAGTTCAGATTATTGCCCAAACATATGGGTTTCAAATAAGCTGCATTCAAAACAATCACTCTTGCCCTGGGCCACACTCACACCTCCAAACAAAGTATTGTTTCCTGATGATCTCAATAAGTTTCTAAACTGCCCTTAAAAAACTAATTTTGCATGAAACCCTGGAGCAACAACTTGGCAATATTAAGATGCAGATTTTCCATGGAACAGCATAGACTTATTTTGGACCTGAGGCCAAGTGTTCATTTGATATGCATCATAAAGTCAGCAAACAGCCTTTTGTCAGGCACCCAGCAGTTGCCAAACATGCAATAAGGAAAAACTATAGGAACTGGTTCCAACTCTTTCTTTCTCATGTTAAGTTTCTGGAGATTCTGAATCTGTTTTGAGGAGTGAAGGCAGTAAATAATGACCAAGTACCTTTTATATGTGAATTGAAGACACTTTCTGGAGTAGAATCTGAAAGCACATCTGAACTTCTATTTTCTTGATGCTCATGATTTTTAGCTATGTCCCTCCCCAAAGTGAATATATAACATATTTTCCATATATAGAGAACACCATTAATTTTTGTCACATTGAATCAGAAACTTCAATAGAATTCAAATAAATTTTCATATAAATTTAAGTAATATACTCTCAAAAATATTTTCCATCAAAAACAGTATTTTAAATGGAATATAATATCTAAAAACATTAACTAAACACTCAAAATCATTTCAACATCATCCACTTTCCATTTAGAAAAATTAACAATAGTTATTATCTTATTCATTTCATTATCTATTATTTAAACTTCTATCTGGCAATACTTCATTAACCTTTGTTCCTTACTGCTTGTACCTGAAAGTAACACAATTCTGTTTTTTTGGAAATTCAGCATTTTTATTAGTCAAGTCACGTTTTCCCGTTTTTCTACAAGTTATTTTTGTTTAGTGAAGTTTTGCCAATAATCACAAAGGGGGATATTCTGATGAATTCCAGTATGTCCCCAAACATGAATATATCATTTAAAATGAATGAATCTCTATATGCCTGTACACCTAAAACTCTATGAAATGATGAAATATTTACTTGAGTATTTATCTGGAAAATTCCAGCCTTCCAGGAGTTAACCCTTTACCTTTCTTCCCTGACAAACATTGACAGAGAGGTAAAGTAAAAAAGTCCAAATGCAGATTAATTCTGTGACCTTCATCTCTCAGCATTAATGGTGAAAAAAAGTTGCTTGTTGAGTTTTTAATTTACATTGAAAAGTGTGTAGTGGGTGGTGGAGTGCTTACCAATTCCAGCTTCTCCAACAATCCAGGAGAGGCGAATGAAGAGCATGACACCCCAGATATTCAGCATACATCGTACCTGTGGGTTGAAGGGGCATTGAAAAAGGATGTGAGAAGTGAAGTGGGTCAACGCCCAGACATCTTTCAGACCTTGTTAGCACTTAATCCAATAGGACATTGAACAGATAGCTTTCATGTGTAAATATAGGAACTTTCTTACCAGCACACCTTTCACCCAACCAAACTTCACAGCACCAGCTTGATCTTCGCCTTTGTTTTCAGCTTGTTCATCTCCAGGTGTCCCTTCACCATTAGCAACCACATCAGCTGAACCTGGGGCCACTGATACATTCTACATTTTTATAGACAGCAAAAACATGATATCTGGTCAACACATGGTTCCATAAAGCTTCCAAAGGCAAATCAAAATAGTTGACATAACATGTGAGTCAAAAAATGAAACATTCTAGTCATTTTAATAAGATGATTATTTTTTGCCCCAGGAAATGATGTGTTCATTTTGTGGGTGATTTTAGGCACCACTGAGACCGCAAGGGTGGTAAAGGAAACTGGGCAGTTCTTCTACTGGTGAGAATATTACCTTAGGGAGAATGATCAGAGTTGGACAGATGTAGAATACAAAAGGATGGAAAGAAGGTAGTGGGGTGCAAGGCAAGTAAGAAAGATTATCAAGAGCGAAGGAAGGGTGGGGACTTTCCTGGTGGCACAGTGGTTAAGACTCCGTACTTCCAATGCAGGAGGCACAGTTTTGATCCCTGGCTGGGAAACTAAGACCCCACATACTGTGGGGTGAGGACAAAAAAAGAAAAAAAAAAAGTGAATAAGTCTTTTACAAGGCAAAATAAGACAAACGTTAACATTCCTTACTAATGCAATATTTGGCCTTCTTTCCATTAACCTCCCTGGGCTTCATTTTATCCATTTGAAATAATGATAACAAAAATTCTCCACTCATGTCAGAGTCTCTTTAAGAAGATTCAATCAAGGAACACATAGAAGTATTTTGTCTATTTTTTTTTTTTAAGGTTTAGAGTTTTCTTCAGAGGTGCAAAAAGTGTATGACTACAAAAAATGCTACTCCTGTAGGGGAATGTTCTTCCAGATTTGATATACCTTTGCCTGAGAATTGTTGGATGTGCAATAGTATAGTATAGAAGGTGAGAAGTCTCCCTACTGACTACTAGAAAACTAGTAGAAATAAGAAGTAGTAAGTCCTATAAAAGAAAGATCAAAACCTTTACTTAGTTTTTTTTTCCGCCCCCACTGTGGCCTAATTTTGAAAAAAGATCTTCCCTGTCAGTTGAATAGTTTCTGAATTTAATGGAGAAGGAAATAGCTACGTTTCTTTCAAGTTAAGAACAACTTTCTAGCTTTTCTTTTAGATTTGACTGAATAATTTCAGATGTGCCCACTTAGTTTAGCCTGTCTAGCACTTCACTGACTAATGGTTAGACGACACCCCACTGAGCTCCCCCAAAGCAATCTTCCCCAGTAAGGATTTTGAAATTATTAGGGAAGACTTAGATTCAGCAGCTGATTACGTTATAAAAGAACAACTTTATAAGGACTTTATTTGGGAACAACTAAAGTTCTTGCTCTTGCCATGCCCAAGAGTTCTTGCTTCTTTGGGCTTTAGTGTACCATCAGCATGGGAAAGTCATCTGGAGGAGGGCATGGCAACCCACTCCAGTATTCTTTTCTGGAGACTCCCACGGACAGAGGAGCCTGGCGGGCTGCAGTCCACAGGGTTGCAAAGAGTTGGACACGACTGAAGTGACTTAGCACGTACCATTAGCATATTCACTGTAAAATGACCCTAATCTGGGCTGTTTAGTCAAGTGATTTTGACCTTTTGTCTCTTTCCAGAAGTCCTTTAAGCAAGGATTTCTCCCAATTTTGTTTTCCATGAGACTTTTTTCATGATACTATTATGCCACTTGGGTAACCAATGTAATACGTGATAGGAGCTATTGTATGTGAACTGAACTGGAGGAGATGGTGGTGTGAGTTACTTTTAATATAAACTAAGGACCTGCCATAGAGCAGGCCATCAATAAACAGTACTGAATCCATAAAGTGGACTTGAAGGCTATCCAATCTCTACCACTTAAGAGCAAAGAAACTTGTCTCTTATTCATTCTTGCCTCTTGTTTCTTTTCTTTTCTTTTCCTATTGGGTATTCCATTTCTCACTATTTCCTCTGTGCAGGCCACATTAAATAAGAGATAGAAAGGGAATGTTTCCCAAGTCAGATCATCTTATTATTTTCTGACAGCATTAGGAAAAAACTGAATGGCATAGGAAACTGAAAATGATTGTTAAAATTCATTTCTGAATTATTTGAGAAATATTTTCATTTTGAGCATAATCAGTCCCTACTTAACAGATAATTGAAACTGACATTATATACTCATATCAGTGTAAATTTTGGATAAACAAAGTCCATAGAAACTGAGGCTGAGCTGGGCAGAAACTGGTGATCTATACCAGCCACAAATGTAAGACATGCATGTAATGAAAAAATTTTTAGTAGCTAGTTCAAAAAAAGTGAAAAAGAACTTAGTAAAATAACTTGGGTTCAGATATGTATCCTTACATTAAAAAAAATATATTTAATTTTTGTAGAATATTTTATGTTCCATATTGGCAATATAAATATTCATTAGCAGTAGGAGAGAGCTCAACAACAGAATGTCTTAGTAATATACTTTACTTAATAGATCTGTATAAAACACTATCATTTCAAGAATAATCATTATATAAATATTAACAAAATATTTTACATTCTTTTTTCCATACCATGTCTCTGAATCCAGTGTGTATTTTACAGTGATAGCACATCTCAGTTTGTGCTAACCACTTTTCAGTGCTCAATAGCCACATGTGGCTACAGCTATTATATTGGATCTCACATGTCTATACAATACAGTCAATTTCAGATGGATGAAATACTTGAGTTTGTTCTCCGGTCAATTAAAAATTCTGGGTTTCTTTTTTGAAAGGATTCTACACTTGTAAGGCAGCTGAGTAGGTCAAATGTAAATTTTATTTTGTGTAACTGCAAAAATCAATGAAAGTGAGGACTTGAGGAATGTGTTAAAATATTCATGAATGTTGAAGAGATTATTTGGTTAGGAAATTCATTTATTTGACTTGATTTGAGAAAAACTTTCAAAATTGTCAATATTCTAGTTAATAAGATCCCATGGCCAGACCATCAGCAGCTACTCAGTCAGGGAGAAAGCAATTTCCTTTTTCTGGGTTAATTGGGGACCTCATGAGACAGAACCTTAGTCACTCACTTTTTAAAGGCAATCTTGGGACTAAAATCCATGTTTCCTGATTAAACTTGAACTTGAGGGTTTGAGCCAGGAAATTGCTCTGCTCTTCTATGAATTCTAATAGTAACTCTGACCCTTAGATCTGGATTAGACTACCAATTATTGTAAAAAAAAAAAAAAAAAAGGAAAGCATTTACAAAATAGGCTAAAGGGTAAATAAAACATCTAAAATTTCTTCTTAAAGGAACATTTCTATCTGATGGATGCCCTTCTGGTCACAGTTTAACAGTTCTTCAATTTATCACTAGGACATCACAATATGCAACAAAAATAATATTCTATGAGGGCACGTCAAGGAAATAATTATGTACAAAAATTAGTAAGCAGTTATTTTCCAAGTTATTCAAAATTTGAGTCACTGTAGGATCTATAACTCTCTCTTATCCCTCGAATGTTTATTTATTCCATGGATAATATAGGTCTGATAGCAAATTCTTAAATAAAATCCATTTCCATTCTTTGCTGTCATGCTGAAGCTGAACAATCTTTGTCCCATATAAACTAGGAGACTCGGAATCTAGTTTGGCTACACAATTAATTCAGTGCTTGTCCTCCAGCAAGTTATTTAACCTTTCCCGGATACTGCCAATGAGGTAAAATCCAATGGGTTTTCTAAAAATCTTACTTTGAAGTAGTTTACTTTAAGGCAAAATCATTTTTCTGTTTGCCGTCTCCGTCTTCTAACATGGCAAAGCAAAACCTGGTTTCACTCTTTAATAAATGACTCCTTTGTAAGGCCAAACAGCAATTATAAAGTTAACTTATCATCAAAGTATGGAACAGCACTTCAGTTCGAGGATTTGTAGGAACTTCATGCCTGTGAGCTATAACAGTGGGCTAGCAGACTCCTGGCTGGTGCACGTTCCTGGGCCAAAGTCTCAAAGACTCAAAGTTTTATGATTGCTGCCTGAAACCAGTTTTTTCCTCCATACTTTGAATTAATTTGTTTGTTCACACTCCATTACCATAAATGATGACCCACAACCTTTAATAAATGCATTTTAAATTACATAGCTTTAGGGAATAATTATTTATTTACCAAGAGTTTTACCTGGGTGTTAAGTATTCAGAAAAGGTAAAGGAAAGAAAGAAAGACCATTTGATAAAAGACTTTCCTCCCTCCAATATTGATAAACTGGTAAAGATTCAATCATGTGTGGTTTAAGTAAATTGCTACTGGATTTTTCTAGATGATTAAAAATTGAATTATTTTATTTAGTATAAAATATGTGATTTTTTCAGACCTCCAAAAAATGACACATGGCTTTCTAGCTATTATCAAAGGAGGAAAATCAGTATATATACTTTTAGTACTTATTAAATGTTTTTCAGTGTGCATTTTACTTTTCAAATAAAACTTAAAATAAAAATTATTTGGTATAAAAATTGCAGTGACCATCATTAATAATCATTTACTGAGTTTGTACTCATTATAAGCAATGTGCTCGACTTTGTCTGCATATAAACTCTAATATTTACAAGTATCCTGCAAAATCAATTGATATTATGTAACTTGTAGGCAAAAGGAGAAGGGAGTGGTAGAGGATAAGCTGCTTGGATAGCATCACCAACTCAGTGGACATAAGTTTGAGCAAACTCGGGGAGACAATGGAGGACAGAGGAGCCTGGTCTGCTGCAGTTCGGGGGTCTCAAAGAGTCAGACCCGACTTAGCGACTGAACAACAATGACAACAACTTGTACAGTACTGTAAGTAAGGGATGAAGTAGTTTTTCTCTACTTTTAACCAGAGTTTTCAGAAATCCGTAATTCATGGCCACTAGTATAGGCATTTAGCTCTTTACTACACAGAAAATGAAAAGGATTTCTTCACTATTATATCAAATCATTGGGATTACAAATTCTGTCAATATCTATCACTCCTGGAGTTCTATTTAAGATAGAGACTTAAAATAATGTCTTTCAAGCCTATTTTTCATTTTACCTACCAGGACAAGCTTGTCATGTAATTTTTTTTCCAGCTTGGAAGCTATAATCAGGATTTGCACAAAATCCAACTGATTTCTGAGTAAGTATGTTCTGCCATTTAGTATGAATGTACCGTTCCTACATGGCTTTTAAAAGCATGATTAGGGATCAAAAAATATCTCTTAACTTATACTATGTCAGTTACTTTCTACTTTTAAATTATTTAAGTAAGCACTCTAAGAGTTATTTTTTTGCGTACATAATCAGTGACATGCCTGAGTATTATTATATAATATTTGTTCTAGTGATCATTTCTATTTGTGATTTGAAGAACTACCATAAAGTTGTCAAAGACCACAAGAAGGTGACAGCATTTACTTTATACTGCAAGTCTTCATCTTTTATTTGGGAGTGGGGGAAAGCAGGGGGAATAGCAGAATCAAATTCACTAGCAAGGAAGAAATGAATTGAAGAAGGCCCAGACTGTTAATGTCTGAGGCCAGCACAGAAGTAGAACGCGTGGAACAAGTGCTCACAGGTTCAGCAACGCTAGAATGGCCCTGGCTGTGCGAATGTGCCCCTGGTAGAGGCACTGATTATATTCAGATTCTGCTCCCAATTTGGTTATGTGCATAGTTCTGCATGATTTAATCAAACTGAAGTACCCTAGATGAGGGTCTTCCCCAGTGGCTTAGCAGTAAAGAATCAACCTGCAACACAGGAGACGCACAAGATGTGGGTTTGATATCTGGGTCGAGAACATCCCCTGGAGGAGGAAATGGCAACCCACTCAGGTATTTTTGTCTGGAGAATCCCATGGATAGAGAAGCCCAGCAGGCTTCTGTCCATAGAGCTGCAAATCATTAGACAGGACTGAAGCAGCTGAGCACTCATCTTAGATGAGGATCAAGTTCACAAAAAGAATAATTATACTGGTTCAGAATGATTATTCAGGGCATTGAGACTAAATCTAATTTTTAATGTATTTAATTTGCCATTCCTTCATATCTGAGGAAAAATACTAGAAGTCAAAGCCCTTAGTCTCATATTTTCCAAAATAATATATTTCAGACAGTCATCAAAACTGTCAAATGTAGCTCGGACATTTCTCCCGTTCAGTCATTCAGATAGCTTTCTAACAACAGTGCCCTCAAAGCTTTTCTCCCCTTATATAAATATTTATGTAAACTGTGGCTTTGGAAATTGTAAATAAGCCACTTTTCTCTCTATGGAATATCAGTCCTAAGAACACTGTGAATTTACACCATTTCCTTTTTAATAGGGGCTTTCCTGGTAGCTCAGCCTGTAAAGAATTTGCCTGCAATGCAGGCGACTCTGGTTCTATTCCTGGGTTGGGAAGGTCTCCTGCAGAACGGACAGGCTACCCACTCCTGTGGCTCACACTGTAAAGAATTCACCTGCAATGTGGGAGACTTGGGTTCAGTCCCTGGGTTGGGAAGATCCCCTGGAGGAAGGCATGGCAACCTACTCTAGTATTCTTGCCTGAAGAATCCCAGGAGTTAAAATTTTCATTTCTTTTGTTGTAAGCTGGGGAAGGGAGTGAGAATATTTAAACTTTGATCACAATTTTAGCAAAGGATGAAGCTTTAAAAATTATCATGTGTAATGAGGAAGGGTATAGTGGTATAAAATTTCAAGTCTGCTCATTTTACTTCTTCAGGATAAATCAAAATCTCCGTATAATGTTCCAAGTTTCTCTTTCTGCCCTTCCCATGTCTCAGAAACTCCTTGTGCCCTTTCTTTCAACCTTCTTTTTCCTCTTTTCCTTCTTCCTTTTCTTTCTTCTCCTTTCCCCTTCTCTCACATAGAAAAGGAAAATGACACCTTAGTCTGATTGGAGCTTAAAATTGCCTGGCTTCTCAACAGTTTTTCTCGGGGCTGCCATTTTGTCTGAAACCACTACAATGCTAATGTCTTTTGATTAAAGCACCAAATAGCCCAGATTAAATCTAAATCTTATGTCTATAAATAAAGCAGCCATTTAGCAGAGTGTGGGTGATACAATACACAGCAGAATAAGGTCTGGTGGGGAAAGGGGTAAACAAACAGGGCATAGCTCTTTGGATGCTGCTCAGTCTCCAGAGTTAAGACCCAGGGTCCGGTATCCTGAGCAGCCTTGGGGAATTGGTTCTGGAGAGGGATTTTCCAGAGGAAAGAAAGATGAGCAGAAACTAAAGGGAGCTTTTCACCTTTATTAGAATCATATTAGCAGCATTCCTAGAATCCCTAGAGTGGGCAATCATTTAATTTAAAAAAGGTTGAATGAATGAATATGAAAAGAATTATTTCAGCCATTTTTTCCCCTTACCTTAAACCCTAGGCAAAAGTAGAGTGCATTTAGATATGAGACAACTAGTTATTCTTCATAGTAATTAATTATATCACATAAAGAATGCTATTCATTCCAAACTATGTTCCAGATGAGCAGGAAAATAAAGTGCATCAATATATTTTAGAACAAGTTACAGAAGAAGAAATCTACTAAGCTTACAAATGCTTTGCTAAAGATTAGAAAAAGTGCTGCCTCATGCTTCTAACTGCTTGGCCATATTCCATAAATAATGAAAAGTTTAGTCATTTCTGCTGCTTCTGCAGTAAAATTTAATTTAGTTACTTTTATATGCTTAAGTGCCTTTAGGAACCTTGGGCAAGGTTTTGAAGAGGAAGGGATAAAATGCTGAATCTTATACATCTCTTCTCTCTCTTTAAAGAATATAAAAAATGCCCATGTGCTCTAAAGTCTATTTGCACAGTATTAACTACAGCAAGCACCAGTGAGTTCTTTTTTTTTTTTTTTACAAATGTTGTGGACGAATTAATACCAACATGAAACCAGCTTAGTATTCAGTTTGACATGCTTAACCAAGTGTGAATTGAACAGACAATAACTGTAAACAAGGTCCCACATATTGCCTAACTTTCAGAATTCAATTTTTAGTTCCCTTTCCCAGCTAGTAAACATTTGTGAAACACTTTCGTGTATCTTCTGTTTATCGGGAACTAGGAACAGTTGTGTGAGTAAGATGGACAGTTTGCCATAGACCTCTTCATGGGCACTTTTACATTTATAAGGTTCTTATGGAGCAGCGAATCGCCTGAAGGAATATGGAGGATACTTGTCTGTACCCTTAAGCTTACCTTTGCAAGTTGCTCGTGAATCTCCAGCAGGCTGGGTCGGTTGACCTTGGGCCCGCTAACACTGCCGGTGTTGCGATAGTACTCGATCTTGGGCACGGCATCCACAGTGTTGTGGCCAAAGGTTTGTAGGTAGTATGTGTTTGTGTGAGAATCGTAAGCATGAAAACTGGCATCTGTTTTAGCCGTTTCTCCAGTTTGGAGGAAATTGTCATAGCACTCCTGATTCCCAGGCCTAAAGCTGATTCTAAATCTGCTCTGGCCTTCATCCCCAAAAGAGGTTTCCTCATAGTGTGGAGGATCCGCATTGTCATTGACAGAAGGGCTACTCTCATGGCTCTCTTTTATGACATTGACTTGAAAGCGATTGGTGTTAGTAGGTGTGGAATCCAGAAATACGTTGGAAGAGTTGTTCAGTGACATCTTCCAAATAGATTTTTCACTGAACTGACTACTTTATGGTTGTTAAAAAAAAATGTGTAGATTTGCTCTTCAAAGCAAACACTAGCATGCTACATTAGGGAGCTCTTGACTTTTGTTCTAGAACAACGCAACAAATAGATTCTTGATATATTGTCTCCTATTCAATCTTCAGAATGTTCATCAAAGCTGTTATTAAAAGAGAAAATTAATCTTGTTCCAGGTAATATAAAAACATTTAAGTATGGTTGAAGTATGAGGGAACAGTTTTCTTTCATAAGACATACAACTTTAAATTCATTTCCTTAAAAATGACCTGTCTAGGAACCTGGTAGCTCAGACAGTAAAGAATCTGCCTGCAAGTCTCTGCAGGAGATTTGGGTTCAATCCCTGGGTGGGGAAGGTCCCCTGGAGAAGGGAATGGCTACCCATTCCAGTACTCTTGCTTGGAGAATTCCATGGGCAGAGGAGCCTAGCGGGCTACAGTACTTGGGGTCGCAAAGAGTCAGACACGACTGAGTGACTAACACTTACACTTAGGAACCTTAGTTACCTAAGCAATTAAATCCTCTAATAAATAACTGGGGACGTGCTTCAGCAAACGGAATTTCCAATGGAGTCATTAAAATGCTACCTGCATTTCTAGTATTTGCTTGTACTCAATGTAGGTGGATTATATATGACTTTAGAAAAGATGAAACTCTACCAAACAAATTGAGTGAAGGCTAATGAGAATATTCTCAGCCTGAAACACAGTACATTGACAGTACTAAATGTGGAAACCGGAAAGTGTATTATGATTGATATTAACATATATTACGTCATGAGTAAATTTCTAAAATATTTTTAGAACTTATAAAGAAAGTTCCTGTTGGGTTATAAAAATATATCCTGTCAAGATGTCTCTGTGAATTCTCGGATCTTTTACTAGTCTTCAGAATATTTCATTTGTTCATACATTTGGTTTTTAACAAATGTTATTATGGAATCTTTAAAAAACAGGAGTATTCAGGGTAAGGAAATACATCTTAGTCCTTAATAAAGTTATATGCTATATTTAGGCAGGATAATCATGCTCTACTGATTTCCTTTAATGAAATATTCTCAATTTTTGAGAGGTTTTTATTTGACTGTGAGATAGATAGACTACATAATCATTTTCACAAGCCATGATATAATCCCATTTTAGAATGTTCTTTCACTAGAATAATACCATTATTGATATCTTAAAATTTGGCTTTTCCAAGAAAATTCGACAAAGATAGATAAATATGAAAAACAAACAAAAAATCTTGCTTCTCCCCAGAAGCTATTTCTTTGAATTGAAGAAAAAAAAATCTCAGCTTCAACTCCAAATAATCATTCCTGGGGAAATAATAAGTGAAGCTATTACCTCTTTAGTTTTTATGAAACCTCTCGCTTATCTTTATAGCCCTTGACATCCTCCCCTTTACTCTACTCTTCAGAATCCACTTTACAGCATAATTTTAAGTATAATTTTTACCCTGCTCAGAAATGTTTAACTTACCACCTGGGAGCCTTCTCAGGAATCATAGCCTTCAGCATCACCCAGGCATATATGAACCACTTAGCTCTCATTCCCCCACCCACCACCCCAAACATTAGGCTTCTTCTTATTGGCTAAAATCTTCCTTGAAAAAGATGACCAAGCAATGATTGGCCTGAAATAATACCACCCAGCCATTAGCACGGAAGAACCTTGAGTTCTACATCAACTTGTAACCAGGAGTAAACCATTAATCCCTTTAGACAGGAAGACAAATAGTTTCTTTAATTCATAAGGGGAATTGAATTGCTCAACAGCAATCATCCAACAAAATATGAACTGTGCTTCAGTTGTTTGAGGTTAAATAAATAGAATCTTGTCATCTCATTTCACATGATTCCTAGCGACCTTCTATTGTTCAGGATTTGCAGAAAAATATAGGCCTCCAGAGATAGTTTCCATACTTTGCAACTAGAAAATGGTATTGAGATTATTTTATCTTGCTTATGGTAGATATTATCTTGATTCTTCTCTGCATGGGAAATGAGCAGATAGAGAGTATGATCATTGATTTATTGACAATTATTTCTACTTAATGGGAAAACTCTTTTAAGCAGGAATCAAACTATGGGTAAGTTTTTCAGTGGCACTGCTAAATGACCTTTTTACCTCCACCTGGCAAAACATTTTTTTTTTTTTAATCAAAACTGGGTTTTGAGTTTTGTTGCAGGAAAGGTTTTGCTCAAATCTGTGAGGTAGTGCTTATTAAGACAGCACACACAGTTCCTCCATGCAGGTTCTGTCATTGTTTTTCAATCAGGATGATTGAAGGTGTCCTGCTCATATTTTACTAGAAATGATTCAAGTAATTTCCAGTTGTCTGAGCAGCACAGTTGTGGTGTGATACAGAGAGTAGGAGCAAGTCTCTGAAGTCAGTGTGCTGGATTTACATCCTGGTCCTGCCCCTTCCTATCTATGTGAACTCTGGTAAGTTGGTCAGCCTCATTGTGCCTTAACTTCTCATCTGTAAAGTGCAGTTGTGAACAACACCGTATTGCAGACTTACTGTTAGAGTTTAATAAGTTAGTTTGTGTAAAGCATTAATGTGCTAATTTCAGAAAACACCAGTGTGCACTTGGTGTTTTCTTTTACTATTTTGACAATATTTACAATTCACTGATGACTTTTGCAGTCACATCCAAAGGTCTGAGGTGACTCATTAGAGGTTGGGATAGGTACTACGTCTATTAAAATAGCAGGAATGGCAGGGGAACAGATATCAGATTGTACAAAGGGGTCTACAGGTACCTATGTAAAATGCCTTCGAGGCTCTTAGATAAGTGTCATGTTAATAATTCAGGCTAATGTCATGAGACTGTATCAGAAATTGAGACAGAATTTCATGGAAGATTAAGACTGACCTGTAACTCATTTTGCTCTTAAAGGCCACTGATGCAAGGCATTTATCTGTTCAACAAAGGGTTCTGACTTTCCGTATATACAGACAAAGGGAGTAGCTGCATTTCAGACTCTGCTGAGTGGAGCCAGTTGTTTACATCAGCTAAGATGAGGCTGGGACCCGAAAGAAGTCTTATTTACTCACCCTGGACATTGGAGAAGGTGATGGCAACCCACTCCAGTACTCTTGCCTGGAAAATCCCGTGGACGGGGGAGCCTGGTGGACTGCTGTCTATGGGGTCACACAGAGCCCGATATGACTGAAGTGACTTAGCAGCAGCAGCAGCAGCAACTCACCCTGGAAAGGAGCTATGAACTTACCTGCAGTATTTCTGTCACCTCTAGCCTCCCTTTCCTTCAACTGTTCCCTCAACTCTGGCCCTCTTTGAGGAGCCCATTCATTTATTCCTCAACCTTTTTCCTCTATCAAAGACTATGACTGCCTCTGATAGCCATCAATTTCCTTTTTTCTTGCTGACTGGCTACTTGACTACAGTGTAGTGTGAATTGGTTTTGGTTTTAGTCTTACATCAACTAGAGACTTTCACTCGAAGGCTTTTATCTCTAACTGTGAAATGAAAGTCTTTGTTCTCCATTAAGGGGATTCAGACATTCTGGAGCAGATGGGAGATGGTTTAGGGATATGGATGAAATTTCAACATCCATAAAGCCAACCTGGAAAAACCCTTCAGACAGGTGGGTAAGGTAACAGGGGAAACTTGTCTAGAGGTCCTCTCTGTCTTTTCTCTTGTCCTTGCCAGGCCTCTTGGGAATTGACTATGACATTGAACATCTATTCCTAAAAGGATTAGAATTTCATGAAATTTCCATGTGCTCCATCCTGTAACCATCCTTTATATCATATTGTTTTTGGCTCTGAAAACACAGATTCTAATATTTCCTTTCCATACCTTCCCCCACCCTCCAAAAGGCACAAAATAGTCTAAGGCACAAAATAGCCCTGAATGAATGCAGTGAATGGAGACACTTTTGGTGAAAAGAATTTCTCTTTAGTAGGATTAGAAATAATACAATGCTAAGGCAGATTTGGTAATGTCTGAAAAGCTTATGGGTGTTGAATATTCAGAAACAATGCTCATACTTTACAAAGTTTTTTATCTTTGGTTTTTTGGAGTCTTTTTTCTTTTTGAAATAAAGATCTGTCCTTGTTAACATAACAAGTCTAGTCACCAAAATGAAAGGTCTTGTTGGGTGTCTTCCTTGGGAGACAAATGGAGTATCTGGTACTTGGGGACATATCTTAGTGAGTACTTCAAAAGCCTGGGTCACTAAGGAGATGACTAGCATCATGGACATTTATAGCTTTCAGTGTGTCCAGCGGACTTGGTTCAATGATCTGTTCTGGACCAAATTACTAACTGGCTACAAGGTATCCCAGGTTGACAGTCCAGTACATATTGGGGTTCAAAGAGTCTCCTTAAGGTGTGAGTTTGGTTCAGAAAATCTACAGCCAACACAAATGTGTTCTACATCTACTAGGAGATGAAAAGTGTCAGGAATTCTTACTGAAAAAGCTAATTTTGGAGTGCCATAGACCTGGGCAATAATCATATTATAAAATATGCAAGAAGTGTTGAAGACAGTGTATGTACAACATGATATTTATAAACAATGACTATGACTCCGAGGATAGTTAAATTTCTAACACAATCACTCTATTGCTTGGTGACCTTTGAAAGTTACTTAATCTCGCTCAGCTTCAGTTCCTCATCTGTAAAATTGAAATAATAAAATGAAAATAGTAGTACCAAACTCAAAGGACTGATGAGGATAACAAGTTGCATAATAAATGGAAAGCACTTAATTTAGTTCTTACTTTCAGTACATATTAATCCTTTTTTTGGTGTGTTTGACAGGTCTGTATTCTCAAGTGACACAAATATTTTTGCATTACTTATCTCCTGGTGCATTCTCCATTCATTTATGATAGATAGAATTTTGTAGTTGGAAATAATTTAGAATTATGTAATTTTATTTTTTTAATTTATCAAATGAAGAGAATGAATACTGGGGAGGTTGAATAACTTAACACCTAACCATTGCTTCTTAAGGTTTGATAATCTCTTTAACAATTACCAACAAGGATAATAACTTGATAACAAGGATAATGATAGAAAGGTATATTTAAACAGTATTTTCTGGTTTTCAAATTACTTTCCCACTCATTATAAGTCATTTGGTCCTCCCAGCATTCCTGCAAAACATGTAGAATAGTTTTCTTTATCCTTGTTTTGCAGCTGTGGGACTTAAGTTCCCATTAGATACCTTTTTAGGTCATAATGCTTGTTCTTGGCTAGACAAATATTAGAATTCAGATCTCAGAGTTCAGGATCCTAAACTGAAAAACTTTTCATGACATCTTATATCTTTATTCATCTCAGTTCCCTGGGTTTCCAGGTATATTAGTAGAGTTCACAAAAGTGAAAGTGAAGTTGCTCAGTCGTGT
The DNA here is from genome assembly GCA_007570785.1 of Antilocapra americana. Lineage (NCBI taxonomy): Eukaryota > Metazoa > Chordata > Mammalia > Artiodactyla > Antilocapridae > Antilocapra > Antilocapra americana. Next base: position 2,030,140 of record ML664175.1, on the reverse strand, counting down.
CCGACTCTTTGTGACCCATGGACTGTAGCCTACCAGGCTTCTCTGTCCATGGGATTCTCCAGGCAAGAATATTGGAATGGGTTGCCATTTCCTTCTCCAGGGGATCTTCCTGACCCAGGAAGTCAAACCCGAGTCTCCTGCATTGCAGGCAGACGCTTCACCCTCTGAGCCAGCAGGGAAGCCCAACAAGCACTAAAATTAAAAAGGATGTTAAAAAGCCTCTGGTTAACCTCCTCGCTGAGCTTTACAGAGATGAGATGACTTGGCCAAGGTTGACAGCTATAATGGTGGCAGAATGGACTCTGGACTTCTTATTTCCACTAAGTCACAATGAAAACTCCTTTTGTAATTTTATTTATAAAAAGGGAGGGGAAGGGAGTATCACTATGATCCCAAGCTAGGGAATTTTATTGCAAGAGATTCTAGAAAAAGAAGAAATAAAAGGGTCAGATTGTGGTATTTTGGAATCTTTATGGCCTGTGGTTACTTGTAAGGTTTGTGTGAACATGGTTGACCTATGGCTATTATTAGGAAATACATACTCTGTTTATTCTTTGGAGTGAAGGGCCCTTGTCTTTGACACCTAATTCTCTAAAGCAAGGGAGCCAGAGTGAGTATGGAGAGGGTGCCTGGGTGTTGCATAGGAGCAGACGCAGGGCTTCCCTGGTGGCTCAAATGGTAAAGCATCTGCCTGCAATGTGGGAGACCTGGGTTTTATCCCTGGGTTGGGAAGATTCCCTGGAGAAGGAAATGGCACCCCACTCCAGTACTCTTGCCTGGAAAATTCCGTGGACAGGGAAGCCTGGTCCGTGACAGTCCATGGGATCACAAAGAGTTGGAGATGACTGAGCAACTTCACTTACTTACTTATTCATTAGAAAACTCAGTGTGAGGACAGGGGAAAGTGAAAAATCGCAACAGTGGTTTGTCACTTACATGGAGAAATTAACCACACACATTTATTGAATTTAGTGAATGAAATTAGCTTCTTCCAGCACGCTGAAGGAAATTACAATTGTGTCCATCATGTGTTCCAGCAGTATAACCCTAAAAACTGTAAAGCTAGAACATTCAGGCAAGTGCATATTCAAATGTCCCTTTATCAAACTCTTCTACTTCATCTTCCCATGTAGAGGAAGGCATGCTACTATATGGGTCTAACAGGATTTTGAAGCATCTGATAATAAGAAGTCCCAAGAAGATACACAAAATCCCAACAAAAGCGAAGCCCGTTTTCTGCTCCAGAGTCAATGAGAAAGCTGACACTTCGTTGACACTCATCTTAGCTGAAGTATTGCCACAGTAGATACTACTCATAATTCACTGTCACATCATTTTGGGTCTTCAGAATTCCTGCTGAAGTCACCTCTTGGCCTAGATACAAAATTAGACTCACTTTAGTTTTATCCATATAAAGCATTAGACAGGTAATTTTTTAAATAAAATATGGTATTCTTCGAATTCTCTTGACTTAACTCACAAAAGATATTTGAAAACATCATCAGATATGGATCAGGATCAAATTAGCATTGGAGGTGCTACTTCTATTGTAGTAATTACAGAATTGCCTTCATGGACACATAAAACTATACCTGTATACACTAAATATAAAATCAAATATAAAGGGGAATAGTCACATTATTAACCTTGAAAGCATTTGATTCCTTGCAACATAGTTGTCATTACTTCTTTGACCCAAGTTGTCCTCTAATTTTCATTTCATTTTTGTGTGTATCAATAAAGTCATAAAAAATCATAGGTATAAGCTGATCAAGCTCTCTAAAGTCCATGCTTTAAGATCTATCTCCAATGCCATTTTTTTCTGATAGATTATGATCTTTTTAAATAGGTATAATATCTTCATTCTTTTTTACTCCCTTAGCTTTTAGACTTATATTCTTATAGTTTCTTTTCCACTACCACTTCATACACTAAATGTTAATTTTTTAAACAGAGAAATTGTGTTTTTAAAATCATGTTAAAAAGAGCAGTACCCAACATAGTGGCTTGCAAGTTACAAAGGAGTAGTAGCCATGGACAATTAATCATATCCCCAACACCTCCATTAGCTTTCACACCCTAATTAGACATAAAATCCAAGTTAAACAGCATGCTTTCTATGAAATTCAGCTGCAAGTTAATCTCCCCTCATTCCTTGCCAACCAGATTCCCACTCTCTCTAAGCTCCTACTATATTGAGATTCTAAAACTACAGCAAAGGTATTCAGAATCTGTGTGTTGAATTGAAGCAAAATAGACCTTTCCATTTGATGTCTTAAAGTTAATTAAATTAATCAATTAAAATTAAGATTAGTTAATTAACTCAAATGGTTACTAACCCATAGCTGCCCTTCTTAAGAGGATTGTAACCAAAAGCTTGTCATCTGATTACTGAAAATGATAGACTGCTAGTGTTTTTGTCTTTTTTGTTGCTTCTTTTGATAATTTTAAAAATTGTGTTTATTAAAATGACTGACCCTTCAGGATTTTTTGGATTGAATTTTCAGATAACAACTGAGGCAGAATAAGAAATGGGAGGTAAGGAGTGGAAAAAATAAGTAATTATTAAGAACAAGACTTAGAGCTTTCAAACTTGTTCACCCACTTATGCAACAAATTAATATCAAACAGTATTTATTTTATAATGGTATGCATTACAAAATAGCTCTGTCTTCAAATCCTAAGTGTCAGAAATAGTCAACAGATTCTGGGATATGCTGGTTATTAGACTTTTTTGTTCAACAGAAAGAAAAATATGTTTCAACCAAATTTATGGAATTTCTTTCTACTAAATCATTTTTCTGCCCTAATAGGTATAGTATACTGAATATATTTTAAAAAGATTTCAGATCACTTAAGTGGTCTTTTCTGAAGATTGAACTCTTTTTATACTATTTATCCTGTAGAAGGTAGGGGAGACTGAACTGAATATCTATGACCTCGGTATTAACTAGAACTTTTTTCCTGACCAAATTTTTAATTTTATTGCTTTGTCAATTAAAGGTCATTTGTTGAGATTCATACATCCTCTGGTTCGTTTATTTTATGGGTGGACAAACCAAAAAGAAATCTGTTTCTACATGGAAATACTGGATCAATTATTTGGCTGATTCAGTCAAGTAACTAATTGAATTATTTCTTCACTAGAGTCCTGACCTTGCTCCCTTATACCATTTGAGTATCTCCTGGGGCATTGGGTAAGAAGAGGCAATAAACGTGGCTTGCTGCTGGGCTTAGTAATCGGACTTCCTTCAAAGAAGGGCTTGCTTCCCAGCACCTGGGGGGTGCTACCAGCAGATAATCTTCAGCTGGTAGTTCCTCTCCTTGATAGCAGAGAGCTGCCTTACCCAAGGTCACGTTGATTTCAACAGCAGACAGCAAACAATAATTGATTAATGTGAGAATATAAGGGCCTGGCTATCTTGGCTTAAAGGGTCACAATTCTGAAGAACCATTCTAGCTCTGGAATTCATTAAGGGATAAGCCGAGGCCATTGTTGTTTAATTACAGCTCAGATCCTGCCCACTCCTGCTTGACTCCCCACTTTTCCACAGGTATTGAGCCCAAGGGCACTACTTAGTAAGCATTTTGCACATTAATCTCTGTTTCAGAGTCTGGTTTCTGAGGAACCTAACCTGAAACATTTGGTCTCATAAAAGTTAAAACATCTGAGCGATTTTAATGATCTGTACATTTTTCAGCTAGTTCATCTCACTACCATGCAGAAATAGCCTAAACTGAGTATAGTTGTGATACTAGTTAAATTTATTTATGTGTTTTTAAAAATCAGTAAGATGCCAAATGACTTCCTAATTTGAAAGTTTACTACTCACATGGATTATTAGGGAAATAGCATCGGCATGATTAGTCCCATATATCTTTTTGGGGGGAGCTGGTGAGATATGCCTGGATAATATTATTTTTATGTAGATTTATAGTTCACTGAAGTATCCTAATAAAAATTGTGTTCTGTAATCATAGAGATTGCTGTCTAATGTAGTATCAGAAAGGTCTAACTCTATCTACATCCTCTTCAGTGTTTTTGAACAGTAGCTTGAAGACATTGAAGTGATGATTATTAAATTTGACACAAAGCTGGGCCGAAAACTATAAGTTAACTTATAGAATCAAGATTCAAGGCAATTCTGATGACTGAAATTCTGGATGGAAACCTGAACATAAAATTTAATAGAAAACAATTTAATAAAAAGTTTTCTAACGTCCCCTATTTAAGTGAGAGGGAGAGAGACACATGAAACTCAGTTTGGGGATACTTGACTGGGAAGTTCATGTGAACAGATGTTTTATTAATATCTCAAAAGGAAGAACTTGGACCTTTATATTCTTCTTCAAATTCTACCTTACATCAAAGATAAAAACAAAATACAAGCTAAGGAGAACACCTCAAAGGGCAGTATTCAAATACTGGAAAAAAAAATCTGCCCATTGCTGCAGGAAATGTGTTCACACAAACAAATAAGTTAAAAGTTAAGCAATTGCCTTACAGCAAGTTCAGAAAATAGATACTCTTGGGAATTTAAGCCATATATGTAGTAGCTAAAATATCAGTATTTTCTGGCCTAAATTTTTCAAGTATTTGCCTAACTTGTCTTATTTGAACACCAAATCTAATGCTTTTGAGAATATACTACTAAGTATGCTGAGCTTTGCACCTTTCAGTCAATTATAGAGTATAATATGATATAAAAGTAATCAAATATTATTAAAAATCAATAGAAGTCTTCAGATACAACCCTGATTTGTTTGTAATTAATAAGGTATCCAAAATCACTCAATAGTGGATAAAAATACATTTCTTTCACTTTCTCTAATCCCTGGAACTGAAGCAAAAAAAGAAAATTAGCAGGTTCTGTGAAACAAACATGTTAATGCCTACCTCAAAGGGAAAACATCATCTTAATATCTTGTTAATAGGGAAATAGAAAATCAAAGAAATATGGGAGAAGTTTAGATCATGAATCTACAAAGCTGTAAATAATAAACCCTTATGAGAAAAAAAATGAGAATAAAGAAATGAATTTTTATAAAAAGAGCAGAATGTAAAGTTATGTGGTAAAACTTAGATACGCTGTGCCACAAAAATTGGGTAAAATTATCAACATTGTACAGTTTAAAAATCAGGGTCTATGTGTGTTATGATTAACATATTTCAGTATATTTCTATAATACTTCTGCAAATGATAAAATATTGCCTCAAGCCATGTTGACTAGAATAAATGTTGAGGTATTTCAGAAATGAGAAAATTAGTTGAAAGCACATCATTGCTTTTATGGCATTTGCCAGGAACTGGGATTTCTGAGTTCTGATGAGTCATGGGATTGGGCCAAGGGTATCCCTGTAGTTATCAGTAGGCCCAAATCTCACTGCATTGTTTTGTTGCTGGTGACCAGTAAACAAGCTAACATGTCCTTCTATGACCAGCCATGCACATAATACCATTGTGAGTAGTGAAGGAAAGATAATAGCATTTTTACACTTGATTCATAGCCTTTCATATACATGAATGTTGTGTGTGACGATTTTTCTTCTGTGAAATAAGTTTACTCACTGGAGATATAAAAATTCACTTTTAATTCAATTTTATAGTCATTTAATCACCCAATAATGTGCAACTGCAGAAACCAAAATTGAAAAGCATGTGCCCATTAATAAAAGAATCTCCTATATCTTATTTCAATCAACAAGTTTTTTCCCCCTCCTGTTTACTCATCTATTAATGACATTCCAAACAATAAATCTAAAATAACAACTATTATAGTGGAATATAGTGTTCTAGGTAAAAAGTATTTTGATACCGGTCACTAGATATAATCATCTCTAATGCTAATGATATGAACATTCATAATTTAATGAAATGAGATATATAGGAAAACCCATGCTTAAAAAATGATGAATTCTCCAATATACACATATATACACACCTCTTCAAATATCAAGATTATTAATCTCATTAAAAGAGGGAAAAGAAGCCTTACTGAGGCCACATTTGCAAAGAGTTGGTTGATAATTTGGAATGGAATATGTTGGAGTCAAAGGAAAACTTTAAATTACAAACCCAGATGTCTTCATGATGAAGTGCATACATTTCAGGCCTTCCCAGGGATCCAAAACCTTGAGATATGCTAGAATCAACCTCCCCTCAACCTTTCAGATTTCAACCTTAAGAGAATTTCCCTTTTAAGAGAATCTTTGAATGGCTCCTCAAGGACTCTGACATTCCTTTTTTCTTTTTTCCCCAAAGCACTGGAAACCTGGTCCAAAAATTCTCAAAATTCTCTCACTAGAGAAACCTAGACTGTGATTACCATTCTGTCTTGTTTGCTTCCAGTTCTCTTTGGACATATTAAATTGAAGAAGCAAAGAAGCCACCTACAAAACATTATGGAAGAATCATCAGCAAGCTGACTGCACACACAACACATCTGCCTTTTTTTTTTCTTTTCTTTTTGTCAGCTGCAGCAACAGAAACATTAGGGCTCTTTCTCCTTTAGAATTTGAACTCGTCAGACCTGCAGACTCCTTCCTCCCTCCCCTCTCCCCACCTCCTCTCCTGCTCTCTAGCTTCAGAAATACAAGAAAAGCAGACATGCTACTTCTCCTCTGGACCTGCATTGGAATCCTGTCAGTTAACGCGGAGGGTAAGGGAAGAAAGTTACTTCGTAGGCAGAGATGTCTCACCTTCCATGCTTGTTGCCATGGAGATGAAATCCAGCGAGTAGATTTAAGGGTTGGCACGTTTGTCTGTGTTCGCTGATCGGTTCAATAACAATGTAAAAGGCGTGTCCTGGGAACCTCCGTGGAGTCACACACAGTACTGCGGTTAGCGCTTTCCTGGCCTACGTGTGTAAATGTATCTGTCTGTGATGGACAGAAGACGTGGGTGCCCGCGAAGTACGTGGGTGCTCGCGAGTATATTTGCAGGAAAATGTGCATGGATTTCTTCGATGTGGCAGCGTGTAAATATCTGCGCGCGCGTGTGTGCGTTTGTGAGGGCGCCTGACCGTTTGTGTACGTGAGAGAGAGAAGAGGTGGGAAGGAAATCGGCTACTGCAGCAACAGGCTCTGTCTAGTCCTCAGCCCTTAAAAAAAAAATGACAGGGGCTCCTTCTCACTCATATTACACTTTTCAGGTTAGCAGTCCTTCATCACCGGTAAGGCTTTCTAAGGCAGTGGGGGGTTTTCTTTAACTTATAATTAAAAATCCTTTTTTCTTCTCCTTTCTGCATCAGTAAGCTGTGCCGCGGGCATTTTGCTCTGCTCCGTGACCTCAGCCTCAGTCGAGGAGTAGGCACTGAATTCTTACCTCTCATCCTATAAAGGAAAGACGTGAGCGAAGGGTGTATGGGTTTAAGTGGGGACTGCATATGTCATCTGGAGTTATTTTTCCCTACCCTTCGCCTTTCCTAAGCAAACCCAACAGAATCCTCTTCTCTTCTTAGGAATAGGTGCCTAGGCGCTGTCCGTAGTGCTGAAACACTGCTTAGTACAGCTATTAATAGAAGACACAAAGCGAGGAACCCTTCGATAAAGCCCACACAAAGCAGAGAGGCTCATTTTGTAAACAGCATTGAATGTATATAATTCAAACCTAAACAGCATCGAAAGCAAAACAAACAAGGCAACAAACAAAACCTTCTCTCCCTTCATCCTTATTTAGGGCTCTTCCCTTTCTCTAAGCTCAATTCAGTTCAGTTCAGTCGCTCAGTCGTGTCCGGCTCTTTGTGACCCCATGAATTGCAACACTCCAAGCCTCCCTGTCCATCACCAGCTCCCGGAGTCAACCCCAACCCATGTCCATCTAGTCGGTGATGCCATCCAACCATCTCATCCTCTGTCATCCCCTTCTTCTCCTGCCCCCAATCCTTCCCAGCATTAAGGTCCCAATTCTATTTATCTTTGGATACTATATTCAGGGGCTTCCCTGATGGCTGAGCTGGGAAGATCCCCTGGATAAGGGCATGGCAACCTATTCCAGTATTCTTGCCGGGAGAATTTCATGGACAGAGGAGCCTGGCGGGCTATGGTGCATGGGGCACAAAGAGTTGGACATGACTGAGCGACTAACATAACCACACACTATATTCAGAACCTACAAGTTGCAAACATTTGTAGACTCCTTAAAAACTAAATTATTGACCTAATGAACTATAAACTATTCAGTGACTGGGAAAAGTGTTGGTGCAGAATTGGGTCATTGTTCATGTAAAAAAAAGTTGAAAACAAGTGTGTTCTAATTAAAAATAAAGTGAAGACAAATTTCATGTTCATTTAGACTGTTTAATAAACTAGAAAATTCCATGGTATTAACACAAAAGTTTAATGTATAACTGCGAGTTCATACAAAACTATACTAAAAAAGATTAGTCTTTTTCATTTGAAACTATTAAATGCCCTATAATACAGGCCCACCAAGGAGGAGAGCAGAAGTATCTACTTGCAGGAACATGTTCATTGCCATGGTTTTACTGACTCTTTTTTTAAAGCTTACTAGTCAAGGCTATGGTTTTTCCAGTAGTCATGTATGGATGTGAGAGTTGGACAGTGAAAAAGGCTGAGCACCAAAGAATTGATGCTTTTGAACTGTGGTGTTGGAGAAGACCCTTGAGAGTCCCTTGGACTGCAAGGAGATCCAGCAAGTCCATCCTAAAGGAGATCAGTCCTGGATGTTCATTGGAAGGACTGATGCTGAAGCTGAAACTCCAATACTTTGGCCACCTCATGAGAAGAGTTGAATCATTGGAAAAGACCCTGATGCTGCGAAGGATTGGGGGTGGGAGAAGGGGATGACAGAGGATGGAATGGCTGTATGGCATGACTGACTTGATGGAAATGAGTTTGGGTAGACTCCGGGAGTTGGTGATGGACAGGCAGGCCTGGCGTGCTGCAGTTCATGGGGTTGCAAAGAGTCAGACATTCCTCAGTGACTGAGCTGAACTGAAAGGCCACATCATTTTTTGGTATTATATGCTACAGCAGTGCTTCTTTAAATTTAATGTACATGTGAACCCCCCTGGGATCTTGTTAAAATGCAGATTCTCATTCAGTAAGTGCAAGATTGGGTCTCAGATTCTGAATTTCTAACAATATCTCTGGTGATTCTCTAGGTTTCTAGTCTCAGGACTACACTTCTAGTAACAAGGTTCTAGAGATAGTATATTCTGCCCATGCAGTCACTCATAGAGTATGGAAAAGGAGGTCATTTTCCTTTCACAATTTTTCTGTATATGTTTCTAGACTATTGCATTAATATTCTATTCAAAGAAGTTTAGAGATTTTGTTTGCACAATATTAACAGATTTTATGAATTTATCATTTGATTGATTTTGACATTGTCTAGACACACACTACAGTTTACTCAATTCTCTATTTCCATACTGTGGTCTACAATCACCCATTCATTCTCTTTGCAAGTCAAGCTTAAGAAAACAGAAACAAGTTATTTGATTCTACTAATGATATTTGGGTCTCACTCCAAGAATTTGTTACCATGATTGGAGACTTCAACTTGTCATTTTATGACTTTAAATCTGGTTCCATAGAATGCTCATGATACTAATTTTTAAAATCTGAACATTACAGATCTAATTTTCACTCATTTTAGAAAGTAGAAGAGGGCCATTGTTTCATAGACCATTTGAGTGAAATCTGATCTATCATTGACATGATATACATATGCTTGGATTTTGAAGGTTTCTTTGAATGATTTTCTGGTTTTTGTTATTTTTAAAATCCATACCTACATCAGTTGTGCAGTGCTTTCAGTTAATGCTTTTGAATTGATGCCAAAGGAAAGTTTTGACTATAAATTAGTTTCCCTGGTATTAGTTGGTACATGACCTTGACCTTTTTCAAGCTGTATGAACAGTGGTGATGTTTTGAAAAGTCTGCAAAATGGCTCATCCTGGAAAGCATAAAATTAAATATCAGTTAACGTTCCACATCCTCTGCCATGTGCTGGGATACAAATGAGATATTTTGCAAAACAACATAGCAGGTTCTATGAAGTTCTATGGAAGTACAGAAATTAATAATTTATGTTTTATTCTCCATTACCAAAGAAGTGATGAAGAACAGCAAAATATAAAACCCAGAATAGCTGTATTTCAGGTCTTTGCCAATATTTGTTGCTCAACTTTTATTTAAAAGTTGTTGAAAGATAGTAAATAAATGAATGCTTTTCTAAAACACACATGGTTAACTGTACTTCTGGATTGTCTCTGATTTATTTTCAGAGCAATATAAATTATTAGAAAGGTAAATATGTGGATGAAATTGTTTAGATCTCCTTCCAAAAGAATTGCCTTTACTATGCTTTGAATTTACACTTTCAGTTTATATACAAGTACTCCACATAAAGCAATCTTCAGCTTATACAATCCATTCTATGCTTGCTATGAGGTTGTTACTAAAGACTTGCCTAACACATTCTGTACTATTTCTTATGTGACATACCTCTGGAAGCATTTCTTTCAAGACCAATTTCATGAATTGAACTCTCATACCCCTCCTCTTAAATCATCTCAAGGTAAGTGATATGTTCTCTTCTTCTATACAATGTATATCATGTAGCTGATCACATGTGCCTTTTCCTTTAGTTACCAAGGATGTCAGGGTCAAATTAACAGCTAAAAATGAGTAACTGTATAAGACCTTAAGGCTTTTATATTTATGTTCTTTCTTTATTGACTACTATACTTTTCTTTGCTCAGATTGTTGATGTATTATTTTCTTTCAATTATCTATTTTAATGTGTGTCTGTATCCAAGTGTTCTTATGGAATCAGAAATAAAGTAAATAAACTAAAAAATAAGGAAATAAGTAAATTTATTTCTCTACTTTTTGGCAAAAAAATGTTGAGTATTGGGTGAAGATATATAGTTGTCAACATAAACTTATTTTTAACAAGATACTAAAATATAGAAATATGATTATCTAGTTAGCTATGAAGAGAAAAATTTACTATGCTTGTTAAACCAGTAGAAGAAAATTTCTCTTTAACTATAGATCAACTTTATTTCAAAACATATTGTTTCCTCATTTCTTCTTCTATTCACTAAATAGTGTCCTTTGTATGACTAGGACTTTTTCTCATGTCAGAAAGCAGATTTGTTAATTATCTATCTTGTCAGAAGACGTGGTAACTATAGAAATGTAAAGAATATGACATCCCCACTCTAATGAATATATTTGAGAATGAAGGTGTCACTAAGGAACTGAAAGCAAAAATTTTCTCTAACAAGCCAGCTCAGGATTCTTTTCATAGGAAAATTTTGTTGCTATGAATGCTTGTCACCCTGGTTCCAGCTGACTTCTTACTCTCGTTTTCTATGGTGGGATCTTCTCTGATCTTATTAGGTCAACATGTTACCTTTAGCTTTTCATGGAAATCTATATCTTGTCTGGCTTAAGTTTGTTTATACTTTCTGAGTTAAAATGTTTAAAAGTAGTTTTTTAATGTTGCCATTTATTTAAATATTAGATACTACAAATTTCAAATGCAAAACTTTAAAAAATGTATTGAAGACAAATGTAAATTACCTTTTTATTATAAATGTTAAACATCAACCCAATGCTTACTTAGCTTTAGATGGTATTAGATAATTATGTCCAAAAGTCACCTGTTTGTTTTTTAAAAATAGATTCTTCTTTGGATTGTCATTTTTAGGTACCTCTGGCTTACTTTCTACATAAAGAGTTTCAATCTTTTTGGAGGGTTAAGAGTGATTTTGAAATTTTAATAAGAAACCTATGCCCTCATATACTTGCAGATGATTTTGCTCACAATTGCGGCATTCATGGGCTCTTGGAAATCCATTTTTATAAATCCCAAAGTAATACAAGGAGTGATTTTTAAATTTCTGCTATAAATGGTCTGTGGTCTCATTCTCAGTTTTGCAACTAAGTATTGATTATCTTTAAGTCCTGTATTTTTAAAACTGCCCCATTAATTTTCTATTTTCCTTCTTTGGAGTTCTTCCTCCAGGTCATCTTACCATCTGATCTCTAGAGAGTAGCCAATGCTGAAAATGCTGAAATAGGATTAGAGAGTACTGTAATAGGATGATTAAATTTGATTAGAAAATGACTGGGATTTTTGTCAACAGTGAATAAATTATCTAAGTAAGTGGAATCATAAGTGAATCGGGCATGATGATACTTCAGTGTAGATAATGATCTAATGCTGGTCTATTTAATGAGTCCCATTGAAAATGAGATGGTATGTTTTGGGGGTAAACTTTTCTGCAAAGAAAAATGCACTAAATATGTCAGTTCACAGCCAACTTTTTAAATGAAGTTTCATTTAATTGGTTTCAATTTTACTGCCCATAAGGCTTAAATCATTTCATTTAAACTGCACTTCAAGTCTTTTCTATATTTACCGTTGAATCTTAACGAATATGATAAGGTACCTTGGGCACAATCTCCATGAATGTGTGATCCATAACCACAGTATAATGCTTAATTGGCTCAAGTTATCTTGCTGGGTTAAAGAAATAGAGAAATAGAATTGGTTTATTCTGTTATAATGTATGTTTCTGTAGTATGCATCAATTAATTGACAAATAGGGATGCCAAAAGAATCTGAAATCAATTGGTTTATACAAGATTTTCCCTAAAACATTAGTGTTTTGACTACTTGGTAAAGGAATTTAACACTAAATCTATTAACACAGCTAATGCAATAAGCTTGAAGGAATGCAGTCCTATACACACTACCCATTCACTCCTCCTTCTTCCTATTGCTCAGTTCACCCATACGCTCTGTCTTGAACATGCAGAGTGATTTCCTGATCTTTGGGCACTTGCCCTTGTTTTCATAATTTACCCTTTCTTTATACTTTTTCATCATTCTCTCTTAACTAAAAAACTTTTGGTGAAGTTCTAGACACATTGTCATGTATATTTAAGCTTGTATTTTTTAACTGTGCTTGTATTTTTATTAGGTTTGTAAATGTTTTTGTAGTGTTTTTGTGAACTTGCACGAGTTTTACATAGATTTTTCTCCAACATGATATTTTTTCCCCTAAATTTTGCCAGTTATTTTTTCACTGAGTAAACTTTATTTTGTAGATTAGTTTTAGGATTATACAAAAATCAAGGAGAAAGTACTGAAAGTTCCTCTGTATCTCTTTTGCCCTTACTCCACAGTTTCATCTGGTATTAACATCTCGCATTAGTGTGGTACATTTACTACAGTTGATAAACCGATACTGACATGTTATTACTAAGATCCATAGTTTACATTAGGATTAACTCTTTGTGTTGCACAGTTCTACATGTTTCACCAAATGCATGTCATGTATCCAGCGTTATAGTACCTTAAAAAAAAAAGTTTCACTTCTCTAAATACTCCTTGAGCCCCATTTACTCATTTTTCCCCTTACCCTAACCCACCAGGTTAACCCCTGGAAACCATTGTCTCTATTGCTTTGTCTCCAGAATGTGTGTATGGAGTCATACAAACTCTGTTACCTTTTACAGACTGGCCTTTTTCATTTAACAATAAGCATTTAAGGTTCTTCCATGATGTTTCACAGCTTGGTAGCTCATTTCTTTTTGTCACTTAAAAACATTCCAGTGCATGGATATGCCATAGTTTGTTTAGTCATTCACTTATTGAAGGACATCTTAGTTGCTTCCAGTTTTTGGAAACTAAAAGTAAAGCGGTTTTAAACATCACTTGCACGTTTTTGTGTGAACATAATTTTTCAACTCATTTTGGTAAATAACTAAGAGTGTGATTTCTGGATTGTATGGTAAGAGCATGTTTAGCTTTGTAACAAGTTAACACGCTGTCTTTCAAAGTAGCTGTATCATTTTATATTTCCACCAGCAATAAAGTAGAATTCCTCTTGCTTGACATTCCTCATCAACATTTGGCATTGTCAGTGTTTGGATTTTAGCATCCTAATGGTTATGCAGTGATATCTCACTGCCATTTTCATTTCCAGTCCTCTTATGACAAAAGATGTTGAATATCCTATACTGATTTTCCATTTGTACATCTTTTTTGATGTCTGTTCAGATAGTTTCCGACTTTTTAATTTGGTAGTTAGTTTTCTTATCATTAAGAGTTCTTTATATAGTTTGGAAATATACCTTTACTTGATATATGTTTTGCAAAGATTTTATCCTTATCTGAGTCTGTCTTTTCGTTTTCTTAAGTTTCCAGGGATTTTTAGGAATGATTTTATAGAACATGAGTTTTTGTTTTCAGAAATGTATGCTTTGTTAAATAAGAAACACTTGTATATTTGATATCAGATTTGTAAAATTAAGATAGCCTAATTGAACTCACACCTCTCATAAGCAAAGCTAAATTGAATGAGTATCTAGTAAGATTGAAAAAGCTTACAATACTATGTAAAAGTTGGTATAAAATAAGTTGAATCTAGTGGCTATGTATAAAACAATACTTAAAACTATGAAGATTATGAGGAGAAAGTATAAAGCTGATGGTTTGAGAATTAACGATTTTTTTACATAGTAATCTCTATACACAGTAATTCTTATATAACTATTCCAAGATTTTAGATGATGCTTAAAGCAATAAACATTTGGGAAGAATAAGGTCTGAGTTTTCAGAAAGGTTTTGGACAGAACGTCTATCCTGGGACTGTCAAAATGTCTGTCCTCAGAGTACTACCATGCATCCCTAGTAATCTGGAGGAAACTCTGGGGGACTCACACTTGAGATTTGTTAATGGAGCAAACAGTATAACATAAATTACAAATTTCTTTTTTTTACACACTTAGGCTTATTTAAAGGTGCAGGGATTCCTCTCTGTAATGGATACAATGAATGAATGAAAAAATAAATATAGTTATTCTCTCCTTTGTTTTGGGATATCTCAGAACATATACTAAATAGCTTAGACTCTGTGCCAAATATTATTTATTGATACTCAGCATTATCCTCACCCTTCTAAGTTCCCTTGTATGAGACATTTCTCAGACTTTGCTAATTCTAACCTAAAGTTTACCTACGAGAAGTTCAGGTATAAAATTTAAAGGGAGGGATACAGAAACCGCTAGTCTCAGCAACAGTAATCTTGTAGATATCAGCAAATGGCAGATGAGATGTTATACAAGCAGCTTCAGGGCATGAGGAAGTTCTGAGACCTACCTGCTGCTACATGAAACAAAGATAATTAGGGGTGGTTCCCATGATTCCTGCCCTGCTTAAGTTTTCAAACCCTAGCAATAGTTCCTGGACCTTTGCTCCATCAGTCATACAAATTATTGCATAAACCTCCCTGTCCTTGTGCATTAGATCCTACATGAAATGCCTACAGCTGGATCAAAAGCTTCTATTTCTTTTCCTGACTGAGTACTGAATAAAGAAAGAAGTAAAATCATGGAAATATACCTAATCAACTCTGTTTATATACATCAATATGTTTACAGTTATGCATATAGACATATATATTTTTAGCATGTTTAGTTTGTGAATTGAAATATAATGAAATGAAATCACTTCAGCCTACCAGTCTGTAATACACCATGAAAAATATATTACATTTGTATACTACTGAAAAAGTATTGTTTCTAACAGAGTAAGCTCATACGCAGCTGTAAGGAAAAGTATAACCTTTGTTACAAAGGGTTGCAAAGGGTAGAATTTTTGGATTTGTTCCATTTCATGAAACTGGTACTAGAAACCCAGTGCAAGGCCTAAAGGGAATGGAGGTTCTTTTTCTCCCCAAGCAAGAAGTTTGTATATAGGCAGTCTAGGGCTTATACTCTGGCTCTGTGAGGTCGTTGGTGTTTCAGATTCCTATTTTTTCTGATTTGCCATCTTTGGCTTGTGGCTCTTGGCCTCAAGCCTGTTACCTCATAGTTTCAGAGGGATACTCCACCATCGAGCCTCCCAGGAAAGCAGGGAGGCAAAGAACTTATTAGGAAAGATTCTTCTAGCAATCCTAGTGTATTTATCTTTACAGCTTCTTAGAGTTGTGTCCTATGACCACTCAGTATTTTAGTTGGGCATATTGCTACTAGACAAAATTGTGATTCTATCAGTAACAAAAAAAAAAAAAGAGGGAGACTGGATATCAGGTAAGAAACTTTATAGCAGACAGCAAAGGAACAAATAAAAACCAATGTAAAAGATGTCCTCAGGAAAAAGAAAAAAATGAAGCTGTGTTTGTGTGACCACATTGTAGACTACTGAAGCAAACTGGTTTTTACAAAAAAAAAAAAAACAACCTTTTGACTATCAGGATTAAGTTTAGCTGTGCTTAATAGAAAGACTCCAAATAGTAGCATATTAATTAGGATACAAGATTTCCTCCTACTGAAAACAAGGTTGAAGTAGGAATATGAAGGTTGTTCATGGTGGCTTCATGGTGTCATCAGAGACCCTAATTCTGTTTTCCTGTTCTAGCAACTTCGGTACTTAGCTTTCAATCATAAGGTCACTTCATGGTCCACAATGGTTATCACTGCTACAGACATCATTTGTCCATTCCAAGCAGCCGCAAGAGGAGACAAGAGAGGACAAAAGGGCCACTCTTCCAGTTAAGTCAGTCCCTTCTAAGGAAGCTCCTCCTCAGTCCTCACAATGTTTCTGCTCATATCTTAGCGGCCAGAACATAGACGGGTGGCCATGCACAGTGGCCAGTGAAGCTAGGAAATATGGACTTCTATATTCACAATCATCTCAAGTAAATTTCCGTTATCAAAAACGGAGAGGGATATGGATTATGTTAGTTATTAAGCCTATCATTACCATTTATAGCAGCAGTCCTCGACCTTTTTGGCACCTGGGACAATTTTTCCATGAACAAAGGAGGGAGGCAGTGGTTCAGGAGGTAATGTGAATGATGGGGAGTGATGGGGTGGGGCAGATAAAGCTTTGTTCCCTCACTTGTACTCACCTCCTGCTGTGGGGCCAGGTTTCTACCAGACTGAGAACTGCTACCTGGCCGAGTCTCTGGGGTTGGTACTCCTGATTTATAGGATTATATTTAAATATGCAGGACAGTGTGTGGATTAGACCTTATTAGTCAGCACTCTAAGAAATGTATTGTCCCTTTTAACTGTGGTAATTGAACATTGAGAACGACCTTGCTAAAAAGGGCAATTAACTTAAAAACAATTTTTGCTAAACAGTAATCATTTTCATGAATCAAGGCAAATTGGAAGTGGTCAAAAAGGAGATGGCAAGAGTAAATATCAACATTCTAGGAATCAGTGAACTAGGATGGACTGGAATGGGTGAATTTAACTCATATGACCGTTATATCTACTACTGTGGGCAGGAATCCCTTAGAAGAAACGGAGTAGCCATCACAGTCAACAAAAGAGTTCAAAATGCAGTACTTGGATGCAATCTCAAAAATGACAGAGTGATCTCTGTTCATTTCCAAGGCAAACCATTCAATATCATGGTAATCCAAGTCTATGCCCCAACCAGTAATGTGAAGAAGCTGAAGTTGAACGGTTCTATGAAGACCTATAAGACCTTCTGGAACTAATACCCCCAAAAGATGTCCTTTTCATTATAGGGGACTGGAATGCAAAAGTAGGAAGTCAAGAAACACCTGGAATAACAGGCATATTTGGACTTGAAGCACAGAATGAAGCAGGGCAAAGGCTAATAGAGTTTGGTCAAGAGAACGCACTGGTCATAGCAAACATCCTCTTCCAAAAACACAAGAGAAGACTCTACACGTGGACATCACCAGATGGTCAACACTGAAATCAGATTGATTATATTCTTTGCAGCCAAAGATGGAGAAGCTCTATACAGTCAGCAAAAACAAAACTGGGCAATGAATGTGGCTCAGATCATGAACTCCATATTGCCAAATTCAGACTTAAATCGAGAAAGTAGGGAAAACTACTAGACCATTCAAGTATGACCTAATTCAAATCCCTTATGGCTATACAGTGAAAGTGAGAAATAGATTTAAGGGACTAGATTTTATAGACAGAGTGCCTGATGAACTATGGATGAAGGTTTGTGACACTGTACCGGAGGCAGTGATTAAGACCATCCCCAAGAAAAAGAAATGCAAAAAAGCAAAATGGCTGTCTGAGAAGGCGTTACAATTAGCTGTGAAAAGAAGAGAAGCGAAAAGCAAAGGAGAAAAGGAACAATATACCCATTTCAATGCAGAGTTCCAAAGAGTAGCAAAGAGAGATAAGAAAGCCTTCCTCAGCGATCAATGCAAAGAAATAGAGGAAAACAATAGAATGAGAAAGACTAGAGATCTCTTCAAGAAAATTAGAGAAGAAAGAAATTTGGAAGAAAAACTATGACCAACCTAGACAGCATGTTACAAACCAGAGACATTACTTTGCCAACCAAGGTCTGTTTAGTCAAAGCTATGGTTTTTCCAGTAGTCATGTATGGATGTGAGATTTGGACTATAAGGAAAGCTGAGTGCTGAAGAATTGATGCTTTTGAACTGTGGTGTGGTGAAGACTCTTGAGAGTCCCTTGGACTGCAAGGAGATCCAACCAGTCCATCCTAAAGGAGATCAGTCCTGGGTGTTCATTGGAAGGACTGATGTTGAAGCTGGAACTCCAATACTTTGGCCACATGATGCGAAGAGCTGACTCATTTGAAAAGACCCTGATGCTGGGAAACATAGAAGGCAAGAGAAGGGGACAACAGAGGATGAAACGGTTGGATGGCATCACCAACTTGATGGACATGAATTTGAACAAGCTCCAGGAACTGGTGATGGACAGGGAAGCCTCAAGTGCTGCCATCCATGGATTTGCAGAGTCGGACATGATTGAGCAACTGAAGTGAACCAAATCTCTTCTATTCACAGGTGGGATGGGATAAACTATCTCTCCATGAGCAAAACAAAGGCACTTTAGTTTACAGTCAAGTAGGGTGGCAGGGTCCTCCAGACAAGCTATTGAGTATGATTATAATAATAAAAGCAAGTCACAGAAAAAATTTCCAACATGGAGTCAGAATTGGCTTCCTCCCTGCAATAATGTGACTAAGTTTTGACCTGTGAGTGGGAAGTATTGTTGAGATTGCTGAATAGGAGCCTTCTTTTTTGAACAGTTTCTTGCCTTCAATGCTGACAAGATGCCTAGATCGCCACTAGGCAGCTTGGGCCCTAGGGTGACCTTTAAAATGTTAGCCACACACTAGGGTGGTGAAAGGTTAAGACAGAAGAAACCTGTTCAGTTCAGTTCAGTTCAGTTGTCAGTCATGTCCGACTCTTTGCGATCCCATGGACTGCAGCACGCCAAGCCTCCCTGTCCATCACCAACTCCCGAAGCTTGCTCAAACTCATGTCCATAGAGTCGTGATGCCATCCAACCCTCTCATCCTCTGTTATCCCCTTCTCTTCCTGCCTTCAAGCTTTCTCAGAATCAGGGTCTTTTCCAATGAGTCAATTCTTCACATCAGGTAGCCAAATTATTGGAGTTTCAGCTTCAACATCAGTCCTTTCAATGAACATTCAGGACTGATCTCCTTTAGGATGGACATGTTGGATCTCCTTGCAGTCCAAGGGACTCTCAAGAGTCTTCTCCAACACAACAGTTTAAAGGCATCAGTTTCTCAGAAGAAACCTGAGTCCATGATAATTGTGGAGCAACTTATACCTGCTCTGGGATGCCTTCCTCTATACTATTTTTACTTAAAAGAGTAATAAGTTCTATCTTGTTTAAGACACTATTATCTCTAGTCTCTGTTACTAGCTATACAATTCCTAAATGATTCACAAATTATTAGTTGAAAATATTTTGGAATTTTAGGATTAAATTTCCAGGTATATGTAATATAATGGTTCTTTCCTCAATCTCCCTCCATCTCCTGATCTCTCTTTCTGCCACTCTATTACAAATACTTTTCAATTTGTAAGAGAGAAAACTAAGTAGCTATGCGAGGTTGCATCAGTAATGCATTTTGTGCCATTGCAAAGGATGCATTTTACAGTAGGAATTATGAGAAGATAAAAGCTAAATCATTACTCAAGATTTTTCAGCATGTTTCAGTTCAGTTCAGCCATTCAGGAGTGTCCGACTCTTTGTGACCCCATAAACTGCAGCATGCCAAGCCTCCTTGTCCATCACCAACTCCTGTAGTCCACCCAAACCCATGTCCATTGAGTTGGTGATGCCATCCAGCCATATCATCCTCTGTCGTCCCCTTCTCCTCCTGTCCCCAATCCTTTCCAGCATCAGAGGCTTTTCCAATGAGTCAACTCTTCACATCAGGTGGCCAAAGTATTGGAGTTTCAGCTTCAACATCAGTCCTTCCAGAGATCATCAGGACTGATCTCCTTTAGGATGAACTGGTTGGATCTCCTTACAGTCCAAGGGACTCTCAAGAGTCTTCTCCAACACCACAGTTCAAGAGCATCAATTCTTTGGCATTCAGCTTTCACCATCCAACTCTCACATCGATACATGACTACTGGAAAAACCATAGCCTTGACTAGATGGACCTTTTTTGACGAAGTAATGTCTCTGCTTTTAAATATGCTATCTAGGTTGGTCATAACTTTCCTTCCAAGGAATAAACGTCTTTTAATTTCATGCCTGCAATCACCATCTGCAGTGATCTTGGAGCCCCCCCAAATAAAGTCTGACACTGTTTCCACTGTTTCCCCATCTATTTGCCATGAAGTGATGGGACCAGATGCCATGATGTTAATTTTCTGAATGTTGAGCTTTAAGCCAATTTTTTCACTCTTCTCTTTCACTTTCATCAAGAGGCTTTTCAGTTCCTCTTCACTTTCTGCCATAAGGGTGGTGGCATCTGCATATCCAATGTTATTGATATTTCTTTCGGCAATCTTGATTCCAGCTTGTGCTTCTTCCAGCCCAGCATTTCTCATGATGTACTCTGCATATAAGTTAAATATGCAGGGTGACAATATACAGCCTTGACATACATGGACTTAAAAAAGTAACTGTGGAAGGAAAATATAGAAATGGAATGTAGCAATAATATGTTAGCAAATGTGTTTTTTAAATTTTTTTTCATGTTTTGCTAAGGTAAGTACAATATAATAGCATGTGATGGAGGAAACATCAATCTATAGTGCAGTCAGATGGAATAGTAGTTATTCATCATTTTCTCTTGAGAAGCTGTCCCAGTTCTCTTCATCTTTTGAGATTCAGCTCTTCTATAAAGTTCTCATGGATCTCCCTATAGAAATTAACCTCTGCCATTTATGCATTTACCAGGATTAGAGTTAAATTACAGTAAGGGAGGTGCGTGTCTTAGGTACATCATTTAAAGGATGCCAAAAAGCTCAGTAATCAAGATAAATATTTTAATGAAACATTTTAATTAGCACACTACAGTATGCAGGCCAGAGTCCTGTTTTTGTAAATAAATTTTTAATTATGCTTCATATTTGTCTCAATTACAGCACTCAAATAATGCTTTTTATAAATGTTCTCCCCTAATAGGGAATAGTATCTATTTTTGTATTCCTCATATTCTTACTACTCTGTTTTAAGCATAAAGGCCTCTTAAAAAGTATTGAGTTTATTGAAAGATTTTGCAAGAATATACTATACAAGAGGCTGCAGGTTTTTTTTCATCTTAAATTCAGTAACAGCCAAAAAATAACAGAGAGTGATGGATGTTTTGAAAATACTTACAATTCAGTTCTATGAAAATCACTTGACTTTTCTTTGATTAAAACCCTGCTCAGCCTGGAGATAGGAAATTTTAATACTACTTTATATTCATATAGTACTTTGCCCTACATAAAGTGCTTTCTTTTAATCCTCATCTTAATCTTGCTAGGTACGTATTATTATCCTTATTTATTATGGAAAGATTGAAAAGTGACTTGTCCAAGGAGTTACAGGTAGACAGTGGCAGAGCAGGGTTTCTAACCCAGTTTTTTTGTGTCAAAAATCCAATGACTCTTCTGCTACTCCAAATACTAAATCTTGGAGAAATGACTGAGGAGAAACAATTCATGCAGTAACAACAACAGCCTGTGTTGTGTTTTTGAAACGTCAGTGGCACCCTAAACAGTAGTATTTTACCAAGTGTACCCATATGATTAAAATTGTTCTGATTTATATGTGTGTGTGTTTGATGAAGTAACTCTTCTGGCATAGGATTGACTGTTTTATGGTATTTTTTTAGTTGAAGGAAAAAAAAACCCTACACATTGAAATGTCAAGGAAACAGGGTAATTGAGGAAATTATGTATTACTAACTATAGCTTTACCACTAATGTGTGCATGATATTTAGCAAAGCATGTATATCATACATGTTTGCCTCTTTATGAAAAGAAAGCTCTGGTAAGGTATTTGAACTTTTCAGCTGAAAAAGGTTATTTCAATGTGAAATATTATTATAGTACTCCCAAGTTAGAAGTTGATTAAGTTTAATGAGTTTCTTTTTCATACTTAGGGGGAAAAAATCTATGACTATATTTTAAAGCTCCATAAGGTAATTAAATTTGCTTGAGAGCCTGTAACTGCTTCAAATATAATTTCCATCAGCATACAATAAACACAACCAAAACCCCAAATGTTCATTATTGGCTAGTCTAGTAGGTTTCTCATGAAAAGTATAGATTTTCCTCATTGATTGCTGCCTGGAGAATTAAAAACTTTAGTCTTCTTTTTGCCTTATTCTCTAGAACAACCAGAACTCAAAGGAATTCAAAGCCATTCTTTCTGGTGAATTGCAACCAGTCATCAATGACTATTTATTGAATGTCCACAGGGTGCCTAGGCACTGAAGTAGCAAGTGATTTATTTGCATTATTCAAAGAATTTCTAAGGGAGTCTGAAGATTAGCAGACGTTTTTCAAGATGCCATGCGGTGTGTGCTTCTCTAATTTAAATTGCCCCTACAGGAAATGATTACAACAGCCTAGGTTTCAGCGCCCTAGGGATTTCTAACACCCAGAGCCGAGTTTTGTTAGTGAAGACCCCCCTGGGTGCCACAGGACTGAGGGGCTCGGAACACTGCCCCACCATGGACTTCAGGACAAATCAAGTCCTCCTCGGGCAGGAGCAAGACCGACTACGGCCCTGGTGGCTCACGCACGCCACCAAGCTATCCTTCCACTCCCCTCCCCGCGCACTCCCACTCCCTCCCCTCTACCAGCTCACACCATCTCCCAGTCTCCCAGCCCTGACGGGTTCTCGCGAGATCCGGGCAACTGAGCGCTCGGGGCCTTTTCAAATCGGGATCCGTTACCGCTTTGCCGGCCGCCGCCATTGTCGCGCTCGGAGCCCCTCAGCGCGGAGGCGGAGGCCGCGGCGGCGGGATGGCTGACGCCGACAAGCCCGAGGTGCTTAGGGCCGCTGGCGACGACAGCCCGCACCGGCAGCCCTCGGAGCCGCCGGGCGAGCCCCGGCGAGAACCTCACCCGCCCGAGCAGGAGAAGCAGCCTCCGCAGCACAGCAGCAGCTCCAATGGCGTTAAAATGTATTGTCTTTTCCTCAGGGGGCCGGGACGAGGTGGGGGGCGGGAGATCGACCTGGGGGCGGGGGGTGCCGAAGCCGGGGCCGCGCCTGGGCGGAGGCTCACCGTCCCCGGGCCGTGGGCGGCGGGTCGGTGCAGGTGCCGGCGGCCCTCTCCCGGGCCCTCCCCGCCCGCCTCGAACCGGGGGAACCCGGATGCGGGCCTGGGGGCTATCCCCCGAACTGCCGACCCAAGACCGCGCGTCACCCCCTCTTCCCGACTTCGGTTGGCGAACCCTTACGCAGAACTCGGCGGTCGCCACGATTTGCAGGAAAATGGTCCCCCCTTTAAAGGCCCATAGTTAGTGTTCATCACTAGGGAGTAACTAGGGATGACATCATCGGACATTTCCTCTTAACCACAGAGAACGTTTGTGAAAGGAATATCCGCCCCCCCCCCATCTTCCCGGCCTCATTCTGAGCTTTATAAGTTCACTGTTGTTTTCTAAAGTGTGTATTCATTTCTTAACTGATCTATATACCAAGAGGAAGTTTAGCACTGTGCTGTGAGACCGAATCCATTGTGTTATCCTTGAATTGGTGAGAGGTACTTTAAAAAGGGAACGGTGCGTGGTGCCTTGCTCCGCCCCCTCCCCTACCGCTGCCCCATGTTTGTCAGCCGCACAGCCTTTTTTTAAAAAACACTCAATGCGGGATGGTAGGATCTTAATATTGGTAAATAAGATCATTTTTTAATTGAAGGAAACCCACTACTTAAAACATTGCAGCTGTCATCAGTGTCGAAGAATGTAGTCGGTTCGAGTCATAATAATTTCCAGTTAAAAGGAAATGCTGTGCTTCCCTTTGTTCTTGTTATATAGAAGGGATATGAAGACAGACATTTCATCTGCACATGCCCAGCTCTTTAAACATGAAATTGAAAGTATGTTAATAATTTTGTGAAAACACTAAATTTACTAAAAAGTAGTGAAGAGAATATTCACACTAAAGTAGTCAAGATAAAGGTTCTTACTTTCCTTTTGCATAAGAATGTTTGTAACACTATGTAAGACCTGGACCAGTCTAAGGGTTGACTGCAGATGAAATAAAGTAGGTCTCCCAGCTCTGTTATGTACTCTTGCTGTCAATTGGATTTGAATAGGATGGGCAGTATCTTCTAGACAAAACAGGTGCGGGTATAGGGGATTTGACCTATCTCTTAGTGGAGTTTGTTCCTAGGTGGAACCTGCTGCACTTAGAAGACCAAAAAAGTGAATGAAGCATTTTCTACTCTTCCTGCCAAAATGTGGGCTTTCAGGGATTTGGGATCATAAATATAAGTGAAAACCAGTGGAATGAGAAATAAGAAGTACTTTGTTTTATCTAAATATGGGCCTACCACCTCCTTATCAAAAAGTGCAACCTTGAATAATGGAGAGAAGCCCTACTGTACTTGGGCATGATTAGTGTAATAGTCTTGGTACAGATAAAGGTGATATCTGAGCTTCCCTGAGATCTAAAAGGCTCTAATCCCTTTTAAAGTCTCATGGGGTTGTAGCTAGACAGAAGCGAGAAGTGGGAAAAGAATCACTTTCACTTCTTACTGAAGCAGAGGTAAATATAAGGTGAAGAAATGTTACCAGTAAATACAAATGCAGATTCTTTTCATATTGCTTATAACTCCTCTTTCTCCCTGCCTCTTTTCCCAGTTGTGTAAAGAAACCAGTTTACTATCAGAGGTTTCTTGTATTGTCTATTCCTTAAGAACAAGACCGTCATGGCTCACTTGGGCTTCCTAGGTGGCTCAGTGGCAAAGAATCTGCCTACCAATGCAGGAGACCTGGGTGTTTGACCCCTGGGTTGGGAAGATCCCCCGGAGGAGGAAATGGCAACCCACTCCAGGATTCTTTTCTGGAAAACCACATGGACAGAGGAGCCTAGTGGGCTACAGTCCATAGGATCACCAGGAATCAGACACTGAGTGACTGAGCACACAGGCATGGGTCACTCATACTAAGTAACTGGAGACATTTACCTACATCAGCCTAACAACTTGTTTTTTGACTCTGCGCACCAATTGAAGTAGTCAACAACCCAACACATAAACCTTGAATTGTTCACCATATATTCTTAATGATAAGAACTTGTAGCACTGATGAAAAATGACCACATATTGCCTTAAAGTATATGTTGCTTAGAGGTGGACGGAGTGCTGTTTGTCATCAAGACTGAAATGATTTTTACTGAGACTAGTCCATAGTACTGAGCATGGAGGCAGCGTTGTCGGCATCAGCTATGTCTTACTCCTCTTTGTATTTAAAAATGCCCAGTAAACATTTAAGAAATGCCAAAGTGAGCTCTCATATGATCGTGAAACTCATATACAGAGGATTTATTTGGCATGTTCACATCTTTTGACAAGAAATTTAAGATGTTTCCCTAGGTCTAGTCTTTTCCTTTATACCAAAATGGTATACTAGCTCTCCTTTTCTTAAGTGAATGGGAGGAAAAATAGCAATATTGTTACAACTCTTCATTATTCATGTGTGACTAACAACCTGGAGCATATGGAGATTGAGAGTTACATTATGATGCTTGTAGAAAATACTAAGCATTGGTGCAAGGTGTAGTGTTTGAAGTAGAATAGTGTTTTTATCATATTAAGAGTAAAGAATGGAACTGGGCTTAATTTTGGATCTCATAGCGTTATGCTTTCAAAATCATGTATTAAAACTAGGTCCTCATTTGATGTTGGATGCTGATTTTTCAGACAGTGAAGTTATTTGGGTAGATGTCATTCAGTCTTAAGAGTAGATAATGATTTTGTGACACAGAATCATCACAGTATTTCAAATACATTAAAAGGGAGATTGCTTAGATGAATAGTTTTGGGAATTATTACATGGAATTCTGAATATAGTGCCAATATTTTGATACTATGTAACACTTTCCCTCAAGAGTTTTCACATACATCTTTACTGTCTTTCCTATAGTGTATTTATGACATAGAAATGAGTTCAGAAATTAAGTAATTATAGTTGTTTCTTTTTAAATATTTCTCTTTTACAGTGTTGCATAGGTTTCTCTGATGCAACAGCATGAATCCACAAAAAGTATCCCTCCCTCTTGAATGTTCCTCTCACCCCCCCCCTATTATTTTAGTTCACTTTCTTAACAATCAGACCATACCTTTAGCAACTAAACTGATCTTACCTTCCATAGAAATCTTAATTTGTGCATTGTAGATGAGCAGTTTAGCAGTATCTTTAAGATGCCACTAACTGGGAAAAACTTGGAAGATGTCTCTCCCTCTGGTAATCCCTTGAGCAGTAAAGAGCATATCCTTTACTACGAAAAAGTGAAAGTGAAAGTCACTGGAGTCTGACTCTACTGGAATGGATAGCCTTTCCGTTCTCCAGGGGCTCTTCCCAACCCAGGGATTGAACCCAGGTCTCCCTCATTGCAGCCAGATTCTTTATCATCTGAGCCACCAGGGAAACCCAAGAATACTGGAGTGGTTTGTTTATCCCTTCTCCAAGGGATCTTCCCGATCCAGGAATCAAACCATAGTCTCCTGCATTGCAGGTGAATTCTTTACCAACTGAGCTGTCAGGGAATCCTTTACTACTCAAAGAATTATATTGTTATTACTACTCAAGGGATTAATAATAATTAATCCTGCATTATTGCTTTTTAGTGGAGTTGTCAGATTGTTGTAACTTTACAGCATTCATGTAAGAATAAAAGAACTTACTTCAGAACTTTGTGCAATTTTCATAGTTTGTTTCATCTAGGAAGAAAATGGGGTATTTGGATAGGGACTGTATAGCTGTCTGCTCACCTGAACAGACATTTACTTTAAAAATATTTGTTGAATTCAGATTATGTAAATAGGTTCTTTGGGGGATGGAAAGAAGGATTTGTTCTTGTATCTGATGTACTGGGAAACAGGAAAGTCCTCTGTGGCTTTTGACTGCTTGCTGTCATTTATAGGAGTGCCACTCTGTTTAGACAGGTAGGTACTTGCTAGAGTACAGTTGAGGAGATCACTTCCAGGCATGCCGTTTCTAATGAGAGAAGATGTTGGGTAGGGAAGGTGTCCCTGTCTAGGTCTGAAGAGGTGGCAAAGCATATTTGGCCCTAATGTGTCTTCTTGATTTTAACAGTTTTTCTGGCAGACAGTAGCATTATCTGTGCTCAGATGTGTATGGTTTCTTAATTAACTATTCGTTCAAAGCACGTGTTACCATGCTAGATGCTGCTGATATCACTGCAGATAGTTTTTGTTCTCTAGCATTTTACATACTGTACTCACGGCTAGGTTGTGTCCTGCTCAGGAAAACAGTTATCTGAAAAGTTCAATGTATTGTGGAACAAGTGACTACAATTAGAGGTGTGTACGAAGTACTGCAGTGTATAAATCACATAGTTGCTTGGCTTAGAAGATAATATGGAGCCTGGATTATGAAACCTGATTGGTTGTCAGAATAATCCGGGAAACCTAGGGCATCATTCTCAGAGATTTTTCTTAGTATACGTTTGTGAAAAATTGCTTTCAAATCGAAGTTTTAATTAAGTACTTTTAAATTCAGTTGGATAATTGGTGACTTAAAAGAAATTTCTGTTAAAGATTGCTTTTGAAAAGTAAATTACATTTTTAAAATGTATATTCAGATTTTTATCTTTAGGATTTACTATAAGTGTTTACTTACATGTTACAGATGCTTGGCAAATTAAATCAGGTAATTGAAATGTGATTACAGTCTTTTAAATGTTTTTCCAGTTAGGGCCTCATTAAAAAGTAGATTTATACATTTCTGGTTTATGTTGCATTTAAGTGCTGCTTCTTTTCTCCATACCATCCCGTAGATATTACTCTTAATAGAAATGACTCGATTCTGTGAAGTACCCTATCCTAATTTATAGGTTAAAACAGAAACACTGAACACGAAAATAATAGGATACCTCATCAGGTTAGTTAAAACTAGAAAGAGACAAAAATTATAAGGCACTTGGGGAGTGTATAGATATAGATATAACTGTGTTTTGATTATGTTTTTAAGCATTGGAGGAGAAAAATTCTGGGAGGAAACTGTTAATCTTTAAGATACAAACTTTTTCAGGGTGTCATTTTGTAAATTAAGTTTTTATGAGTTCTGAATGAGGCCCAGAAAGTTAATTCTTCATTAATGGTGGCAGTTTTAATATACTCTAGAAATAAAATCACCCATTTCCCCCCTCTTAAACATTTCTTAAGTAGTATGATGGGAAAAACTGGGTTTGTTTGAATGCTGCAGCTATTTAACACAGAAAAAAGAAGAGTTGTTAAATGAGAACTCTGGTAATATGCTGAAATCATTGCTTTGAAAAGACATTGATTGGGTAATTTCAAAGCCAGTAGTTGACTCTCCAGCTGCTTTCCTTCGGTCTAACTTAGGGGAGAATTCTGTGAAGTGATAAATGTGAAATACTTACTTTAACGTAGAATTCCACTATTGAAAGCACCGCTGAGGTTTTCTTGTTGTTCTGTTTTGTTTTTAATTTACAGGGAGAATGATGAATCAGTCAAAGAAGAGAAATCTGAATTAAAAGAAAAATCTACAGGAAATAAGAAGGCCAATAGATTCCATCCTTATTCAAAAGATAAGAATTCAGGCACTGGAGAAAAGAAGGGTCCAAATCGTAACAGAGTTTTTATTAGCAACATCCCATATGACATGAAATGGCAAGCTATTAAAGATCTAATGAGAGAAAAAGGTAACTATTTTTGGTAAACTCATTGTTGGATAATCTTCATTTAGAATGGGGAGGGAGATAAGCAAACTTTTTTCATTCTTCTTAGCCACACAGACTCAAAAAATCGATTTTTGTTTATTTCTTGACACATAAATTAATCTTTTCCTCTTCTTTCACTTGGTACAATTTCATTACAAGGTAGTATGGATAAATGAAGTTTTTTTTTTTTTTTTTTTTTTTGCCATGTTAGTGGGGAAGGAGCGAGCCAACATATGCATGCCACCAAGAATTTTGTTAAAGTGATTGCTTTGTCTAGTTGAAGTTTTTATAGATTTTTTAAAGGACTATTGCATTAGGTAAGCAATACATTTAGTGTGTTAAAGTATGAATAATAAGGTCTGATTATTTCTTTTTCCAAAAGCTGTTTTGTTATTATCTTGGTGGAGTCTGGAATCTGGCTGTGGAATTCATTTTGTTTGCATTGTTATGAATGCCATGATGCTGTCTCTGCAGTTCTATATTAAAATTGCGTTACTGCTGTTGCAGTTTTGTTTTCAGAATAACCTGAAAACCTTCATTTTATATATATGGTTTGTTTTGGGGAAAAATCATTTTAATACTTGATCTTGTAAAAGTTAGTTTTGTTATCTCTTGAAAAATTGAGTTTCAATAGTCCTGCAAACTATGTACTTGGTTTTGAGGCTGATCTAATAAATAAAAAAAATTTTTTTGCATTGGTGTATCTGTTGTAAGGTGACAACTATTTGATTGGTTTTATTCACTGACTTTATTTAGAAAGTGTGTGGCTTGCTGTGAAGCATGACTTGTAAATTTAGCTTACTGATGGCAAACATGATTTGAAGACATTCAGGTAGAAAGTCACCTTAAAACAGCTGTTGTGTGTAGGCGACCAAAGTTATTTGAAAAGTGCTAATGCTGATGTTTTTAATATGATAGGCTAAGGGGCCTTTTGTATGTATATGTGCATTTGTTCACCAACTATATCATGCTGGCCAAAACATGATCTGTAGCATGAACTAGGTTAATACGGTTGTTAGCTTTTTTAGAGAATGTGGATGATGTACATTTCTGAAAATTAGTTAAATTTACATAGCCATTGACAGGAGGTATGTTGGTCTGGTTTTGATTGTTGGTGAATAATAGGTGCTTTTCTGTAGAGTTGTGCACAGGTGCGCAGTAAAGCAAGATACTGGTGTTTAAATGCATTGTTTCTTGGTATCTTCCTTTTGTATGTCTTATGTAGTTGGTGAGGTTACATACGTGGAGCTCTTTAAGGATGCGGAAGGAAAATCAAGGGTAAGTGCTGTGGGCAATAATCTGCTTGAGGTTTAAAAGTTCCTCAGCAGTTTACTTTTTGTATAATACTTGTACCAGTTTTTGGAAACTTAAGTTTCATTTTGTTTTACTCTATTATGAAAGATTTGAGGCTTTATACTAGCAAGTCTGACACACAAACCAAACTAGCTGCCTTGAAGAGGTGGGTTTTGAAAATGCTCATAAAGGGCATTCACTTTTCTAATGCTCTAAGGTAATGCATCTTAGCCAGTAGATGTTAATATAGGATTTTTTTTGTTGTGTTCTGATGTCTTCAAGGATATTTTAAAAGTCACTGAATTGATAATATTTCCTCAGAGTTCCATGAGAGGCCTGTAGCTTAAAGGTGTTATTTCAGAATGTATGTTTGAAACTTGCACTAAAGAGCTTAATTTGGTAGCCTACAGGACTGCATAAAAGGCAGTGCTCTGACCAATTGGATGAATAAAAAAAATTTATGATTAAATTGACAGAGAAGGAGTTGGTTGATAGTATATTTTTACTTTTAGCAACAAAAGCAACATATAGAAGAATATAATGGAAAGCTTTTTAATAGTGTTTAATTATATTAGCAAAAACCAGTTGGGTGCATGAGAAATAAAACTTCTATAATCACATTCAGAGGGCACTTTGAATAATAATAATGACAAGGAACTATTTAAAAAATGATTCTACTACTTTGTTTCTTTAGCATAAATTTTTTAAAACATAGTTACAACTGGATGTTATTAAATTGTGTGCAACCAGTTTTCTTTGAGAACTTTGTAAAAGTAAAATTGGAAAATTTACATTAAAACTATTTGTACACCATACATCTTTCAAAAATACATATAACAATGTTAGGATAGGTATTTGAGAGCCCTCAGTTATTTCCTTGATTGAATTTGTGCGATGACATTGCTTTAGTTTTAAAGAACAGTCATCTAAAAGTAAAAATTTGCTTCTTAGATGCTAGATTCTACAATCTTAAATGGATAGATCTAAAAATTTATAGGAAATTTGTGGTCATTTGCCTGTTATGTTCTGGAGGTATTATGTTCTGGAGGTGTAAAAGACAGAGTGATTATATTATCAATTGCTTTAATGATTTAAATGTTAGAATCTATCATTAACTTCATCTACTGATCCAAAACTTTTTTTTCTTTTGCATATATTGACAAATCTACCTGGATGTAGGGTTGTGGGTAAGAATATTTTTTTTAGTATCTTAAGTGAAATTTAAATTTATGATTGGAAAAAAATCTTAGTACATAAACATTTCCTATAAATTTTTTTCCCATTAAGTGTGGTTGAATTCAAAGATGAAGAATTTGTCAAGAAAGCACTAGAGACAATGAACAAATATGATCTTAGTGGAAGACCGTTGAATATTAAAGAGGTAAGATTTCTTGTATTTGAAATAATTTAAACATTTGAATAAAAGGACATGGCTTCTTTGGATTTACATCTGGTAGTGTTATTTATCTGATTACAACATTTTTTTAAAGCATAGATGCTTATATTAAAGTGTTATATAATTGATGACAGTTTTGCTTGTACATAATTTCATATTTGCTCTTAAGCAATACCTATGTATTTGATTTGTCACATGTTATTATAAGCAGAGGTGTATGATTTGTAAAAATTACAGGATGCAGAAATTTAAAGAGGACAAACTTCAGATGCTGACTTTGTTTGGTATAAATGCTTTCAGTTTTCAGATTGTGTTGTCAGAGTTGAAAAATATTGTAGATATTCTTGTAGTTGATAAAGTTTACTTAGTAATTAAAATACCTTATAGATTTAAATAACATTGATACTCATTTTTAATAAAATTAACCTGAAACTATGCCCAATTAAAATTTAAGAAAAGTTATAGATCTATTAGTGAAATATATATCCAGAACTTATATAAATGGGGATGTTTAGATGCTTCCCCTAAAATGAAGATGTTCATTTTGTATGAAGCAGTGTAAATATGTTGACAAAAGAATGATCAGAAGATAAAATGAAAAATTATTTACAGTTAGCTGTTAAATTAACCTTGGAAATGGCTAGCTTGAATAGAAATCATTTCATGTCTCTCTTTAGTTCATATTGTTAATCTTACCTGAATAGTTTGATCACACACCACTTAGGAATATATCCTTTTTAAAGTCTGTAATAAGAAACAATAGAGGATATAACCTTGGGATGCTGAAGAGTTCCCACTAACATGAATACAAATAATTGTGGAATAGTACTGTCAGTCACAATTTAGTGTAGTATGGTGTTGGTTTGAGTCCCAGCTCTATCATTTTCTAGCTGTGTATGACGAGTTAACTGTAATAATAATTCTGACTGTTGTTATTGCTGCACAAGGTGGGTGTGTAACTTGGTCCTTGTGTTCCTGGAAACGAGATGAATAATAGTTTAAAATTAAAGGCCATGCTGCCAGCAAATAAAAGTATCCTGTATCTCTTTATTGGTGTCAGCTTATGAGTTTCTCTAATTCTGTTTGAGCCTAGGGTTTTTTGTTTTTGTTGTTAATATTTTGACTGAGAAGTAGAAAATTGGTAGAGGAAGTTTAGACTCTAGGAAGCTGTGCCATTTATTTGGTATTAAATAATTTTCATGCAGAAGCCAGGACCAATTTCTCAGAAATGGGTTGATACCCTAATAATTTCCCATAAGGAAGTAACATTTGTAGAACAACCACCATGTAGGAAATTATTATTTTGAGGTTTATGACTTGCTTTTTTATGATGTTTCCTATTCCTTTTTAAAAGACAAGTATTACAGGGAATTCTCTGGCGGTCCAGTGGTTAGGACTCTGTGTTCTCACTGCCAAGGGCTGGGGTTCAATTCGTGGTCCAGGAACTAAGATCTCACAAGCCTCACAGTGGGGCCAAAAAAAAGGACAATATTATAGGTTCTGTGTTTGGTTTGTTATTTTTTTAACTGGGAACAAAGCCCATACTGTTTGTGTTCTTTTACGTTTTAGCGCATTATAGATCCTCGGTAGTATTCCAGAGACCCTGTAACAGATTTATGTGATCCAAGGTGACATAGAATACTTCTTATTTTTAACTTCCTAAAGAGAAGAATGATTGAGTTGGCCAAGCTAAATGATGAGGTGTTCTTTATTCAATTAACTTTTCTGGATTATTATCGCTAAAGATTCCTTTCTTGAAATACTCTGATTTTCACATGGATGGCTAGGATCATTGCCGAGAAATGCTAGTTTGAGTCTAGGGAAAAGTATATTTCCAATGTTCATTAATAGATATTAGAATTAATTTTTAAATTTACTTAAATGTGCTTAGTAGCAGTTGTAAACTTATAGGCCCTCTCATAACAATAGTAGACAGTGACAGACAGACTGACACCTAATGGGAACGTAGGACTAAAAACCATATAGTAGGTGGTTTTACATAAGTTCTTTTTATATATGTTTTATGATATACATGTGTATATTTTGTGTTTATATGTATGTCATACATAAAAACCAAAATATAGCAATATGTTTTATTAATATTAAGATGTTAAGGACAAACCGACTATCTTAATGGCTCATGAAGCATCTCCCCTCCTATGTCCTCCTCCTTCCCCCATGGGTAAACACTATTCTCAGTTTTGTATTTGTGCAAGTTTTTGAAACCTTAGGCCTAGAGAATTTATTTATTAACTTAAAAAGTTATGTAGCATTCTTCAGAACATTTCTTTGCTTTTGTATTTCTTTTTATTTCTTCATCATGATGGAATATATTGAATGCCAGAATACCTTTATTCTTACATTCACTTCACCTTCTATTCTCTTAGCCTTCCCAGAACATTTATTAAAATCACCCAGCTTTCTTTTCATTAGAATTCCCCGACCAGGACCAGCAGAGTAGAGTGTAGATGGTTGCATGTATCGTAATCATTTGGTATTGCAGATAGTAGTAGTCTGTGTGTTTATGTGGTTTTTGTTTTTTGTACTCTACTGAGATAAGTGAGAAGTAGGTTTAAGCTTGCCTTTTTTGTTTTGTTTAAAGGTAGAATATTTCTCTTAAAAGTTAATGAACTAAAGAAAACAAAACCAACCAATGTTTAGTACTATTCTTTCCTTGGTACTTAACCTTCTTTATCTTCCTCTTACCTCCATCTCAAATTGTAATCATTGTTGAGGCTGGAAAGTATATAATTCTCTTTTGTTCAGTAATGAAATTTGCAGATTGTAGCAGTTGCCCTCTACCCCAGTATTTCTGGGTTTTGTAGCAGTTTGTTCTGCTGTTGAAAGTTTTGAGGTAATATGAATTTGACATGGCTCTGGGTGTATAGTGGTAAGAATTCATCATTACTGCATTTTGAAAAGGAAAGAGTCACAGTAAGTATTTGTTCCTCTTTGAGTTATTTGTATGTGTATGTGTCATATATTTGTATACCTGTGTGAGGACAAAATTAAACTAATTTCAGGTTCTTAAGTGACTTTAGTGATTGGAAAGAGGTACTTAATTAACGTCTCTGGAGACTGAAATCTTTGTCTGTCCACAGGTTTTTATGGGACTGGATTCTCTGGATGAGAAAAAAGCTCACTCTTGAAGAGGGCCAGTAATTTGAGCCAGTTTGGATAGCTGCTGTAGAATTTGAAGTTGTTATTTTAGTGGTATAGATTTACTGATGTATATAGAAGCATTTAACATTCACTGTGTGTTATAGGATCCTGATGGAGAAAATGCTCGTAGGGCATTGCAACGGACAGGAGGATCGTTTCCAGGAGGACATGTACCCGATATGGGATCGGGATTGATGAATTTACCACCTTCCATTCTCAATAATCCGAATATTCCTCCTGAGGTTATCAGTAATTTGCAGGCTGGTAGACTTGGTTCCACAATTTTTGTTGCTAATGTAAGTTTAAGCTTTACTCTAAAATTCTTTCATTCAGATATTTAGTTCTAATCATGAGATTATTAGATGAATGGGTTACAGGTTTATAAAATATTTTGCTTGTTTTTAACTAAAGCAAAACAGTAATTATTATAAACTCAAACCCAATTTGAGTCCATAAATATAAGGTTAGAGTGTAAACACAAGTATTTAGGATTTTTTAAAATAGAACTGTGGAATTTATAAACAAACAGTTCTTGATATTATGTACTATTATTGTATGTGATTTTGGTCATATTGGTAAGTGGATTTCTTTCTTTAGATGTGATATTTGTGAATGTGCATGTTGTTGTTGGTTAGTCTTAAGCTTTTGAAAGTCACTGATATCAATCATACTTTCCAAAATCTGAATTTCTGTCAGTAAAAGTAGATGTGAAAGTTTCAAATGTACAGAACAGGATTGAGCAGCACTGAGAGGCTGTTTTGAGAATTTAAAAAAATTAAGGGTAAGGAACAACATAGATGTAGCTTACTGATCTTTAACAACTTAAGATGTTTCTATTTGATACTGTTGATACACTGTTTTGCAAGAATTAGAATCCTTTATATTTTTGAGAATTTTGAAATGATTTGTATTAAGTGGGGAGAGGGGTTAATAGGTGTGTAACTTTATATGATTTTATATTAAGCTTGACTTCAAAGTTGGTTGGAAGAAGCTAAAGGAAGTGTTCAGCATAGCTGGAACTGTAAAGCGGGCAGATATTAAAGAAGACAAAGATGGCAAGAGCAGAGGAATGGGCACAGTCACTTTTGAACAAGCAATTGAAGCAGTTCAAGCAATTTGTATCCTGATTTACACTTTAGCGTTAATAAGGTTGAAGTTTGATACCGTTTTGTGGGGATCATGGACTTTAAGGTTGCCTTGCTTAGAAATGTGTATTAGAATTTGGTCTCCAGTGCATAAAGTCTTTATTATAATATCCAAGTACTAAAGTCACTCTTAAAACTTGAATTAGCTATATTATACAGGCTTGGTATGAACTTTTTCCTACTTTCTTCCTACTACAACTAACTGTATACTTGTTGTTGACAGTAATGTATCTCATTGTACATTAACATAGTCGTTTTAAATGATGCCTTGTTAGTTTTGTTTTTTCAGTGGTTGAATTAAAAGGAATTTTATTTATAAAATAAAAACTATTAAGCAAAGAATTGAAGCTTTTCTTTGAGTATGTGGAAGAGACTAATACAAATAAGTAAAATATTAGAAGATGTTGATTAAAATATTAAGGGTAGTTTGATGCTAAATATGATTATTAAAAATGTGTTTGTGTTCAAGTATAATTTCATAGTTGTTCTAATTGGCTTTCCTTGACTGAAGCAACAGCTATGTTCAATGGGCAGTTTTTGTTTGATAGACCTATGCATGTGAAAATGGTGAGTTCCTGTATATCACTTCAACTCTCCAACCTCAGATTTTATCTGCTTTCTTCTATATTACAGATCTTTTAAGTTATATATTAACCATATAATAAACTTTTTTGCAATTAGGATGACAAGTCTGTCCCTCATGAAGACTACCGTTCACATGACAGTAAAACACCACAGTTACCACGTAAGTAAAGTTGTTATTAGAAGTAATATAGACTATTCTTTTTCAGTTTTGTTATATGCTAAACAAAACTGTTTTTGTGCTTGCATCCCTAGTTGCCCACCATTTGGTATTTCGAGTTATGGAGCTAGTTTGTCATAATTGACTAGAAAGACTGAGAAGATAAATAAGTGCCACTTTTTTTTTCTTTTTGTAGTTTTTTGTGATTATAAAAGCAGTATATACTAAAAAGTTTGTTAAGGTCTTATGTGGGTGGGGGTGGGGAAGTCTTTGTAATTTTATTATCCATAAATAACCTCTATTATAACATTTTTGTGAATTTCCGTCCAGTATTTCTTTATATGTGTATTTTTTTTACATAGTTGAGAACTACCACATAAATAATTTTCTATTTTTGTTGTTTAGCATTAGAATGTAAGTACTATTCCTTGTTATAAATTCTTTCTAAATTTTTTTTATTGGCTATTAATTTATCATATGGATGCTCCATAACTATCTCAGTGTCACATATATTTTAGGTATGCTAACTTTTTTTCCTTTAATCACCAACAGAGTTTTCCCTTTTTCTTTCTTTTTGTATACAAGTTTTTGGTATGTTTTTGGTTACTTCCTTCAGATAGGTACCTTGAAGTAGATTTATAGGTTTTCAGGTGATCAGTATTATCAAATTATTTTCCAAAAGATTACAAATCAGCAATATAATATACATAACATCTGTGTCTCAATGCTCCATCTTCAAAATGAGGATGCTTATGGTACCTACTTCATGGATTGGCATGAGTATTATCTGAGTTAATATATAATATATGCAAAGTGGTTAGAATAGTTCTGGCATAATGTAAGCACTCAGTAAGTACTATCTCTTATTCTTTTTGTTATATTTTTCAGGTTATTATTAAAAGTTTTTTTATCATAAACTGTTTATATAGATAAATATGAAATCACTCATATAGCTATCATAGACCATATTTGTTTTAGGTGATTTTTCTTTAAAATAACATTTTATTTTATTTTATTTTTTTCCTTTTTTTTTTTTTTTATTGTTTTTGCCATACATTGTCATGATATCACCATGGGTTTACATATGCTTCCCCTCCGGAACCCCCCTCCCTCCTCCCTGCCCCCTAAAATAACATTTTATAGATTAAGATTCTCCTCCCTTACCACCTCCCACTAGATAACCTTACCTAGAAGAAACAAGTTATGGATACAATGTTTATCATTTTATCTACGTTCTAATAATTTGATTGCACATTTATACATCCATAAACATTATATGAAATTGTTTTGCTGGATTCAAAATTTGGTGTGAGTAAAATTATATTGTTCATATTTTTCTGCAACTTGCTGTTTTTGGTTTAACATTGTTTTTAGTTTTCATGTGTATTGAAAAATTGTAGCTCTAATCCCTTCATTTTAGTTGCTGATGCCACATTTTATAAATATATGTGTGTGTGTGTTTTAGGTTATTCTAATTTTTCTTTTATAAGAAATAATACTACTTTCAGGAGTATTTGTTCTCTTTCCCTGCGAATACTCTGTTCTTTCAACATTGGCTAGAACTTATTTGTAAAACTGGCTCTGGTGTGTATTGTTTAGGGTAATATTTTTACTTATTTACTTTATTGACTATTATTTATATACTATTATTTACTATATTTACTGTTGCTTCTTGAGTCCTTTGTGGTAATTTCTGTTTTTCTGAGAATTTTACCATTTTTGTTCATTTTCAGATTTGTTGGCATAAAATAGTCTCTTTCAATTTGTGCCACAGCTATAGTTCTGTCATTTTTAAATTCCAAAGGTTTGCAGTTTCTCTGTTTTTCTTAGTTTGCTTGAAGATTTGTCAATTTTATTAGTGCTTTTGATGAAGTAAATTCTATTTTTTATATCTTAGTTTATGCTCTTAGTTTTATTTCCTTTTCTAGTTCTTTGGGTTTAGTCTCTTATTTTTGTCTTAACTCAAGTTGAATATGTACTTCACTAATTTGTAGCCTCTTTTTTAATACAAGTAGTTATGACTATCAATTTAGCCACTATATGCAAGTTGTGCTAGAGTGTCTTTATTGTGATTTAATTTTTATTAAATTACCATTATGATTTCTTCCTAAGTCATGTATTTTTGAATTTCCAAAAGTATAGGTTTTTTCTTATTAATTTCTAACTTAGTGTGGCTGTAGATGTCTATATGATTGTGATTCTTTGGAATTAGTTAATTAATTTGGACTTTTTATTGTGGCCTAATATATGATACATTTAATAAATACTCCAGGTGTTTGGTGTACTGTTCTGTGTGTGTTGTGTGTGTGCATGTGCAGTTGCTCTGTTGTGTCTGACTCTTTGTGACCCCCATGGACTGTAGCCCTCCAGGCTCCTCAATCCATGGAATTTTCCAGTCAAAAATACTGCTGTGTTTGCCATTTATTATTCCAGAGGATCTTCCCGACCCAGGGATGGAACCTGCATCTCTTGGGTCTCCTGCGTTGGCAAGTGAATTCTTTACCACTAATGCCACCTGGAAAGCCCTGTGTCCATTAAGTCAAGTTTGTTAATCATTTAAATTACACCTTTGCTAGTAATTTTTTCTGCTTGTGCTATCAATTACTGAGATATATTTATGGTAAAATCCTACACTATTAAGGTGAATTTGTCTGTTTTTCCTTATTTTTACTTTATTTCAAAACTAATTCAGTAGATGCATACAAGTATAGAACTGATACATTTTCCTAGTGAGTCAAGATTTTATCGTTGTAGAGTGATTTCATATTTAGTAACTGCCTGTAAATCTTTTTTCTAATAGTAATGTAGGTGCAACAGCTTTGTTTTGTTTATTCACTTTATAGATTTATTTGGTTTAATTCTCATTATCTTATTTTGTGTTTTATTAGTATTTTTCTGCTTTGTACAAATATTTACTTTATATTTATTTTTCTCCTGTCTTTCCCTTACAGTGGTTATCCTGAATATTTTAATATGTTGATATAAAGTCTGAAGTTAATAGGATTATTCTCAAAATCTGAATGACCTTTGAATGCTCTAATTTTAATCACTTTCCTACTGAATTATATGCTACTGTTGCTTAATGTTTTAGTTATATATTTACTTTTTATCCAGTCCCACAAAAACAGGCATTTTTAGTACGTATCTTATTATTTGCTTTCATAGATCATGGCACTATTATTTTGCCCCCTGAAGCATATATTTTAAATGCTCTTTGAATAGGCATTATTAGTACTTATCTTATTATTTGCTTTCATAGATCATGGCACTGTTATTTTGCCCCTTGAAGCATATATTTTAAATGCTCTTTCAGTGAGTATCTGTTGTTAGTAAGTTCTCTCAATTTTGATTCGTCTATAAATGTCTTCGAAGATGAAGTTATATAGTTTAAGGTAGTTATTTTCCCTCAGCACTTTAAAAATATTCCAGTCTTCTGGCTTCCATTATTGCTGTTGAGTCAGCTATCAGCTGAATTGTCCTGTCTTTGTAGGTAAGCTGTGTTCTTCATGTAGGTGATTTTAAGATCTTTGTCTTTGGCATATAGTTTTACTACAGTGTGGATGTGGATTATCCCTTATTGGGCTTTCACAGTTGAGAATTCAGGTTTTTAAAATAAATTCTGGAAAATTCTCAGCTTAACATGTCTTTGAATATTTCCTGTTCTTCCTTTGTAGGGCAGTCCTTTTCTGCCCTTCCTTATCACTCAGGGTATCATATTTTAAGATCCTGGCTTTGTAAAGTAAGGGCTTTTAATTTTCTTTTCCACCATTAGAACTCTTCAATTTATTTAGATTAAAAATAATCATATTTATTTTATGTCTATCCTTTTCAAGATTTATGGTTTTATGTACTCTTTTCTATTGAGATGTAGTGTGAATTCATAGACTTTGACAGAATCAGTTTGTTGTTTTAAGTTAATTATTTTTAATGTCTTTATTCTTTCCTTTCTCCCTCCACTTCTACTTCCTTTGCTCAGATAATTGTAACCTGTCAAGTGGAGGCTTCTTCATTTCTTATGCCTCTGATATTCTTACTTTATGGTGAGAATAGAATTACCCAAATCCATGATTTTTCTTTTTCTGAAACGTGAAATTGGCCTACTTTCCAAGAGTCCTGGTTCCTTTTAGTGAAGAATGGTATCAGAGATGAAAATAAGAGTGTTATGTGTAGATGTGAGCATTGTTGATAATCAAGTGTGCTATTGCTTTGAAGCATTTTTAGGGACTAAACTGAAAAAAGATGTTTCTTTCACCAGGTCACACTGATTTTCCAATTTAACCCAACATGCTTCTATACTGTAAAAAAAAAAAAAAAGTATATAATATATGGTTTTCTCAACCCTTAGTACTTACTAATTGCTCCATTGACTAGCAGGAGCTTTAAAAACAAACTCAGAGTAGAGTAAAACAGTTCCCATTGTCTTTAAGGTCATCAGATTATCTTCTTAGAGTCTGTTTTCAGTGAACTCAAGTAGTTTAAGAGAAGTAAAAAGAATACTGAATTTAGAGACAGAAAACTTGAATTCTAGTGTTAGCTTAATCACATAGCATTTTGCAAGTAACTTAAGGTCTCAAAAATTACCTCATCTATGCATAACAGATATAAAAACACTTAAGACACCATATAAATAGGTCAGTGATAACTAGGGGGTATAACATTTGCTTTATTCAATGTTATGTTTACTTGGTTGTTGACTTTTTAGTTTCTTCTGAACCATCTAAAAGTAATTTCTAGATTTTAAGAGGGTCTACTGATTCAATACCTACATATTTTAGATATGTAGGTCGTTTA
Source organism: Antilocapra americana (assembly GCA_007570785.1). Lineage (NCBI taxonomy): Eukaryota > Metazoa > Chordata > Mammalia > Artiodactyla > Antilocapridae > Antilocapra > Antilocapra americana. The sequence continues at coordinate 1,988,446 of ML664175.1, read as the reverse complement.
TAAAGCGATTCAGAATGCTCTTAGTATTTCATTACTCTTTTTCAGTATGCCTTTGACTGTGATATAAGATGAACCTCCTTCATAAAACACTTCTCTTTAGTAAATGATATTATAGTAAGGCCTCAGTGTGCTACATTTCAGTGAAAACAAAAACTGGTTCTCTTATTTACATACAAATTTGCAAACTTTTAGAACTAACTACTACAAGCATATAGCTTTAAAATTTTCAGTGGCAGTTAGTTGATCAAATATGAATTGATAATAATATCCTTATTTGTGTTTCAGGTGGTCTTGGAGGCATTGGAATGGGACTTGGTCCGGGTGGACAACCTATTAGTGCCAGCCAGTTGAACATAGGTGGTGTAATGGGAAATTTAGGTCCAAGTGGTAGGTATTCTAACTTTATTATTTCTTTTTAAATGATACATTTGCTAGATTGTAAAGCTTATACTTACTAGTTTGTAATAATGTTTAAAGGACTCTAGTTTATAATTAAATATTTAAGATGTTACTTTAGTCTGAAGAAGTAATGAAACCTTGAGAGCAGAGAACGTGAAAGAGATTGAGCAAAGGTCAGGAGGGTTCCGCTGAGGCCAGCCATGTTACAGTTAGCCTTTTAGCACTAAGGATTTTGGATTGTCAAAGGAGACTATTCAGTGTTGTCTGTGCCTTATATATCATGGATATACTTCATTTGTGGAATGGCTGAAATACTGCCATATTGTAAGCAATTTAAATTTGAATATAGTTGGGAAGGTAGCTTTTCAGATAGCTATTTGACTCTTCACCTAGAGTAATCTACAGTTTCTCTTTGAAAATTAATTTTTAAGCTTTTTGGTTTCAGAACCTTTTAATACTTTTAAAATTTCTTGAGGACTCCAAAGTGCTTTTGTGTATGTGGTTATATTTGTTGGTATTTACTTTATTAGAAATTAAAAATTATAACTTAAAAATATGCATATTTTAAAACTTATGTGTTAACATAAATATAGTTTTTAAGAAAACAAAAATTAGAAGAGTGATATTTCACCTTTTTGTGCATCTCTTTAATGTTTGGCTTAATGTAAGATAATCATGCTTTTATATTTGCTTCTGAATTCAATTCTTATAATACCATCTATTGTGTAGTTTCTGGAAAATTCCACCATATACTCAGGAGAAAGTGAGAGTAAAACAGTCAATATCTTAGCATTATTTGAATAATAAAATAGTTTTGACCTATTGAACCTTCAAAGGTCCCCATGCCATGTTTTGAGAATTTTTATTTTAATTGATGGACTAATAAATGCTCTCTGGTACCTGTTTTTGTTGAGGTGCTATAGCTACAATTTAAATTTTGAGGATAGTTAAAATAATCATTCTCATCTAAACAGGTGGAAATTTTCTCCCTTGCTCTTAGGCTTTCTGCCCTCCTAAACACATACTGTTTTTATTCTTTAATTTTTTATTGCTCCCTTAGCTGCCATGTTTAAAGGAGACCTCATTTCTCAATCTGCTGCAGTGATATTTGTGTGTGTGAGCTGAAAAAATAATGAACTCTTGCCCAATCCTAGATATTCTCTAACTGAATGTGAGCATGACCAGTGAAGTTTGTTTTCTTGACTAGTGAACATTCACAGAGCCCTTTTTAAAGACACTTGATTTGACAACGGCTATGGCATAGCACTTTAAACCATCCCACCTGTGCCCTGCTGCTTCTCTAGTGTTCCACTGTGACTAGACCAGTATTATATCTATTGTGTTCTTGCATTATGTCATTCTTTAGTCATTAAAATAAAGTTTATTGAAAGTAAATATTGTGTATTTCATTTGAGGTATGGGAATGGATGGTCCAGGTTTTGGAGGAATGAATAGAATTGGAGGAGGTATGTATAAGTATTTGTTTCTTTTTTTTTTTGTATGTACCTATCACCATGTTGAGTGAATTAGAAACTATATTGAGAATTCTAAGGAAAACAAAACATCATTTACTATTGGCTCACGTCCTAAAGGCTGTGAGCAGAAATTGAGCCTGGTACATACTTAAGGGATATGGAAGGTGATGTGTTACGAAGCAGTTGCACAAGGGTAGGGTAGGTGAAGAGTTTACTGATGAGACTTAACATTTACAAAATGCACTATTCAGTTATACAACTGACAGTCACATCTTAAACTTAATCTTTATTTCATAGGAATTGGGTTTGGTGGTCTGGAGGCAATGAATAGTATGGGAGGATTTGGAGGAGTTGGTCGAATGGGAGGTAGGTAAATATATATAGTGGGATATGTGTGGTACGTTTCATTTTCCTTATTAAAAATGTCCCCCCTTTACCTAGGTATGGATACCATAGATATTTTCAGAGGGTGTATGGGCACTAGGGGATAAGGACAGATATAGCAGGATTGGGATACATGTGGCGTAGAAAGGTTGGGTGAATCATGGATTTTTTATATTGTGACTTTTGCTGTCTTTACAGTTTAGTTTCAGTAAGTTCCTAAATAGATTACTGTTTATTGATAATACTTGAAAAAGGGTTAATTTGTTGCATAATCTTTTCAGAGCTATACCGTGGTGCGATGACTAGTAGCATGGAGAGAGATTTTGGACGTGGTGATATTGGAATAAATCGAGGCTTTGGAGATTCCTTTGGTAGACTTGGTAGGGCTGGCTGTTTACTTCTCCTTTTCTTTTTGCAGGTTATATTTTTAGAGTTTGGCTCTCTTTTTATGAAAAAGTAGGCATTTAAATGTTTCATGCAGTTTATTACTTGAAAAAAAATACTTTAGAGATTTTAATGTACTCGCTCTCTTTTTCAGTTACATTTCTGAATCCTGTTTCTAGAAGACTTTGTATTTTTCAGTTTTTATACATCTTCTGAGAGCATAGTACTTTGGGAATTTTAAAGTATGATTATTAATTAGTATATTATCTTTCCATCCTTGTTTAGGCAGTGCAATGATTGGAGGGTTTGCAGGAAGAATAGGAGCTTCTAACATGGGTCCAATAGGATCTGGAATAAGTAGGTTTAAATTTTACTAGAATTTTACAGTAATATTTGAGTACTTGCAAATAACTTTGCAAGAGTAGATATTATAGTATAGTAATATGTTGTTCTTAAATGTTACTATGACTTGTAATTTAGAGGAACTTTGATAGTTATTGAGCTTTACTGTTTGAAATTTCTAAACTAACTTTGAATTTTACTTCTTTGACATTTCTAAACACCAGAATATGTGTTAAATGTCACCCAATTCAAGAACATTTATTCCAACTAATGAATCTGGGGATTTTTCTAATCATGTGTCTGGAACAACAGTAGCTTTAGCATCTCCTTGCTTGTATTGGAGACTAGCTTATTTCATCTGTGAACAGCTTGTGTCTTCTGGTAAACATGGGTGAATTGCCTCGGATCTAACACTTCTGGAGACCTCCTGAGTTTGAGGGCAAGATTGAAAGAGACGCTAATTTCCTCGCCTTTTAAATCTTTCCATGATAGAATCAAAAGTACCATTGTTGCAACCCTAGAGAAATCTGAATTTCTTCCCTGTTTTCACTACTACATTTTAGGACTTACATTAAGCCTTAACACAAGGCTTATAATTTTGACTCCTGCTGAACCATGTCTGTGTGAACTCTCCATATACTTTATTAACTTCCTTTAATTGATTGAAATCTCACAAGTAGGAAACACAGTCTACTTGAACTGGTCTAAGAGTAAGTTTAAAAAAAATCTTGTCAGTGGAAGATACTTACTCCATTGTACCTCGCTTCTCATTTTATTCTTTTCAACATCTTTTGTCAACCTTGGCCATTTTCCTGTTAAATAAAATACCCCTATCTTCCTTTTTCACCTCAGTGTTTATACTTCTGTTCCTCTAATTTTATATTTGTTATTAACAGAAAACCAATTTGAGGGTGATGTTAGTTTTTAGAATGGGGATACTAGAATAGCTATGAGAAACAAGGATACATTTGAGAAAGAGTAGAATCGGAATAAAGAGGATTCACCTTGAATGTAGCAATTAAGTGGGTATGAGATACAAGCTAGATTCTCAGGCTGTGGCTAAAGGGATGTGATTCTGTTTTTTGTTATCTCTACAAGTTCTGTATAACAGAGACTAAAAGTTAGATTCTTTGGTTATTGGAAATTGAATTGATATGAAAAGAGATATTATATGTGAGACCAGATAGGGAGGTAAAAGGTAAGCTAGGAAAAGAATATTATGTAGGACAGTATGATGAGAGCAACAGTTGATGTGTGAATTGTAATTATTTGAATTTATCCCATATGTCTTTGTTCTAATAGTTTCTAAACTCGGTAATATTAGAAAATGAAAATGAGGGTAAAAACTACTATAACATTAATGAATAAAGTATTAATAATTGGTAGGAAATTTATATTACTTATGTTTTATGATATGAATATAACTTTATGCAAGTTTATGTCTAATGTAGTTATACAGTGGCTGGAATAAACTGATTCAGTTAGCCATTAACATTCAACTAACCTAATACATACCAAATTAAAATTTGTTCCTTGGAAAATTGTTATATCATGTGTATGAAAATAATTTTATGTTTATATATTGTCTAATCACATAAATAAATTAATTTTTATCTCCCTTTCTTTCTCAAAAATGATCCTCTCCCTCCTCTTTCTCTCCTTCTTCTTCTTCTTTTCCTTCTGCTTTTAAAACAAAAACACCAAATTCCCAAATCCTCCCTTCCCTTCTTGAAAATCCAGGTGGTGGAATGGGTGGCATGAACAGTGTGACTGGAGGAATGGGGATGGGACTGGATCGGATGAGTTCCAGCTTTGATAGAATGGGACCAGGTATAGGAGCTATACTGGAGAGAAGCATCGATATGGATCGAGGATTTTTATCGGGTCCTATGGGAAGCGGAATGAGAGACAGAATAGGCTCCAAAGGCAACCAGATATTTGTCAGAAATGTAAGCAACTAAATGTAAAGGATACTTAAAATTAATTTTTTCCTTGTATATCTGTTACTAATACCTTTTTTCATTCTAGCTGCCTTTTGACTTGACTTGGCAGAAACTAAAAGAGAAATTCAGTCAGTGTGGTAAGTATGCCAAACTGTAGATATATTGATATTGACTATGGAGGAAAAATTGATTTTAAACTTTTAAATACTGCTTAGATCATTACCTTTCCAGATGCTTATTCGTGGGTTAATTCCACTTCAAAGAAATGAATTATTTTGCTATCCTCTGACGTAACAGCAGTGCATATTAGTACTAAATAACAAGATTTAGAGTAGAGTTTGTCATTGAGTAGAGTCTTTGTGGATAAAGAAGGTGCATATTTTATTACCTGATTTTTAAATGGTTAATATATCATCATTGGTTGCATTTAAAAGAATTTTTTTTTCCTGTGGGAAATATTAATGAGTGGTATTTTTCTGTTTATTATGTAGTGTGGTGCATTGTCCGTATGACTCAATGAAATCCTGACTTCTAAGTGATATGGAGTTAATAGATTAGACCCATTCTGCACACTCTTGTCACTTGTACAACTCAAGTAGCTTAGGTGGTAGGTAGCATAGAATCCACTGTCTAGAATGCCTTAGACAGGTACATGCTGTTTTCCCTTCTGTTTCTTATAAACTGTTCTTGGCTATAATGATAATACCTGTACAACCATATATGTTCATTAGCTCTGTAGAAAATTAGGTGGTTTATTACTTTTAAAAGAGGGCCCTTTTTTTGTGATGATGAGAGAATTAGTGCAAGTGGAACAAAATAACAGATTTCCTGCTATTATTTGTCTGTTCTTACATGGTAACCCAGACAGTATAGTCATTAATAGTAAGCTATGTAGGTGGCATATAGTGATGAAAAATGACTAAATAAAAGTGATACATTCAGCCTTTGAGAGTTAATGTAAAGAGTATTTGGATTGTTATCTTTTAACTTTCAGAGATCATGAAGGGGATAAGTTTTAATGTTCTCCCATAAAAGTAGCCTTTGTAGCCACTGTCACAGTGATAGTGATCTTTTGGAAGCTATTATCTGAGAGTGCCTTATACTTAAATTTCTTATAGTAATCTCTTCACATGTTTTCTTCCCTCCCAGATGGAAGCTTTTGAGGGCAAGAACCATCATCTTTTTATTCTAGCACCCTCATTGCTTCTGTACATATAGTAGGAGCTTATTAAATGTTTATGAATGAGTTAAGCATTCTGAAAAGATCTTCATTCATTTGCTTATTTAGTCATTAATTAAATCTCCAAATACTTTGTTTCTGGCAGTCTCCTTGTCATTAGGCTTAGAAAGAGGAGGAAAGTAAGATATTACCACTGCCCTCAAAGAACATACAGTATGAATCTGTCTATAATGTTCTAGTGGCTCCTTTTAGTTGACTATCCTCTTATTCATATTTATTTAGTTTATTCAAAGAATAGAAACATGATTTTTCTTGATAAAAAAGTTGTAAATAAGTCAGCTAGTAGTAATAGTTGCTACTAAGAGAAAGCAGAGTTATGAAGTTGTTTTGAGGTATTAGTAGTCTTTGTAGGAGTAAGAAGATCTGCCAGAATGAGTAAGCAGCAGCTAGCCATGAATCCCATAGACTATAGGGAAATGAACATATCAGGGCCTTAGTGAAATGCAACAAATGAGGGAGCAGTGGCAGCAAATATAGATAATCCCTGCTATTGTAGTTTCAATGAAAAAAAAAATCTCCAAATATCATATGATTAAGTAGAAGGTGAAACAAGATAAAGAACAAATGGGACAAATAGTGACATTAATGGAAGTAGGACGAATATTGAATTGACTCTTCTTTTTCATATGTAGGCAGATTTCAAGATCAGACATTGTAGCAAGTTTGAGGTCTTTGGTGGGCTTCTATACTTGCTACTGGCATTGTTTTGACAGGAAGACATCGTCAACTTAAAAACACTTTTTATAAGGAAAAATTAGTACCAAAATCCACACTTTAAAAATCTGTACAACATTTTAGCTAATAAAATAAAGTGGTTAACTTTGTTGTTTTAGCTCTAGTCTTATGTCCCTTGTTGATCAGTCTGTGTTACGTCATGAAAGTAATGATATTTTTTTGTTTTCTCAATTGTAAAAGCTTCTGACTTTTAGATTTATATTAAGGTAATATAAGTAATTTCCTACCATTTTCCTATTTTAAATTTGAACTTACATAGTGGAAAGGAAAATAAGTTATGGTAATGTAGAATTAAGTGTCCAGCTATTGGCAACTATGGAAATTATTTATTTGGCTTGGATGAACTGAACAATTTTCTGCCACATCACTTTATTTACTTTTAAATCTTAAGAATTTTTTTTTCTTAGAATGAGTAGTTTGTTTTTAATCTGCTCCAGGCCTTTAGTGGCCCTTTTCATAGTATAAGTCAGTGTTTTGCTTTTTTTTTAACCCCGTGGGCCCAAGATAAGTTAAGTATATTCTCTTGGTTACTTAGTAAGAGTCTAGTGGTACTCCATGCTCTCTGCTAAAATAGTAACTGTCAGTAAATGACTCATCAGCAAACCCTTTGATCATTAAATGTCTATAGTTATTAATTTTCCTTAATGGGGCAGTTACAAAGGCTGAAAAAATGTAGTATGAGTTGTATAACCCTCAGCACATTCAATATAGGGGAAAAAAATGTGTTTAGATCTCCAATCATAACAAGATGAGAAGTTAAGTGAAAATAGTAAAGTAGATCTTCCTTTATTCTGCTCAGTGTAATTCCTCAGAATATGCATTTTTAAGAAGGCAGAGTATAATATAAATGAACCATCTAGAGTTGGATCCCACATTGGTTTAGGTTATGCTAATGAGGTCAAATAGGCAGAGCCTATCAAATTTCGTGTTGCCTATACCCTTTAACTGTACTCAGTGGCCTAGTATGATGCAGGACCATAGCACTGCAGTGCAAGGAAAGCCCGTTCTTAACTACTCCTGCTCTAAACTGTAACAAATGTAACGTTAATTTTCTATGTCAATTAGAAGATCTGTTAACTGCACAGAAAATGGATACTTGTGGTAGATTTTATTTACTAAAACACATGCTGCTTCCCTTGTGGCTCAGCTGGTAAAGAATCTGCCTACAATGCAGGAGACCTGGGTTCGATCTCTGGGTTGGGAAGATTCCCCTGGAGAAGGGAAAGGCTACCCACTCCAGTTTTCTGGCCTGGAGAATTCCATGGACTGTGTAGTCCCTGGGGTTGCACAAAGTTGGACACGACTGAGCGGCTTTCACATGCTGCATCAAGCATGACCTAGTGTACTCAGGATTAACATGACAGTAAAAATAATGCAGTAGGAGTAGAAACACAATATGAAAAACATTCACAGATAATCACTCTCTGTTGTTTGTAAAGAAACACTAAAACTTTTTTGTTTCCTATTTCATAATTATAGTTTCTTGTAGAATATCTCGATTTTGCATTTTTTCTCCCATGGTTATTTTACAGCTATACTTTGGAAGTAGATTTTATTAAACTATTTATTTATTTATACTTTAACTTGGCCTGTTTTTGGATATGCTTTTCCATCATCATTTTCCAGAGTTTACCCCACAAGATTAGTTAATAGACTGAGCTAAATAAAGTAGAAAGGTTTCTTTTATTGCAGGCAAGTCATTTTTGTAGTTAGTGTATGTAACAGCAATATCTTTGACCATTGTAATACTGATTTCTCATTTCGTACTCTTTTGTCCTATTTGTTTTTGTTCAGTAGCTCAGTTGTGTCTGACTCTTTGCAACCCCATGGACTGCAGCTTGCCAGGCTTCCCTTTCCTTCACCATCTTGTGGAGCTTGCTCAGACTCATGTCCATTGAGTCAGTGATGCCATCCAACCATCTCGTCCTCTGTCATCCCCTTATTCTCCTGTCTCAGTTTTTCCCAGAGTCAGGGTCTTATTTAATGAGTTGGCTCTTCGCATCAGGTGGCCAAGGTATTGGAGCTTCAGCTTCAACATCAGGCCTTCCAGCAAATATGCAGGGTTGATTTCCTTTAGGATTGACTGGTTTGATCTCCTTGCAGTCCAAGGAACTCTCAAGGGTCTTCTTCAGCACCATAGTTCTAAAGTATCAGTTTGTCCTATACTTTTGCTGAAATAGCAGTACTATTTTATTTTTCTTGAAATTACCTAAGATCAGTACATTTTAAAGTCATTTAGGAGTCCTCAGAGCATGGAAAAAGCCAGAGAAATCTGATGTTAATCACTTAAAGCTAAATTTTTTCTCCTCCTCAATTGTTTATCTTTATAAAAGAAAATATCTCTTTTGGTGTTTTTATAGAATTAAGAAGAAACTTGGAATACAGAACTTTCCAGGAGTTCAATGCCTAGGAGCTTTTTAGGGCAGTCTAACTGTGAAACAAGTACCTATAAGTCACTTTCTCTATAAGCCTGGATGTCTAGACTGGAAGAAAGTTCAGTTATCTTAGCTGATAGACCTTGTAGGCTGGAACGGCCTTGTGATCATTGTGAAGTCAGAAATTTGGGGGTATGAATCATGATTCCTAAACAGAGGGAAAATTTAAGAGGAAAAAACAGAGAAACTTGTCCTGGGAGATTAACAGATTTTTGCAAGAGATAATTACATATTTTCCTTTGAAGTTACGAAGATTTCTTGCTTGAGTGAACCTAAGTATTGCTGTTAAACCTATGGTAGGATACTTACGTTAAGAAAAACCCTGAATTTTTAGGTAACGAAGAACCTTTAACCTTAAAAGCTCTTGAATATTCTCCACAGTCCTCTTCAATATCATTGAAAAATGCTGCCATTTATTAAGGTGTGCTTCTGTAATTAAACTTGCTTGTTTTCAGGTCCCAGCATTTGAGATACTAAGAGGACTCTGGAAACTGCTCTGCATTTATCTTTAAAGCTTCTTTACAAATATAGTTTTTCATTTCATTTTATGATATACAGTGTTTCATTTTATAATATTTATTAGAAAATATGATTTCTGTGTATGTTTTTTTACTTTTTTCTTCCAGTTTCATTGAGATATAATTGACATACAGCACTGTATAAGTTTAAGGTGTATAGCATAAATGGTTTGACTTACACATGTAAAATGATTATTGCAAGAAGCTCAGTGAACACCCATCATCTCATAGACACAAATTAAAGAAACAGAAAACAAATTTTCCTTGGGATTTAGGACTTTTTTTGAGGATTTATTTTTAACAACTTTTATATATAGCATATAGTAGTGTTAATTATGTTTATCATGTTGTGCATTATTATATCTCTAGTACTTATTTGTCTTATAATTGGAAGTTTATATCTTTTGACTGCCTTCTTCTAATTCCCCCTCTCCAGCCCCCTCCCTGCCTCTGACAACTGCAAATCTGACCTCTGTTTTTTTTTTTTCTGAATTTGTTCCTTTGCTTTTGAAGTATAATTAATCTACAACCCTATGTTAGTTCCTGTTATACAACCTAGTTACTCGATGTTTCCCTACTTTTTAGATGATCATCTTGATAAAATCTAGTTAAAATATATCACCATAAAAAGATGCTAGTTATTGAGTATGTTCCCCACATAATATGGTTCATATTTCATGATTCATTTATTTTATGATTGGAAGTTTGTACCTCTGAATCTTCCACTCAGACAACCTTATCTATTGTTCTTTGTATAACTGTTTCTGTTTTGTTTGTTTTTTCATTTGTTTTTTAGATTCCATATATAAATGAAGTTATACAATATTTATCTTTCTATGTCTGACTTATTTCACTTAGCATAATAACCTCTAGGTCCATCCATGCTGTTGCAAATGGCAAGATTTCATTCTTTTTTTATGGTGTTTTTAGTTTGTTTCCATATCTTGGCTGTACAACAATGCTGCCATGAACAAAGGGGTGCATATATCTTTCTTAATTAGTGTTTTTGTTTTCTTTGAATAAATACCCAGGGGTGAAATTGCTGGATCATATAGTATTACTATTTTTAATTTCTTGAAGAATCTCCATATTGTTTTCTATAGTGGCAACAACAATTTACATTCCTACTAATGGTGCACAAGGGTAGTTTGATCTTTACCAGTTGTAGTTTAAAAATTGTTTGGATCAGCTTTAACCATTGTAATATAATTTCTCTGGAAATTGGTCTATTGTAGAACTTTTAGAAGGGCCTTCCCTGGTGGCTCAGTGGTAAAGAATCCTCCTGCCAATGCAGGGGGCAAGAGTTCAATCTTTGGGTCAGGAAGATCCCCTGGAGAAAGAAATGGCAGCCCACTCCAGGATAATTGCCTAGGAAAACAATGGACAGAGGAGCTGGGTGGGCTAGTCAATGGGATCACAAAGAGTCAGATGTGACTTAGTGATGAAACAACAAATGACTTCTAGAACACAATTAAAGACTGCCTGACCTGGGTTACAGGACATGCTTTTGGCTCAGTGTGATATAATGAATAGTTAATAAAACTTGAACCATTTAATTAGCATTAAGTAGATGAGTAACTATTGGTTTAAAAAAGAAATGCAGCAATGGGTCTAGGTGGTAATGGATGAATAAACAAAAGTAAAAAGTAGTCCAGGATGTTGTAGACATCATTCAGATCAAACTTTAAACAGGAAAAAAATCTTATTCATGCACTCAGATTAAAAATTCATCCCATCATGTGGAAAGGGCTTATGCAATTTTTGATAAGCCCTTTTCTTTTACCTTCCTCCCTTTTCCTTTTTTCCCTCCCTTTATAGAACTAACTGTGTCTGGCTCTTTGATTTTATTGCCAGACTACAGTTAGCTCATAGTGATCTGGCAACTATGTATTTAAAGGGAGGGAAACATTATGGTAAGTAGTTACACACCGCATTATCTAAATCTGTGTGAACTGGGGCCCTGTTTGCCTGGGGATAGTCTCAGTGTTTACATCTGTTATTTGTGTGTACTTATTAATATCTCTCCCTTTTACTCTCAAGTTTCTGGTTTGGATGATGGATTTTTATGGCCAAGTGTTTTTATAAATGATATGCATTTATTTCAATACCAGTCTGTATAGAGTCAGTAATGATATTAACTCTAAACAGAACCATTGTCTGGTTTTCTTCCTCCTTCTGAAAGTTCCTCTCTAAGGTCCTTCTTTGTGCTCTTGTCATCATCAGTGTTTTCTACCTTTATTGATTTAAATCTACAGTATCTCTTCCATGCCTGTTTCCGTAAATACTTGGTGACACTCTTACGTGTAGAGTTCAAATTAAGATATTGAATAAACGACTTTGCATTGTGGTTGAAAACAGAATTAGTGGAGCCCTTTGTGGACCTGGTAAAAATTAAATTCCTGGGTAGTTTTTACTGTTTTCAGGGATAAAACAGTAATATGGAGGAGAAGAAGGAAAGAAAAGAGATTAGGGGATTGAGTATAAAACAAGAAATTTTCAAAAAATAATTTTGTTTGAATTTTTGTTTGTTATTAGGCATGGTAACTAGGTATTGTTTTGTGCTAGCTTACCTTATTTTGCTGTAAAATTCACTTTAGAAATAAAGGTTTACATTAAAATTTTTCATTTTAATAAAATATTAAATCCTAAGCAAGTTTATTTTTATTTCAATTTTGTATATTATAACCTTTATTACTGTATATGAATTACATTATATATAAAATATAAAATGAGAGTAATACTTATATGATGTGCTTTTTTAATTTTCTTTTTTTAATTAATTAATTAATTTTTAAAAAATTTTCTTTACATTATTGTGTTGGTTTTGCCATACATTGACATGAATCTGCCATGAGTATACATATGTTCCCCTTCCAGAACCCCCCTCCCTCCTCCCTCCCGATTTCCTCTCTCTGGGTCATCCCGGTACACTAGCCCTGAGCATCAAACCTGGGCTGGCAATTGATTTCACATATGATAATTAACATGTTTCAATGCTGTTCTCCCGTATCATCCCAACCTTGCCCTCTCCCATAGAGTCCAAAAGACTGTTCTATACATCTGCGTTTCTTTTGCTGTCTCGCATACAAGATTCTCGTTACCATCTTTCTAAATTCCATTTATATGCATTAGTATAGTGTATTTTTGTTTTTCTTTCTGGCTTACTTCACTCTGTATAATAGACTCCAGTTCCGTCCACCTGAGTAGAACTGATTCAAATGAATTCTTTTTAATGGCTGAGTAATATTCCATTGTGTATATGTACCACAGCTTTCTTATTTTAAAATCAATAATGTTTTTAGCCAAGTTACTTGTCACTTCATAGGCCATGAGAAATTTCAAATCTGTATACTGAAATGGAACCTGTTTAAACTGACAGGTAATTCTATAATTTTTCTTTTATAGGTCATGTAATGTTTGCAGAAATAAAAATGGAGAATGGAAAGTCAAAAGGCTGTGGAACGGTCAGATTTGACTCCCCAGAGTCAGCTGAAAAAGCCTGCAGAATAATGAATGGCATAAAAATCAGTGGCAGAGAAATTGATGTCCGCTTGGATCGTAATGCATAATTTGAAACCACGGTTGGAACATTCTTACATCTGTTTTGCTGAATCTCCTAGTAAACGTCATTTTTTTAAGTAATACTGTCTGCTTACAAAAAGTTGTAAAAATGAACTTCTAAAACTCCCACCAATTTTTAACAGTATAGTGTTAAATATACTGTAATTTTTGTTAATCTCAAGTTTGGGTTTTTAAGACAGCAAGTCTGGTCATTCAGTTTAAATGAATGGTTATACTATTTTTAATGAAGTAAGCCATTTTCTTGTTGTTTTCAGTTCTGCATAGTGGGATTTGTTTGTTAAAAGTGTCCTCAGCTTTTATCAACTTATTGTAAGGTAAAGCATAGATGGTTTTTTCCAAAACTTCTGTTTAATATATGTAATTGTCCTTGAAAAGAAAGGGCTCAGACAAATTAGGATATGATTTTGGTTGGCTTTAAATTACTTTTGTTGGTGATAAAAAACTACTGTAAATAAGTTTTACATTCTGAAGTTCAGAATATTTTTTATTTGAGTTAAATGAAGAAATGGAGTTTTTCTCCTCTGCCCTTCCGCATCATTCACATTTTCCACATAACACTGTTAACATTAATCACCACAGCCCCTTATTTTATTGTTTCCAATAATTCCAAGTTCATATAGAACTGATAATGTTGTAAGCCCCAAGTATAGTAACAGACAGACTACTCCCAACTTTCTGTCTAGTTTCCAGCCATTGAGGTGAACTGCTAAGAAAAGGAAAACAATTGAAATGTTGAGAAAGATGGTTATGTAAGTTAGTCCTCTACTGTTCACTTCTACAGGAGCAGATGCATTTATAAATGCAGTTTTAATAAACCATGGGACACCTAGGCATAGCATATCAAAGACATTGGATCCCACGATGTTAGACATAGCCATATCTCCTTTGCCTGCAAAAAAAAGCATGTTGTTAAAATGTGCATACCGATACTGTATTTTGTTAATAAGCTTCATAAGAAAAAACACTGGATACTTTTTCTGTTTTGGAAAATTGTTGTATTAGAGCAAAAGTCTTACTGAATTTGTATTTTTAAATTTTAGAGGGTTAGTATTTAAAGTCTTAACATTTATTTATCTAATAATAATTATCCTTATTTATTAAACCATTTTTCAATAAGGTATGTAGATTACTTGTTGCTTTTCATTCTAACGTGGTTAATTATGATTTAATTCACATTTCAGGTGAATATTATTTAGGAGATTAGATTTAGTGAAATTAATCTGCTATTATATAGTAAATGCTTCCTCTTGAGTTCTTGTTTCTTCCAAGTATGTTACTGAGGAAATATTTTAAAGGTATCTTTGCTCAGTGTATTTCAGTCAGGCTTTTAAGAATGGGCACTGCAGCTTGAGGGACCCAGTTCTTACCTTTTCTTGCAACCAATACACTTGAGATTGTGTCTGGTATGCTTGTTCCTGCTGCTAATAAAGTAAGGCCCATTACTGTATCTGGAATTTCTAATGTTTCCCCTGTAACAAATACAGATATTACATATTACAAATCTTATAGATTCACTAACTGTTCTCTGCAGATATTTCTTTCCTGAAAAAGAAAATAGGCATATTTAGATTTCAGAACCAATATGTACTTAGGTTTTAGGTAGCAAAATATTTGAATAATATTGGTGAATTGGTACCAAGGTAGCACAGATTTTTCATAACAGATGGTGATATTTAATACACAAAATTCTACCAAGGAATAATTTCCCTGTCTGGTATGCTTGTAGAAGTTTTGGATGTCCACTGTTATCAAGGCTGTTGCTTAAAATATGCCAATAAGATTGGTCATTTTCTCTTTTCTTTTTTAAAAACATTTCCTAAAGAGGTCAGATTTAAGTAAATTATTTATAGCTATTTTTAGGCTGTAAATGTGTTAACATGGTATGCATTTTTAAAGTTCTACTTTAGTGGTACACTTTAGTTTAGGTGTTTCCTTTGGGAAATCATAAATCTGAGGAAAACAGAATAGGCTTCTACTTGAGTCTTTCTAACTTTGTGGTCCTGGTTTAATACTTATGTTAAATCTGATGGCAGTTCATCATTTCTCATAAATGTATCCCTTTTGGGAAACAGAACTAGAATGTAACTGCTCTTACTATTGTAATTGAGAACTTGCTTGACAATTCTTTTTTTTTTTCTTAAAATGTTACTTAAAAACTTCAAGAAGCATATTTATTGCATGCTTATATATTGCTATTAGAACTGTAATTGGTTGTTAATTTGTTACTGGTTTGCCAGAGTTCATATGTACATAAATGACACTGACATATATTATCTTGGGGACTGTTCTGTGATCTAGTACTTGATTTTGTTCTTTTCTTGTTTTCCTAACATCAAATGTGATCTGGCTGAAAACGTTTATGGAGAGCTTTAATATGCAATCTATTGGATTTTTCCATCTTACTCATAAAACAAGAAATATTCTTAGAATAACATACTATTCTAAGTCACGTATTAATTTGAGAAAAGTCAGTGGTCATTTTTTGAAATGGTGAGATAGTAATTTTTTTAGGTTTTGTAGGCTATACAATCTCTGTTGCAGTTATTCAGCTCTGCCAGTGTAATGTGAAAGCATTCATGGATAATATATAAATGGATGGGCATGACTGTTCAGTAAAACTTTCAAAAACAGGAGACTCAGTGATTTGGGTACACAGGTGGTGGTTAGCTCACCTCTGATTAAGTCCATTCAGGTTAACCTTTTGGGGAGAAATTTCTGATTTTTTTTCATACATTGTTTATATTCAGTTTTTCCTTCTGAACTAGGAGTTATTTGGGACTAGAGCTGCTTATGGCAAGGCAGTAATAGTTAAATCTTAATCATGAAAGTAGTAGAAACTAAAATGAAACTTTATTTTATACCCTTGTTATTCATTTTGTAGTATGTTTATATTGCCATATTAAAAAACAAAATGTAATCCAGTTAACAGTGAATACTCATTGTTTTCTCCAAACACTGGCACCTTGCTATATGTTAAATTATGGAACGGGATTCAGTATAAAGACTATCTTGTGGACCATGCAATGTGATTTACTTATTAGCAAAATAGAAATTCTGTGAATTTGATATCATTTATAACATGTTCCTTTGACTCGTACCCCTGGGCTGTGTAATAGTGACCATATAGCTGACATGTGGTATACACCTCACAAAACCTGAGTGAGCTTGTTGGTATATTAATATTTAATCTTTTTGTAAATAGCACTAATCTTTATTTTTAATCTTTGCTGAAAAAGAAATTTTCTCTTTAACTAGACTATACTTAGTGAATATATGCTGTTTGTTCTTACATACAAAATTTAAATTGTGCTCTTAAGATATTATACATACCAGTTATTGTGACCATCCAAACCAGGATATATGTAAATGCAGATATCCACAGTGCTGACATAAAAAATGTTATCACAAAATACTTTTTCCAAAACTTTCTTCTACAATCTGGTGTGGTTAGAAAAAGTAGTACAATAATGGGAAGGGATAGTACCCAAAAAATTCTTTTTAAGTCTGCTTCAGGCATGTTGAAAACACTTGGCGGATCTGTTAAGGAAAAATTAAATGACTTAGAGTTTTCTCAAATGGCCAATTAAGTTAGAAATGTCCATTTAAGAAGCTATATTGAAATAAATTAGCTGTATCAGTTTTTAAGAGGCTATTTAAAACATTTGAATATCTCATTACTGATATTGCTGACAAAAAGAAGCTAATTGAGACTTCAGGGCTGACTGTAAAATGTGATACTCAGCATTTCTTGATCTGGGGTCTTGAAATCCATCAAAATGTTTAGGGTCATTCACTAAGTGTCTTTTAGAAACATAATGTTTCTGAAGTATCAGTTCACCATCTCTTGATTTTCTAAAATGTGGATGGTTTTTAGTAGCTTTTGCTTATGGGATTAACCTGGTGTCTTTCCTTAGCAACCCCAGTTATCTCCACTTCCCAATATTGATGATCCCTATAGCCTGCCCTATGTATCACAAAATGTATACTTAGGGAGTAAAAGATAGCTATAGCATAATCTTTATTAAGTTGAATATTTCTGATTCTCATTATAGGTGATTTTTTGGGGCTTATTTCATCATTTTCTTTCATTAATTTGCTAAACAAAATTCACCGCAATTCTTAGAACCTTAAGAAAATTGGAAGTAGTATAGAATTTACAGTGTAACTTATAAAACTTTAGTATGTTTTGTAAATTCAATTTGTTCTATTAACTTGGTGGAAGAAGACAATAATAATATATTAGATAAAAAGGAGACTTCACTTTAGATTGTTTAAAATTTGTATGGCATTTATAAAATATTGGATTGGTAAAAAAAGTTTGGTCGGTTTTTTCCATACCATCTTATGGAAAAAATTGAACAAACTTTTTGGCCAGTCCAATGTTATGCCCATATATTAGGTCACATTACAACTAATACTAGTAAAATAACTCATAATTTTTTTTTTGCCACATTGCAGTCAATGGGCCAGAAAGTAACAGATACAATTTTATTGTAATAAAAAATGTTTGGACTGGTTTTTTTTTAGTTTCTTGTTATAAAATTTAATTTAGGAATGTGTACTTCTTATACCTGAAAGGCTAGAAACTATAATTTTCTAAGAAGGGGGAAATTCATGTTTTAATTTTTTCAGGTAATAAATTACTAAGTTCCCTGTCTAATGTACTAAATAAAATGCAGAATCTGTTTCTTAAAACCACTTTATAAAAAAAAAAATCCCTAAATTTGTGTTTTTGGCTGTAGCTGAATTTGACTTCCTATATACTAAACATGTTAGTTGCTCAGTCGTGTCTGACTCTTTGCGATCTCATGGACTGTATCCCTGCCAGGCTCCTCTGTCCATGGGATTCTCCAGGCAAGAATACTGCAGTGGGTAGGTCATTCTTTTCCCAAGGGGATCTTTGAGAAGGAAGGCATGGAAACCCACTCCAATATTTTTGCCTGGAGAATCCCATGGGCAGAGGAGTCTGGTGGGCTACAGTCCATCAGGTCTCAAAGAGTCAGACATGACTGAAGCAACTCAGCACACATACTATAAACATTTATTTGCATGTTTTGCTATTGCTTCACATGTTTAAAATTCAACTGTCTCCTTCCTACTTTTTTTTCATACCAGCTTTTCTTCCTAAATTCCTAGTTTTTTTAAGTGGTATTCTCATTTTCTTACTTTGTCATGATCAAAAGCCTCACTATTATCTCTGCTCCCATGTAGCCCTTCAGTTGCCTGGTCTTGGTGATGCTTCCTCTGCATTGAATCACGTCTGTTTTCTTGAATTCCCACTGCCTTCACCTTTTCTAAGTATCTGTTAAACACATCAGTTGGTTTAGTAGCCATGTCTTTTATCTCATATTTCAGTTCTGATAATTTTTCTGCAAACCAGCAAACACTATTAATATAGCATTTAAGACTGTTGTATTCCTTCCTGTCCACCTTTCTTCTGCTTCCATTCTGCACATTCAGTCCTCCAGTTATGTTAGTACTTGAGCAAGCGTTTTTCCCATGGTATTTCTTTGTCAGTCCATGGAATGCTTTTTACTCTTAGCTCTGCATCATTTATTTATGACATTGAAGTCTGATAAAACTTCAGTAGCTATTACCATAAATCAAGTTGTTAAAATCTTACTATTCTACAAGGCTTAGTTTATCTCTGTGATAATCTTTCCTATCTAACCATCCTCATCAAATTTTTTTTACCATCTGTCCCAGTTAGGAACTATGATTCTGCTTTATTTCTTTCTTTTTACAGTATTTAAATGTTCATATTTTAGCTATTTTGTTTTTTTCTGTAATATTGGAAGCTTCTTTAAGGATAGGTCTGCCTCTTGATCATCTCTAAATTCCCATAGTATTTTTTAAATAGTGTATAGTACTTGCTGAATTGAAATGAAATTAAGTTTTGCTAGTAATAGACTTAATAGTGGTCATGATGTGGTTATTACCTTCACAAACCTGACTAAGACCATGTAAACTTAAAGAAAGTTGGGAGTAGCCAGAATCTTCATGAAATATTCCACTGTCAGTTCTTGATTGCCTATGGATGAATGGTTGATCCTCATCTTCCCATCCCATCAGTGGCTGTTGTTCACTTCTCTCTTCTATTGCTTTGGCAAGACAGGTACAGCAAGGACTGCATTTCTTTATAATATATTGGTTAATTTTAATGTCAAAACACAGCACCACAACATATAATCCGTATATCAAAAGCAGTAAAGTTCCTTCATACCTATAAATTAGAGAAATTTGTGTGGTTTTCAATTTAAAGTGTAAGTTATTTTAGAGTTAGTAGTTTTGGGGCAGTAGTAGTATCTGGTTAATTTTCTAATGAAGCAATAGAACAGAAATATTCTAGATACATTTTGATTTTGTAGATGTGTCCAGATTTGGTTACAGCACTATTAAAGACTTATTGATGAAAGTTTGACACTGTCCTTTTTGTATTTCAAAAACAGGGATTATAAACTCATTCCTAATTTGTAGAATCCTTCCAAATAGCAGGCATAGAAAGTTCTTTGAAAATGTGTGTTAGTCGCTTAGTTGTATCTAAATCTTTGCGACCCTATGGACTGTAGCCTGCCAGGCTCCTCTGCCCATGGATTTCTCCAGGCAAGAATACTGGAGTGGGTTGCCATTCCCTTCTCCAAGGGATCTTCCCAACCCAGGGATCAAACCTGAGTCTCCCGCACTACAGGCAGATTCTTTACCCTCTGAGCCACCTGGGAAGCCCTATTTGAAAATAATAGTAATTACAGATTTTCAGAATGAAAGTGAAACTAATGAATAGTGATGTGGCTTCTCCACCTCAGTTCATTTAAAGAAGATAATAATTATAAGAATATAGTATCCCTTCATTTCAATTGTTCGGTATAGGAATTCTGTGCTAGATCAGAATATGTTACACTTCGGCTGAAGCTTTTCAATTTGCTATACTGAGATTTTTTTTTTTTGATGATTTTAATGTAAATGAGTTTGGCTTGCATTGTTTTCCTATACTCTGGTTTGCTATTTAGAGAATTTTGATTATCTGATACCATCACATTTGAAACTTGCATTTACCTTTTATTTTATAGCTAGTGAATCACTGCTACAGCTTGAAAGCACAGAGTTCTTGATTTCCCTAATGAAGGGAGCATTAGCTTGGACACTCCCACAGTCATTGTTCCCTTGAAGACAGCTACTAAGTCCCAGAAGCACTTGTGTTGTAACCAACAGTTTTTCCTTGGGAGACAAACTGGATTTCAGGAAGATTCACTTTGAAAATTTACTCTCTGCTAGGTCTGAAGTTTCTTGATAGCAGATAGTAGAGCAGCAGTGCCAAACTAGTATTCCAGAGGGGTGCCATTGACCTCCACCATCAGGCAATGTACAGTCTGTGTGTCTGTGTTTCACATTTATTCATCTGTTAAGACTCATAGTGATCAACACCTAACAAATACCTAGTACGTGTTAGCTGAAATAGTGACTTTCCATTTTCTTAGAACGACGAGGCATGGGTAGATTATAAATAAAACAAATAGTTTTTAGTCCTGAAACCTAAAACATTTTTAATTTTTAGAGGAAGAGGGCTATAGTTCTCTTACTAAATGAACATCAGGGAAGAAGTTGGAGGGATTTAAAGAGACTTTGTTTATTTCTTTGTCATCTCTCTAATTGTGTGATCAACGCCACTTCTGAGGAAAGGTAAACAACCCAATAGATGAAAAAGCCACAAAATTTGGGAAACTTTCCGAGAAGGTAGTCAGTGGGGAGAAAGAAGGATGGTTACATCTACTGGTTAGACAAAAAGGATGACTGATTTGACTGAAAAATTGCAAAGGGAGACCAACCCAACCAGCAATTGTGATGAGGAGGGTAGCTCAGAGATCTATGGGAAAAATGCATGGAAGTGTAGATAAATGAGAAGTGAAAGAAATAACATTTCTGGAAAAAAGTAACTAAACCCGAATTTTATAAAAATACTCTGTGATTGTTTCACATAAGAGTCATGATTTCTTCAAGCTTACCAGTAAACTCGGTTGTCAAATATTACGGCAAGAAGTGCTGCTACACTGATAGCATATGCCGCACAGTCTCTGAACAGGGGCCAACATGGCAGCGTTGAAACCTGTAAAGATAATGATTCCATTACACTGTTACTTCTTCGAGTACTTGCTTAGTGTAATACTAAAAATATTTGTATATTTGTAGTTAAACATTGTTATCTTTTGCATATTGCTTTTAGAGAAGGGAATTTTAAGAAAAATTGTGTTTCTAACCGAGTCTGATTTTCATAAATTTGACCAAGAGATATTTGTGGGTTAACTTAAAATTGACTACATGTTGTTTTTCTACTGATTAATAAACTTAATTGAACACATTCCTAGTGCCTTGTTTGTTCCAGACTATAAACAGTTCTTTTTTTCTTTGTCTTTTTTAATAAATATATTTATTTTTTAATTGAAGGATAATTGCTTTACAGAATTTTGTTCTTTTCTCTCAAACTCTGTCAAATTCTGTTGTTTTCTCTTGTTTCTGTGGATGAACCTAGAGCTTGTTATACAGAATGAAGTAAGCCAGAAAGAGATAAATATCGTATACTAATGTGTATATACAGAATCTAGAAAAAGGGTACTGAAGAATTTATTTGCAGGGCAGCAGTGGAGAAACAGACATGGAGAATAGACTTATGGACATTGGGAGAGGGGAGGAGAGGGTGAGATGTGTAGAGAAAGTAACATGGAAACATATTACCATATGTAAAATAGGTAGCCAACGGGAACTTGCTGTATGACTCAGGAAACTCAAACAGGGGCCCCGTATCAACCTAGGGGGGTGGGATGGGGAGGGAGATGGGAGGGAGGTTCAAAAGGGAGGGGATATATGTATACCTATGGCTGATTCATGTTGCAGCTTGACAGTAAGCAGTTCTTATAATTTGTCAAGACAATATATTTTGTTGAAGAAAGTTTCCTTACATACCACATTAGATAGTAAGCCACAGGCTGCACAGATACCAAGGAGATTATAGATTGCAGATCCAAGAATGGTGCTGATGCCAATATCGCCCTTTGTGATAAATACACCTGTGAGCCAGATAGTAGCTAAGTTAGTGTTGACTTGGAGAAGATCAGATCACACCAGTTAAGCAAAAAAATATAAGGAGCAGTATTTACCTAGGAAAGCAGTAACTAATTCAGGAGCTGAACTACCGGCTGCCATAAAAGTTGCACCTGCAACATCCTGGGACAGTCCAAAGGCTGAAGACAAATGAAATTATTTTGTTATGCCTGGTAAAGTGACAAGTGGGAGAGCATGTTCTCATAACTAAATAGGTATAAAAGCTACATTTTCATAGAAAGTCATTGATACTAACTTCAACTGGAAAACAGCCAATAGAGGCAGCCTTCTAGGCATTATTTACCCTATATCAGAAAGTTAGAATGAAAATTTAGGTTTCTAAGCCGTTGATAATAATCCTTTGTCAATATTTATTGTTTAGTAGATTATTGATTTTTGACAGTCTTCCCAGACCCTCAAACCCTGATGTGCTTGGTTGAGTCCCTGTCACCTATAGTATTTCCTTATTCTTACCTGTGGGACCATTCCCTGTTGCTCACTCTCCAGTCCACCTCAAGTTCTATTCTACTGAGATATCTGCCTTTGACATTACTGATTTCTTTTTTTGTTGGTGGCGTAGCAGGTTGAATTTTATAAAAATAGCTACAATATTTCTGCCCACATGGTTTTGCAGAAACTGTCCATTCCCTGCTAAACAAACTCAAACAAAAAACAAGGTGGAGTTTATGTATTTTGAGCCTAGATGAGCCTTTGTGACCGCTGAAAGTATGGCAGAACCATATGCCTGAAGCTAGGACATAAAAGGTGAAAATTCAAGCTTTCGAATGGTTCTCTCTCTAGGGACATTTGCTTCAGAGCCCTAAGCTATCACATAAAAACCCTGGCTGCCATATAGGAAAGACCTTGTGAAGAGCCCACATAGAGATGCCTGAGGAACCCCTGCTGTTGCAGCCCCTCAGTTTTGAATCCTCCCGTCCCAGCACCAGGCATGTGAAGAGGATAATTCTAGTCCTTACTTTTGACTATCACTGCATGAAGGACCTCAAGCAAGAACCATCCAGCTGAGGCCAGTAAACCCTTAAAGCTATGAGAAGTCTGAAATGATTGTTCTTTTAAGCCCCTAGTATTGCGGTGATTTCATAGCCATTGATAACCAAAACACCTATCTATTTGTTGTATTTATTGACCACCTACTGTACCACCTACTGCTCTTTTTATGTGATAGGAATGTAGCAGTCATAAAACACAAAAACATTTCTCTTCTGGAATTTACAGTGAGAGCAAACAGACAAGAAAAAATATATATTGTGTTAGAAGGAGCCAAAGTCAGGTGTGAAGTTGCTCAGTCGTGTCCGACTCAACTCTTTGTGACTGTCCATGGGATTTTCCAGGCAAGAATACTAGAGTGGGTTGCCATTTTCTCCTCGAGGAGATCTTCCTGACCCAGGGATTGAACCCGGGTCTCCTGCATTATAAGCAGACACTTTACTGTCTGAGCTACCAGGGAAGCTCAAAAGTCAGGAGAGGGGATATAAAATGTCATGGTGGAAAGATTGTAATTTTAGATTGGGTGACCGGAAAGGACTTCACTGAGATGCTAACAAAGTGAGGAAGTAGCCCCACACAGACCTGGGAGTAATAAAGGCAGATGGAGTTTGTGCAAAGGTTTTGAGGTAGACGCTAGCCTATGTGTTCAAGAGAAAGAAAGGCCAGAGGGTCTGGAGTAAAGTGTGTGAAGGAGAGCTGTAGATGATGAAGTCAAAGGTGGTAAATGGCCAGATCTTATAAAGCCTCATGGATCCTAGCAAGCACTTGGGCTTTATTGTGAAAAATATGGGTAGTGCTTGGAAAGATGGGCTTCCCTGGTAGCTTGGCTGGTAAAGAATCTGCCTGCAATGCAGGAGACCTGGGTTGCGAAGATCCCCTGGAGAAGGGAATGGCTACCCACTCGAGTATTCTGGCCTGGAGAATTCCATGGTCTGTATAGTCCATGAGGTCACGAAGAGTCGGACACGACTGAGCGACTTTCACTTTCACTTTTGAAAAGCCATCTCCAGTGTTGCTTGCTGGTGATACCAGCCACAGTCATCTTTTTTATCCCCATGAGGCTATCTGGTCTCAGAGGTCTAACCAGCTCTAGTCAGAACTGTTTTGCTACCTGTTAAGCCTCCATTGGGAAAAATCCTCTCAGGATAGTTGGAGTTACCAAATCCAAGTTCTCTATCCTATTTGCCTTTGGTCATGTTTCTTGATGAACACTACTGTGGTGACTAATGAAGGGACAGAAGTAATAATTTATGTATAAAGTACATTTCATAGCATTTCTTTAACTGGTTAGAGTGATTTACATATATAATATTTATACTCTTACTACAACTCTGAAACATAGTAGGTCCAGTTGGTCATAAAACTTAGAAAAGATGAAACATATTATTCTATTAACTTCCTAAAAATTTTATCTATGAATTAAATAATATCTTATATTCACAGCATACAATTCACTTTCATATACATAATTAAATCATCTCAGCTATTCTCAGAAATGAGTGTTAGTTGCTCAGTTGTGTCCTACTCTTTGTGGCCCCATGGACTGTAGCCTGCCAGGCTTCTCTGTCCATGAAATTCTCCAGGCAAGAATACTGGAGTGGGCAGCCATTCCCTTCTCCAGGGGATCTTCTTGACTCAGGGCTCAAACCCAGGTCTACTGCATTGCAGGTGGATTCTTTACCATCGAAGCCACCAGGGAAGTTCTTAGATATGAGTTGTGGTATTTCCATTTCACATATGAAAAACAGATGTCCAGAAGGTTAAGTAACTTAAAGTTACATGGAAAGTAAGGGTCTTAAATGGGAGGAGTTTGGGCGTAAACCCCAAGTCTATTGATTCTAAACATGAAACATGAAAGTCAAAGTCACTCAGTCGTGTCCCACTCTTTGCAACCCATGGACTATACAGTCCATGGTATTCTCCAGGCCTTTCCCTTCACCAAGGGATCTTCCAACCCAGGGATGGAACCCAGGTCTCCTGCATTGCAGGCAGATTCTTTACCAACTGAGCTATACCTAAGTCCAGTGCTATTTCTGTTTCACCATAGAAACTCAGTATCAGAAATGCACTGAGGCAATTGTAAGATGGGAGGTGGTTGAGTCATTTTCCTCTCTTCCTCATGGTACTGATACATAACTTCACTGATAATAGCTAGTGGGAGTTAGTAATAATTCAGAAGTTTTCTAGCATATTCCAGAGAATGTGTAAATTTAGTGATATTACCATGAATTCTTGAATGTAATCAAGGTAAACTAGTACATGGAGGAAATTGAAAAAAGAACAAAATATCTCAAACTGTCTAAACTTGGGACAACTGAAGAGTGATTGGCTGATCTTTGTCTAATGCTAGCTGAAGAATGCTTCATTAGAAAAATTCAATTTGGAAAGAGAAAAAGTGATCCATCTGGCTGTTGCAAGTTAAGAAAATAAATGACCCTTCTGAACACTTTCTGTCTCAAAAGGCAGTAACAATAAAGCTTGTTGCTATTCACTGGGCTCTATTTGAGTTATGATGGAGAAGGCAATGGCACCCCACTCCGGTACTCTTGCCTGGAAAATCCCCTGGATGGAGGAGCCTGGTAGGCTGCAGTCCTTGGGGTCGCTGAGAGTCGGACACGACTGAGTGACTTCACTTTCACTTTTCACTTCCATGCATTGGAGAAGGAAATGGCAACCCACTTCAGTGTTCTTGCCTGGAGAACACCTGGTGGGCTGCTGTCTGTGGGGTTGCACAGAGTCGGACATGACTGAAACGACTTCGCAGCAGCAGCAGCATTTGAGTTATGAAAAGAAGAGCTCTCTACAGATGGATGCATAAAACTTCAAAGATATTTTAACAAGTTATATCTTAAGGTTCTAAGCATATTTTGTAGAATGGTTTATACCTTTGAACTTTAGAATTGACTGGCTTTGTCTTCACTGACCTTTGGGTAGCATTTCTCTCTGTTATAGTTTATTATTAAAGATAAATTGTTCTGTCCCCCTCCCCCAGAGCTATTACTTTTTTCCCTCTCTATTACTCTAAAGGACTAATCATATTTCCTTTAGGATATAGTAGAAATGTTCAAGGTGAGTTTTCTTTATAGGCTTAGATATTACACTGGTTATATAAAGTGCAACTTTATGACAATGAACTGATTACTAATACTCAACAGACTTTTTCTTTAGTGTGTTCTCTTTTCTGATACCATGCTGCAAAGTTTATAGCCATCTTTGCAAATCTTTTTCTGGAAATATAGAAAAAGAATTTTAAACTAAAATGGAAACCTGGCTTCTGGCCTTGCCAGTACCTTAATGTGAAAATTTAGATAAGTCATTCAGACAAGGCCTGTATTTTGCCATCTGTAAGAGAGTTGGAATATACAAATCTTTAAGGTATCTTCTAACTTTATCAATTTAAAAAAAGTATAAAATATTAATTCTATGCCTTACACCTCTGGACCACCTCTTATTGTTAGATAAATTCCTTTTATAATTAAAAACCCCTATGTTAACTGCAAATTTAGAAGATAGGGGAGAAAACAGATGGGAAGGAGCATCATTTATACTTTTACCATTGTATTTTAACCACTGCTATCTTTTTAAAAATGTATTTTCAGTTCTTTTCACATGTACATTTAACAGAGTTATAAGACTAGTCTATAAGCAATTTGGTGTCTTCTGGCACAATTTTATAAAGTCCTCAGTGATAGCAAATTTGTATGCTTTGTGAATGGATTTGAGTTTTGGAAGCAATTAAAAGTCATTCAGACCCAATTCTAGTGACTATGGTGGGTAGTCATGCTGAGTAATTTTACTTAGGGTTCAAAATGAAGTGTGACAGCAAACCACTGTTTTTTATGATTTGCAAAATTGGTTCTGGCAGGAATTTCGAATATATCTCTAGAAATATTTTGAGTAAAGTCAGCATCACTGGAATAAATGCCTAGCCTCTCCATGCACAATTGCATGTATATGCTCTGTGATGCTTCTAATAGTAAATAAAAACATTTGGAGTACTTTATAGTTATCTCATATCTTGTCTGAGCTATAATGGAACAAA
The DNA here is from genome assembly GCA_007570785.1 of Antilocapra americana. NCBI lineage: Eukaryota > Metazoa > Chordata > Mammalia > Artiodactyla > Antilocapridae > Antilocapra > Antilocapra americana. The sequence goes on along the minus strand of ML664175.1, from coordinate 1,960,866 downwards.
TTCTGAAGCCCTGCATAATGCTTTGAAAAGCCCGATTCCACTGAAAAAGGACTTCCCCATGCCCTAATCTAACAGCTATAATATTAATTACTTTCTACTTGCTGTAAGTCTATCATATAAAGCCATATGCAAGACTTTTTGTCTCCAAACCTCACAATTACCTGAGTTTTGTCTCTATAACTTGCTCAAAGTCACATAGGTAGTAGTTGCAGAGATGGGATGGGCACTTAGATCTTTTTGAGTTGAAAAAGCTGCTCTTTCTGTTATCCATGTAGGTAAGTGAAGAGATTTAATACATAGCTTCATTATTATTATTATTATTATTATTATTATTATTATTATTATTGCCTGTCTCTGCAATAGCATTTTGGTAATATCCAGACCACTTATTTATCTCTGTACACCTAAGGTAGATTTAGATGCAATCCAAAGTAATCACAATATATTTATTTATATTTTAAATTCAGATTAGTTTAGATCAGAGGAAAAAGAAAAGCAAAGAGGATGAAAATGCTCTTAAGAGGAGAATGAGTGCCTGTGTGGCTGGGAGGAAGCACTCTTCTTAAGAAGATTCTTTGTTCTTGGGGAAGGCTTTGCCTCTGTAAATTTCATAAGGATTAAGAATCAAACAATCCCCTGAAACTGTCGGCTATCCAAATGCCATACTCACAGAATTATTTGACTCCCTTTCAATTTTATCAATTTAGAATCAATTCTACCTGGAATTAAAACTTGTATTTCTTTCTTATTGTCTGTTTCTGAAACATAAAATAGAACATGGACAAATATTAGTTCAAAGCAGGATGAATAAAAAGAATTTTTAATAAAAAAGTAAATATTTTATTTAAGTATGTATTCCAAAATCTTATTAAGATCATTTTCACTTAGGACATGTTATACCCCAAAAGATCAACATGGTGGAGGGATTAGAGTATCAACTGAATAGCATATTAGTGTAACATTTAAGACAAAAAGTTTCATAACTAGCTCATTGCAGACTTCAGGCAGTATCAAGTGACCGACCAATCACTAGGCGTTCTCAGTTTTCTATGTAGTTAGCCTAAGAAAAGTTAATCTAGTTAGTGATTAAATAACTCTAGGAGATCCCCATTACATATTAAAATGATATGTAAAGGATTTGTTTTGGCTTTCTGCTGAACTTTTGTGTTTCTAAAATGAACTGCTTATAAAGAGGAGAGTTAATCATCCTACTGTGGGCTGTAAAGTTAGTATAGTTTCTATTATATACCAATGTGTTAAAAGAATCATCTTTAGCCTCTTTTCCTTTAGAACTTAAATGGATAAAAGAGAAGATAGGGTTAAAGGAAGGAGGTATAGCAACAGCATTTTCTCATATTGGATCTACTTGGTTAAGATGACAACAAAATGTCTCAGGGTTTGTGTGTGCTTGCTTTCCTAGTGTTGAGGTGTGAAAGAGAGGTCGTATGACTTTAATTATCATGAGTAGAGCAAGAAAGAGAAAGATCCTCACTGGAATACTGAAGTGGTAGTTGTTCTAGAGGTAATTGACAGACCAATGTGTATAGAACCAATGCATATAGCTACAGAGAAAGCAGTCATGTGTCTAAGCTGAGCCTGACCAGAGAATCAGGCTCTGCCCTCCACCACCTCCAACATATCCCCTGCATGGAGACTGCAGTCCCAGCCATTTCTAGAGTTCACTGTGCTGAAGCCCCTGGTGCTAATAACCAAATGAACCACTATCAGTGATTGGAAGAATGGATCATGGGACGATGGGGCTGGGGTGAGCCAGGGGTCAGCCAATTCAATCACTGTATCCTAGACTAGGACTCAGACGTGTACTCCACAGAATGTCATTGAATCCAACATGATGGTCTGGTTCCATAGTACGACACTATAATTTCATGTACATCGTAAGCAAAATGCTTAGTTCTCATATTAATTATTGTGGGTAACCATTTATAATATTAATTTACAACCCCCAGTAGGTTGCTGAAATTCTTAACTGATGTTTTAAAGTGACTCAGTAGATTCTCATTATTTTGTAGTATACTTCCTCTGTGATGTATTTTTTAATCAAAATTTTCAGTGCTCTTGAGTGGAAAATAACGTTTAAAATTATTTAAATAGAACAGTTCTTCTGAAACAACCATACTATGTCAGCTAATCTCAAATAAGGATGTGTAAAATTATATTACATAGCGATTGAAAACATTCTTGGGTTTTGACATTAAAGAGACCAGGGTCTCCTGTGTACTGGCTGTGTGTGTGTGTGTGTGTGTGTGTTCAGTCATGTCCAACTCTCTGTGACCCCATGAACTGCAACCCACCAGGCTCCTCTGTCTATAGAATTTTCCAGGACAGGAATACTGGAATGGGTTGCCATTTCCTCCTCCAAGGGATTTTCCTGATTCAGGGATTAAACCTGCATCTCTGTGTCTCTTGCTTTGGCAGGCAGATTCTTTACCACTGTGTCACCTGGGAAACCCTGTGTAGTCTTGAGAAATTATATATTCTTTCAGCCCCAATTTTTTCATTAGTTAAACCAATCCAATAGTCCTTACTTTGTAGGGTTTTTTGAAGAACTAAAACCTTATATATTTAATTTACAACCATGCTTGGTCCTCTATAATTGTTTATGAAAAATAACTACAATAAATACATAAGAAGTTAGTAACATTCCAGTACAATGTATAATGCTCAGTAAATTATTTTGAGGATTATAGTAATACTTATTAGTTGGGTGGGAGTGTTATAACTCATGCTCATCAAAGAACTATAGGGAAATAAATGTAAAGCATTTACAGACTTTCTGAAGCTAGTGTCTGTGGATGTAAAGAAATTCCAGAGAAGCTGTTGTTTATTGCTGATGTCCTAATTTGGACAAGACCAGGCTAAGACCTTGAAAAGAGAAATGACAGAATTAATTTATAGGCATTTAAAAATGAATCAAGCTAGCACTATTTCTATCTCATTTTGTTGCCAGTATTTTCAATACTCAAGACAAGAATCAATTCTTAGCAGCTGAAGATTTGGCAGTGGCATAGGCATCCATCAATCACACATCCATAAAAGCTACTGTGTTATATTTCAGTGCAAAAGGCAATTCACTTGAGAAATGCATGTTTGCTGATAATGTTCCAAGGTAGTTCCACAAGTGGCATGGTGGAAGTCATTATTATAGATGTTTCATGAAGTTACTTAATGAAGATTATTTTGAAGTATCAATATAAATTTTAATGCAGTAGTTTCTTCTGCAGGGCTAGAAAAGTTATTTATTTATTTATCACTCCCAAGACAGATTTTTATTAAAAAAAATTCTTGACGGATTTATTCTTTCAGTTAAGAAAGCAAAAAAAAGGGGGGGTTATTATTTTCTAGAAAAAGAAAGATTCTAAGTAGAGAGATAATACCTTGAATTTTAAATTTCTTAGTTTTATATACTGCAGATGGTGATTGCAGCCATGAAATTAAAAGACGCTTACTCCTTGGAAGGAAAGTTATGACCAACCTATACAGCATATTTAAAAGCAGAGACATTACTTAGTCAACAAAGGTCCATCTAGTCGAAGCTATGGTTTTTCCAGTGGTCATGTATGGATGTGAGAGTTGGACTATAAAGAAAGCTGAGTGCCAAAGAATTGATGCTTTTGAACTGTGGTGTTGGAGAAGACTCTTGAGAGTCCCTTGGACTGCAAGGAGATCCAACAAGTCCATCCTAAAGGAGATCAGTCCTGGGTGTTCATTGCAAGGACTGATGTTGAAGCTGAAACTCCAATACTTTGGCCACCTGATGTGAAGAGCTGACTCGTTTGAAAAGACCGTGATGCTGGGAAAGACTGAGGACAGGAGGAGAAGGGGAAAACAAAGGATGAGATGGTTGGATGGCATCACCGACTCAATGGACATGGGTGTGGGTGGACTCCAGGAGTTGGTGATGGACAGGGAGGCCTGGTGTGCTGCAGTTCATGGGGTCGCAGAGAGTTGGACATGACTGAATGACTAAACTGAACTGAATATGATTTAGTTTTTCTAATGAAAAGTGTGGTATTGGCACAAACATGAATAGACCTTTATAGTATAGAGTTGAGGGTATAGAAAATGGATCAATTTTTGATAAAAATAGCAATGTATCCTATAACAAAGCAATTTCTTAGTGGAAAAAATAAAAATATTCAACATAAATAAATATTAAGAAAAGAAAAAACTATCAGTAGAAGAGAAGATGAAATTTTTTCTGATCTAGGGATAAAAGGTATTTCTAGGTATAAAACCTAAAGAAGAATCATAAAGGAAAATATTTCTAAATTTACCTATGTACACTTCAATGCAATAAACACACAAAATACAAAGCCAAAGAAACCATAAAAAGCATATGATATGAAAATTATGTTAGAAATTTATATTAGAAAAAATCTTGGAAATTGATAAGTAAAAGACAAATACTCCCTGAATTAGACATGCGCAAAAAAACCACAAGAACAAAACCACAAATTTTAACACCTACATAAAATGTTTAACCTCACAAATAATAAGATAATGCAAATTTTATAAAATAAACTTCTATTTTAAAGTGATTAACAAAGACATTTAAAATGATATTCTTCATGGTTTTCTGGAATGGAAGCTACCACACATTGTGGAGGTTTTTGTTAGCACACCTTTTGTAAAATGTTTTTGGCAATATATAAGATAAAGCTTAAAATATGCATAGATCTGCATCTTTGTCAGGAAATGGTCAGTGAAGTTTGCAAAGATTTGATACAAGTATGAGCATGTGTAGGACAAAAAAATGTAAAAATCAAATGTCTAATAAAACTAATAATTTAAAAAGCTGTGATGAATTTTTACTGAGTGCTCATTCTGTATAAAAACCAGTGTTAGGTGCTGAAATCATTTACAGAATCAGGAAGTATTGTGCTACGATTAAAAATCATGTTTTTGAAGAATATTTAATAATATGGGGAAGTGTACACAATAAAATAGTATCTTACAAAAAAGAAACAGTCTCAGACTGTATGTGTAGCAAGATGTAAAAGACTAAAAGGAAATATACCAAATGACAACTGTGGGGATCTCTGGGTGATAGTAATGTAGGAAAGTTTATACTTTTTCTTCTATTTTTCATGCATTTCATCAATCTAAGTAAAAATATTATGTTAATTTCTCCTAAAGAAATGTCCATGATATCAAAGTAAAACTGTATGTATAAATTAAATAATAATTATAATAAACTTACACTGACCTGTTTTATAAATACTTTGAATTAGAGAAATAAGTGTTGAGTGATTCTACTGTCGCCAGATCCTGTTTTAAGTCCTAAGGATATTGCTGTACTGCACTAACAAGAGAGGAAAGAGAGAAAATGACTTGCATTTCAGCAGGGGTGGGGCATGGGGCCATGGGAAAAAGGGAACAAGGAGAGTTTACGTTCATACTCTTTCCCTCTGTGAAGAAATGCTTGCAGTGTGTGTGTGTGTGGCAGTGGGAAGGGGGCATGCTATTTCTGTGCAAGCCTGGGAGTATGCAGTGGGAAATCTAATCCTGAACTTCGACCTTCTCTGAAGTGAGCAGGCTCAACCAGTTAAACTAATTAAACAGGAGATAGAGCCTGGAAATGCTGGCACTTTTGCTTAGTTACCGCAAAACATCACTGGGGTCCTGATTTTAGGGACCAGTGCACCCATGTAAGGTCTATGCTCAGAATACTGGGTTATACACATGATTAAAGAGACCCAACTTAAGGGCTTGGCAGATCTTATTTCCAGAAACCAATAACTGAGCTTAATTTTTAATTATCTAATCCCTGAGGTCATTTTACATAAGATGTAGGACTTATTTATATATTTGTTGGTTCATAACATGAATTAGTTTCCTTTCCCTTCTGATAGGAGACTGGGAAAGGAAGAGGTAGGAGACAAAGGCATTTGTTTATCATTTACCACTTCTAAAAAGTTAGAGATTCCAGAGTAAAAAATAAAAAAAAATTGAAATATTTGATTCCAAGTATTAGGAGCCCAGTGTATTAAAAGTATACACCAAGTGCGTGCATATAAAACTCGAAACAGTTTGCTAACAAACAGTTACGCAATACAGCAGACAAACTGGCAGTTTTTAGAGGTAGTCAGTGTAAAGATAGTTGCTTTATACCCATGAAAGATGCCCTGCTGCACATAAGCTACCAAGAAAAACCACAGTCAGGCCAGTTCCTCATGGTACAGGGCCCCACAACACAGACATTAGTGTCCTGCAGCCAGGTGAGATGGGCAGGATTGTTACTGAGCTTCTCCAAACACAGGTATATATGTGCGTGACATTACTATTCTGGGAAGTTATAGCAGAGGTTTCTAGCTACTTACATTCACTGATGATTTCCAAGGAGGGTAGGAAGTACTCATCGCAGACAATCGACACAGCCATGAACATGTAAAGGATAATTAGGAAGTAGATTATGATGCCTCCATCTGCGCGTTCCTGTTTCGTGAAAAACCCCTCAGGAAACTCTGATGATGGAGATATAACACACTGGGTGCTATTTCCTGGTAAGGAAAAGGAGGTGAAAATCTGAAGGATATCGGTGTCCAAGCCCAGGAAGAGAAATTCCTTAAGAAAACAGTAAGTGTGGGGTTTCTGGGTGGAATTTTAAGAACGCCAGTGAAAATGTATAATTCTCTATTGACTATGATATAATTATAGATCCTTAAAAATATTATTATTTGGGACCCAAAAGAGATGTTTTAATAAAATAAAGATAGTGGATGAATTTAAAATAAATAATGAGATCAGTTTTCCTTGTCTGCTTCAACTCTAAAACAGAATTCTGAACCCCTTTTCCTCCTCAATTAGAAACTATAAATCTGAAGGTAAAGATTTCTAATATCCATGCAATCTCATTTTCCCATTTCAGAGCCCAAGTGGTCCACAAATCTCAAGGCTCACAGAGAATCATTTATTGTTGCAGAGAGAATTCCTAGGATGAAAGATTCCTTTTTCCGTGATGAAGTCTCCAGCAATAAAATCTGAAAACTCTCCTGTTTCATGATGTCTATGGGTTATTTCAGAGCCATTTTCAAGAGCCTACCTGAAGGACCGAAAGTATTTGATATCCTACCAAATGCTAAAATAATCTAAATGCTTGTGTCTGACTCCTTGTGACTGCATGGACTCTATAGCCCCCCAGGCTCTTCTGTCCAAGGAATTTTCCAGGCAAGAATATTAAAACGGGTTGACATTTCCTACTCCAGGGGGATCTTCCCAACCCAGGGATCAAATAACATTTGCGTCTCTGGATTCTTAACCACTGCATCACCTGGGAAGCCCCACCAAAGCTAAAAATCAGAGCAAGTACAGCAGCAAGCATAAACGAAATTGAGTCAAGTAAGAATGCCCCTCTCCTTGTTTATTTGTATGTGGTGACAGCAACAGGGGCGGCTGATCCCAGTGTCCACCTACCTGTAGCCTTTGGGAGACGCTGGGCCAGGGAGGCCCCTGGGGGAGGCAAGTGTGCAGTAGCCCAGAGGAGGCTGAGGAGCAGGGCCCGTCTTGCCCACCGTGGTCCCCCTTCGGTCTGCATTCCAGTAGCAATCTTTCTGCAGCGTGCAGCCTTGGGAAGGGAGAAGAAGAGGATTAAGCTGGATCATGTGAGGAGTCTCCCTCCTGCCCCATGCCCTGCCCAAGGCATATCACAGCAAGGCCAGTGCACGAGGGAGGGTGGCTGGAGCCAGCCAAGCTACTCTGATCAGCAGCCCTAAGCCTCAGAGAGGCTGGAAGAGGTGGGGAGAAGTGGGAAAGTCCCCTGGCCCATGGCCCCTGAGGGCAGATCCAGGCAGCTCCCACTTTACGGATTATTTTATTTTTTGTCTTCATAGTGGCTTTGCTATTTTTTTTTAATTGAGGATAATTGCTTTACAGTATTGTGCTGGTTTCTGCCATACACCAAAGCAAATCAGTCATAATTTTACATATATTTACCCCTCCCTGTTGAGCCTCCCACCTGACTTCCATCCCATCCCTCTAGGTCATTGCAGAGCTCCAGGCTGGGCTCCCTGTGTTATACAGTAGCTTCCTACTAGCTATCTATGTCACATATGATAGTGTATGGCAATGCTACTGTCTCAATTCGTCCTACTCTCTCCTTCCCCCTCTGTGTCCACAAGTCTGTTCTCCATGTCTGCATCTCCACTCCTGCTTTGGGCTTTCTCCAGATTTCTAAGGACCTGAGTTTATAAGTGCTTCCACCTCTCTCTCCAACCCTTGCTTCTAGAAGTTGTTGGAGCTGGTGTCTATGTGTTCTTTGGCTAAGTTTGTACCCTTTGGTTAACTGCAAATAGACCTGCCATATGACCCAGCAATCCCACTGCTGGGCATATACACCAAGGAAACCAGAATTGAAAGAGCCACGTGTACCCCAATGTTCATCGCTGCATTGTTTACAATAGCCAGGACATGGAAGCAACCTAGATGCCCATCAACTGACGAATGGATAAGAAAGCTGTGGTACATATACACAATGGAATATTACTCAGCATTAAAAAAAAAATTCATTTGAATCAGTTCTACTCAGGTGGACGGAACTGGAGCCCGTTATCCAGAGTGAAGTAAGCCAGAAGGGAAAACAACAATACAGTATACTAATGCATATATATGGAATTTAGAAAGACGGTAACAAGAACCCAGCATGCGAGACAGCAAAAGGAACACAGATGTATAGAACAGACTCGTGGATTCTGTGGATGAGGGCAAGGGTGGGATGATATGGGAGAATGGCATCGAAACATGTTAATTATCATATGTGTAATCAATCGCCAGCCCAGGATTGATGCTCGGAATGGTGCATCGAGATTTCCCGGGAGGAGGGAGGAGGGAGGGAGGAGGGGGGGTTCTGGAGGGGGAGCATATGTAAACCCATGGCAATATCATGTCATTGTATGGCAAAACTAATAAAAAAAAAAAAGAAAAGTTTTCATGCCAAAAAAAAAAAGTTTGTTTATATTGCTGTTTTGGGGCCTGTCGTTCTCTCTCCAGTTAGGGCCCCATGCAGGGAGGTCATGAAGGAGGCTCCTACAATAATCTACTGGGGAAATAATGGTGACTTTAACCAGAGCAACAACAGTGGGGGAGAAGAGAAGGGGGCAGCTTCAAGAACTAGTAAGACACATAGTGGATGGAGGCTATTTGATCATTGATTAGCTGTGCTCTCTGCCAGAGGTTCAAAAATACAAACTGGACAAGCCAGTGAGTGTTCAAATATAAACTATGATCCTCCTAGTAGTTCACGTATTGCTGAAGCCTGACTTGTAGAATTTTGAGCATTACTTTGGTAGCGTGTGAGATGAGTACAATTATGCAGAAGTTTGAGCATTCCTTGGTATTCCCTTTCTTTGAGATTGGAATAAAAACTGACCTTTTCCAGTTCTGTGGTCACTGCTGAGTTTTCCAAATTCACTGGCATATTGAGTGCAGCACTTTCACAGCATCATCTTTTAGGATTTGAAATAGCTCAACTGGAATTCCATCACCTCCACTAGCTTTGTTCGTGGTGATGCTTCCTAAGGCCCACTTGACTTCACATTCCATGATGTCTGACTCTACATGAGTAATCACACCATCGTGATTATCTGGGTCATGAAGATCTTTTTTGTACAATTCTTCTGTGTATTCTTGCCACCTCTTCTTAATATCTTCTGCTTCTGTTAGGTCCATACCATTTCTGCCCTTTATTGTGCCCATCTTTGCATGAAATGTTCCCTTGGTATCTCTAACTTTCTTGAAGAGATCTCTAGTCTTTCCCATTCTATTGTTTTCCTCTATTTCTTTGCATTGATCGCTGAGGAAGGCTTTCTTATCTCTCTTTGCTATTCTTTGGAACTCTGCATTTAGATGCGGGTATCTTCCCTTTTCTCTTTTGCCTTTTGCTTCTCTTCTTTTTGCAGCCATTTGTAAGGCCTTCTCAGATAGCCATTTTGCCTTTTTGCATTTCTTTTTTTTTAGGAATGGTCTTGATCCCTGTCTCCTGTACAATGTCAGAAACTATCCTCCTTACTCAAGCATTTACTGGGCTTGCTGGAATGTTAAGAACTTCTGGCAGTGTGGTAACATGTAACAAACAGCACAGGCTCTGGAGCCAGACCTCTTGGTTTGGATTCTAGCATTGCTACTAGCTAGCTATGTGACCTTGAGCATGCTATTTAACCTCTCTGCCCCTCTGTTTCATTCTCTGTAAAACAGGAAGGTTATAGTACCCCTGGAGAAGGAAATGACAACCTACTCCAGTATTCGTGCCTGGAAAATCCCATGGATGGAGGAGCCTGGTAGACTACAGTCCATGGGATCTCAAGGAGTAGGACATGACTGAGCGACTTCACTTCTCTATAGTACCCTCTATTTGGGTTGTGTGAGGATTACATAAATGAATGCATGTAATCTGCTTAGAACAGCCTCTGTCCCATGGTCAATGTTACTTAGCTATCTATTATCTATCATATTCAGTTCAGTCGCTCAGTCACGTCTGACTCTTTGCAAACCCATGGACTGCAGCACGCCAGGCCTCCCTGTCCTTCACCAACTCCTGGAGCTTGCTCAAACATTCATCAAGCTTGCTCAATGTCCATCCAACCATCTCATCTTCTGTCATCCCCTTCTCTTCCTGCCTTCATTCTTTCCCAGCATCAGGGTCTTCTCCAGTGAGTCAGTTCTTTGCATCGGGTGTATTATTATTGTTATTTTATTACTTTTGTTTAAGATAGAAGCTTCTTGGCCATAAGGGAATTTTTTAGTTTCCAACTCTTGTGGTTCCTTTGCTTTGCAGAAAAAAGCATAAAAACTGTTGTACTTGGTTAGGTTTAAATTTAGAAACTGGGTTTTTCTGGTGGAAAGGAGTCAATTGCTTCTGATGTTTATGATCTTGATTTGATGAAAATTCTCAAACACCCCTTTTGATTTGCTGGGAATTGTTACCAGTTATAAACCTCTCAGAAACCATCATTTCCAGGAACTGACTATGCAGATGTGTGGTGTGGTTGTGAGGCTGGGTAATGAGTCACCAAAGTGTAGCCCAGGAACAGAGCAGATTCCCAGCAAGCAGAGTTCTGGCTGCTGATACCTGCAGGAGGTGGCACCCTGGACCACTGTCCTGCGGTCTCAGTGCCAGCACTACTAACCCCCTGGGAAGAGACCACTTATCTTTGTGTGAGTGGAAGTGTCTCATGAACCTTTCCTCTCCAAAATGCAGTAGTTTAACTAAGTAATAAACCTAAACATTATAAACAGACAAAACAGGAAAACTCAAACCCAGAGTGAATACTTATACAATGTATATTGTTAATCCAGGAAATAGAGCAAATATCTGAAGATATAAGCCAATGACAATGAAACAATTCCAGTGGAGTCTTGTACAGAGTAGGTACTTAATAAACATTTGTTGATTGATTAGATTGTATTAATTCTTGAAAACACATTCCCAGAACATACATATACTTGTTCTGAACAAACTATCTGGTAAAGCATAGTTTTACCAAGAAAAGAGAATTTAGGAGGCTAATTGGATTTACTTCATACATTTATTCTTCGTTTTGCAAAAGGATGTTTAAAAGCTTTCTTATTGTACAATAAAACATATAAAAAGCCACATAAAATAAATGTATAGTTTATTATTATATTATTATTGTTATTTTAGTTTTATAAGATGGACTCCCTCATAAATTCCCCAGGTCAGGAAATAGAAGTTTGCCAGACAGCCCAGTGATCCTTTCATGTGCTTCAGTCCCAGCTTATCCTTTTCCCTGAGTGTAACCAGGCTCCTGACTTATATAGTAGTCACCTCCTTGTGGGTGTATTTTTAATAGTTTATCGCCCATCCCTAGTTGGGTGCATTCTTAGGATACTGCAGCTTAGCCTTAAAAGAAGTCTTTTAAGTCTCCTTTAGTTTATAGGTTTCCTCTCTCTCTCTTTTTTTTCTCCTTATGGGTTATCTGTTAGAAAACCCCCCGGCATTTGATCTGTAGAGTTTCCCACAGTCCTGATTTTGTCGATTGTGTCCTATGGTACAGCTCAATAGATGCATCCGTTTTCTATATTTTTGTTGGATTACAGCGGGATGCAGAACTTGATTAAACTCAGTTCTGCCCCTTTCCAAGACTAACTCTGCTTGCTCAGAATCTGCTCTGCTACTGGGCTACATGTTGGCATCACTAAGGTGGTGGTGAGGTCTTTCCTTATAAAGCACACAATGTCTGCTTCTCTCTTGTGGAAATGTTATTAATCACAGCCCTTCTTGCTCACTGCCTAAATCCATTAATTCTTTTGCAATCCATTCACTTGCAAAAGAAAGACATTCTACTTCTATAATTTCTTATTCATTTATTACTTGGAATGTTTTACAATGAGATAATTTCTATCATCCGCTTGGTAGGTTCCCAGGGGAATATAGAAAAGACAATATATGTGCTTCACTATTCTTTATTTATCACTTCTCAGGATGACTAACTCTGTTTTCCTCCCAAATAACCAATTCTATTTAAATATTTATTATGAATTAATGTACTTAAGTATTTTGATGGGTTCCAATTATAGTTATTATCATTTCTGAAGTTCAAACCGTCTCATCATTAGGCAGAAGGAGCCTCTTCAATTTGACTACTGAGAGCCTTAGTAGTTTCTGATAGCTTTCTTACTACCTAATGTTTAAAAAAAAGATATGCTAGGCTTGTCTGTTACCTCAAACCAGCCATTGTCCCAAATGTCTCTCTGTTTTTCAAAATGTTAAATACTACATCAAGACAGTTTCACAGTCTTCTCACAGATACCTGGACCTCTGCCGAGTTAGCACCTGCTATATTTGGAATCAAAGCTGATAGTAAAATTATGTTTACTAAGCATGAGGTATATTCATGTGTTTTATTCAGTGTAATTCTCCCTCTAACCCTTAAGGGTAGAGGAGTAGTTTTCACCTGTTGCTCAGTAGAAGTATCTATGACTTCTTAAATTGCTGATGACTTGACACTTATTCAGATCAATTGAATCAAAATCTGAGGGGTGGCTTAGGCATGGATATTTTGTTAAAATTTCCCAGGTGATTCTAGGGGTGTTGAGAACTACTGGGATGGATATTTCTACCCTTGCTTTATAGATGGTAGATTGAGTCAGTTGCCTAAGATCTAAGGTTATACAGTTCCCAACTAAGTGTCAGAGCCAGGATGCAGGCAAAGGTCTATTTAACATCAAAGTCCTCACCTGCTAAGTTGAGCCAACTCTTCATAGTGTAAGTTCCATGAGGGCAAAACCATGCCTATCTAGTTTCCTCCAGCATTTCCAGTGTTCAACACAGTGCTGGGCATGTGGTGGACATTTACTAAATATTGTTGCATGAAATAAAATAGGGAATTCCACAATGACTTTTCCTTCACAACATGCACAGTATAAGAATACACAGTATCTTTTGTAAATTGACCGTTTGTGTCATCCAGTTCACCAAGCATCTGTCAATCAGCTCTCCAGCTCCACCTGCTGATGCTTCAAATACCATGTTGGACTTTCCAACTTCCTGTTGGAGGAAATACAGGGCATCTACAATGAGGAACCTTGTGAAATAGGCCATTTGAAAAGAGATTTTGACTTTTCTTCATGAGAAAGAGAGCTAGTAGTGTTGGTCAGCTCCTGTCTTTAATTATCTGCACCCCAATCCTGAAGCGGAGGCTTTTGTAGGCATCCCAACTACTGTGGAGAAAGAGGAAGGGAAAGGAAACAGATGGCTAAGGCTGGTCTCATGCTCTGACTTCAGCTTGTCATTATCACCTTTTTATCTTGTAACTTTCTGTTAAAATATATAATATACCTATACAACTAATATACAAAAAGAGGGCACATGCTTTGCTGTTGCTCTTTGCTATTTAAACACAGAGTCAAGCCAGATGGCGGACCTCCTAATAAGATGAGTGATTGATGGTCACCATGCTAAGAACAATCTGCAAGGGTGGAGGTGCAGCAAGCATCGACTTGCAAGTGCTTTATCACAGAGAGCCCTCTGAGTCTCAGTTGCTGCTGCCCCATGACTGGCTCTCCCTCAGGCTGCTTTCCTAGGAAAGTAGCCTAGGAATGAATCCTCATGACAAGGGGCTTTCACCTCAGTCTACTGAACTCCTTTTTTTTGTCTCTAATCAACAAAGAAGTTGCTAGCTGGGACCATAGACATGGCCATGAGTGAGCAACAGTCTGCTCAGTGTGGTTCACATATTCCTTTGGTACCTGCCAACTTTCTTACACCCTCATCCTTAGTGAGTTTATCAGTGAAAGTCGGGCTCATGCACTGGCTGAGAGTATGATGGAGCATTTCCAATTTCTAACCCAGTTCAGATTGGTCTCATTCACTGCTGTGTGGGTCCTACTCAGTGAAAAGTGTTTAAAACATTTTCAGGTCCTAGAAGGGCTTCACAGTCTTCTCAAAATTTGTATTTTTTCCCCCCCGGAGGGTATATTCCAATTCTCTGAATACTCTGATAATGTTTTACAGATCAAATATTATTTACAATAAAAAACACTTTAGAGTGAACATAATTTTAGAATTAGTTAAACCTGGGTTATGGCTGCTTCCTTCATTCTTTCTGAAATTCAATAAATGGGGATAATACCACATGTTTTTTAGGCTGTGAGATTACAAACCTAGAGCGTGAATATTCATCCCCTTTTCCTCTGGAATATAACTCCATGAGAGCACATTTTATGTCACTAGAACTTGGCAGAGTGTTTAGCTCTCAGTGAAATTGAATGCATTGGGAGGGCATGAGCTGGGGGAAAATGAATAGATAAAGGATTTTCGTTAGCTATATTTACAAAAAAAAGTTTGCTTTCTAGCCTGTATTTTGGTACTTGTTACACCTACTTCATTTGTGCTAGCCTTACTCTGGCTTCATTCTCCAGGTTTAAATATAAAACACTTCCTCAAATGTTTCAGAACTTGGTGGTTTAATGAGTGATCTGTAAAAAGGCTTGATCCAGCCTGATTTTTTCACTTTCTCCTCCAGCCCTAATTCACTGGGGTGTTCTGAGGAGGTGGCAAGTGTGAAAAGTGGAGGGCGGGGTCCCTGACTCGTTCGTGCTGGAGTGGGGAGATTTATTTTCTTCACTTTAATATAATAAACCCCCTCAGGGTCTGAGTTAGCATCATCATTTCTCCTTAGTCTGCTCTGTGAAGGCTGCCATCCCCACATGAAGAGATTGATGCCTCCTTCACTCTAAATAATAGGGACGAAGGCATGCATCAGGGATTCTTCAAATTTTGCTGGGCTTAGAGTTTCTTCCCTAGGCTAGGAACTCAAGAGGACTGAATGTGTAAGACTCTGAGTTTGAAGCAGGGAAGCCAATAAGTGCTTGATAATTCTTTCCATGCTGGGGTAGGCTCTACACATCATGTCACGTGTCTGAAGTCCTTCCTTAGCAAGTAGAGGTGGAGGTGGGCCTAGCCCTGCTGCTATTGTTGTTGGGAGGAGGGAGCTAGAGGAGAAGCAGGGGGGTTGACCAGGAGGGCTGACGGCAGTAATAAGAGTAGCTTGTACTCCATGCCCGTGCAGGCCAGGGCTGTTGTAGGTACTATGACCGTGGCCACTCTTTGTAAATCAATCTGTAGGCATGGTTGGCACAAGTCTCAGTGAAAAGCTTCCTTGCTTTCCAGACTGCGAGGCTTCTCAGTCTGCTGCATCTTTGGCTGGGTATTCCCAAAGAACTAGGGTTACACTACTTTTTTCTAGAACCTAAGGACACGCATATTTCACTGGTTGCTTTCTCTCCCTCTTTGTCCCCTTCTTCCCCAAACTGAAAGTTCCCTGAAGGAGACACAGATATGTACCTCACAGATACCCCTTGAAAAGGACTTGCTATGCCAGCCTGGGGGTTGCTTTCAGCAGATGGCCTCCAGTTTAGTCCTGTCACAGACTGCCTGAGCTGCAGAGCCTCCTTACCTAAAACCACACCATCCTCAGGGCAGCCCACATCTAAGTAAGGCAGAGATGTAGAAGCCCAGTCATTTCAGTGCCATGGAGACAACTCTGATGGGTAGTGTGGTTTCAGAGTTGCCCACTGGTAGGACCTGGGCATCATTGGACCTGCCTTGAATTTCAACTTCTTTATTTCCAAATCTTGCTTCCTCCCTTTCCTCTCACAGGTGCAGAGCCCCAGTAAACACCTTACACCCCAACTCCATCTAAATGACAGCCTCAAAGAACCCTACCTGTGACAGGCCCTAGCCTACTTGGTAACTTGGTTTATACTCAGAACTCCAAACTTTACCCTTGATATTTGAACAGTGCATTTTAGATTTGAGAAAATGCTCTTTTTCTTCAACAAAACTTGGCTTTCAAAATTGTTGCCCATAGGTGGAAAAACAGATTGAATTTGAAAGGAGGACAAACCTTTCAAAGGAATAACTCCTTTGTCCTTTACTGTGTCTATCATTTTCTTGACGCAATGAATGCCACTGATTCCTTGGGCAGGTTTCTGGAAAATTTCTAAAGGATGTGCTGTATGCAGCCCATTTTCCTTCCAACTTAATCTCAGTGAAAGATACTGCTTGGTTGTCACCCATGATTCCTACTTCTCCCATCCTCTATCATCTCTATCAATCACCAAGTCCAAAAAACTCTTTCTCCTGAACACCTCTTGGGTCCACATTCTTCTCCATATCCATTGCTACCATTGTCTGTTCCCAAATGACTACAGGAGCCTCCTGACAAGGATGTCATCTCAACCCCCCACTCCCACTGTCCTGCCAACACCTGTGTGTCACGTAGGCAGTAGAAGATAGTACTGGCTTCCTAGGTGGCGCCGGTGGTAAAGAACCCACCTGCCAATGCAGGAGACTCAAGAGATGTGGGTTCAAACCCTGGATAGGGAAGGTCCCCTAGAGAAAGAAATGGCAACCCACTCCAGTATTCCTGCCTGGAGAATCCCATGGACAGAGGAGCCAGGCTGCTTACAGTCCATAGTGTCGAAAAGAGTTGGACACAACTGAAGTGACTTAGCACGCATGCACAGAGCTCAGAGGTGCAGCCAGATAGAGGAGAAGGAGCCAGCTGGTGAATTTCAGAAAGAGGAACTGAGGCAGGAGGAAAACCAAAGGAATGTGATATTGCCAGAGCAGAAGATGGGAAGTTTTCACTGAGGATTGGTTAGAGGTTAAGGTGAAATACACAACAGTTCATAATATTTGGCAGCACAGAGATCATGGGTGATTTACAGAGGGAAGTTTCAGTAGAGTCCAGTGGGTAGAAGTAAAGTTGGAATAAATGATGAGGAGGAAAAAAGTAGAGGGTTTTTGATTGTTTTATGTATGTGAAAGAGAAATTGAGCAACTGGAGGAGAATACTGGGTGAGGGATTTGGGGTTTTGTTTGAATGTCATGGGATATTCTACAGCATGTTTTTGCATTGATGTGGATGATCCAAAAACAATCATGAATTGCAAATGCAGAAGAGAGAAGGGAATCCCTGAGAAAGTTCCGAGGGGTCAGGATTTCAGAGCTCCAGAGGATAGGTGGACTTTTGCTGGAGAAGCTCTGCTTCCTCCCCTGAAACAAAAGGAATGGAGAAGATAAATATAGAAGATGGATATAGAGTCACAGATTAGGTGGGGAGGAGGATATATAAATTCTTTTCTGATGGTTTCTATTTTTTAATCATAAAGAACATTTTAAAAATCATGTTTAATTCATATTTGAGAAAGATCTTAGAAGAGAAACTGTAGAAGATATGAAATAATCATCTTGATATTGGAAAAGCTAATTTACGAGGGGAACATAAGAGGAGTGTTGAGTGTTTTGTTCAGGTTTTTGATCATGAACTTAAAATGAAACTGGTTGCCTCTATTTTGTGTGCATTCATTTATCCTCCAGTAATATTCTATTTTTAAAATGCAGGTGTGGGGAAACTGGACTTCATTTGATGTGTTTTATTCCAAGCAAATGCTGATGGACAAGAGAGGTATAAAGGAGGAGAGGAAAATTTCAAAGAAGTGATTATAAATTATAGATTATATGATCTAAATGAATTAGAAGGAAAATTATAAGAGGGGACTGATTGGAGGGTAATGAGAACATGGCTGATGGTTTCGGGATATTGGTGAGGTGAAAAATCATGAGCATGGACTGAAGTTGGGGATGGAGGGTGTGAGTTCTAGATCGTTGGGGAGATTAACTGGGTAGGAGGATATGTAAATTCTTAGCTGATGGGTTTCTATTTTTAATCATAAAGAACATTTAAAAAATCATGTTTAATTCATTTTATATTTGGAGATTTTCAGATTTGGAGATGGCGCTGATTGCAGTAATAACCAGTTAGTGTGTTAAGACTAGAAAAGCAACTGGAGATGAGAAGTTCAAGGAACTGAAAGTCCAGTTTGGGTGTCTTCTCATCTTGCACACATCTTGGCGTTTTGTAGCTGTTGGTCTATGTTTCCAACAATGTGTTATTTAAGACAGGATCACATTTGTCTTGTCACTGCCTCCTCCCTAATGCCCACAATGGTACCTGACCCATAAAATACTCAATAAAAATTTACAGAATGAAAAAATAAGTCTATTCTTTTAAAAATCCTGAAAGTTATTCCTGAATTGAGAGCTGCATCCTGGGACACCACTGTCTTCACTCCTCGTGGACCCCTTCTTGTGGGCAGCCTTGTGGGTAATAACATGTATTGCTGCTGTGGATGCTGTGAGAAGCACTCCTTGTGATTCTCTATGGTATTTAGTGTAGGGGGTTGCTGAGGAAGTAATTCACTCCCTTACACAATATTCCTTCCATTAGGACCCACAAGGGAAACTTTTCTAGGATTTCATTGCTAGGAAGACCTGTGACTCTCCTGAGTAAACCAACAATTTGTGAGTCTCATAAGTAAGTGTGTTTTCCTCTTTGTGCAGATTTGTGGCTGAGGCTGAGGCTCAACTTTAGCAATTATGCATAAAAATATGATATCCATTTCTTAAGAATTATTTTATCCTTTGCTTTATCTGATTATCTTTTCCTGATTTCCTCATCTTGGTGATTTCTTGTCATGTTTCTTTTTCTATTCTAGAATCTTTCTTGAATATTTAATATTAAAATGTGTCTCCCCAAGGTTCAGCTGGGTGAAATTTTCTCTTAACCACTTCAGTTGGTGCAAATTCCTGGTGATCCTGGGGAAAGCAAGCCTGTTATAACCCTTAATAGTGAAGAGTAAGATTAGGTCCATTTATAAATAGTACATGTTTCTGAGGATTTATTGAGTTAATTTGTGTTGAGAATTTCTATAATATATAATATTCAAAACGTCATCTATCTTAGACAATACCAGGTACAAAATTGTTTATAAAAAGTAGCATATTTCTGAAGATTTATCAATTAAATCAAAGTTCCTATCTGAGCCTTTACTAATTTAATTAAGGCACTTTATGAAATTTTGAAATATATTTGCTTAATCAAATAATTTCAGAAATGTAAGATGAGCTAAATCATGTCTAAAGACTCTGGGAGCCTCATAAAAAATGCAAATATGGTAGTAAAGTGGAGATCAAGATGATGAATACAGACAGAGACCTCCGAGGGATGATAAGAATGAATGGGAATGAGAAGATGAGTGAAACTCTACAGGACTAACCACACAAGAACACAGAATGTAGAGATCTACATGCTAAAAAGAAAATGAAAGGGAAAAAAAGAGGAAGCATGTTATAGCTATGAGCTTTGCAGTACACCACAGTGGACAGTCATTCAATATATTAAGCACACTAAATACTGTCATTGTGCAAAACTGTATTCCAGAACACTCGGTGCCTATGGTAATTTTATAAGAGCTGCTTTCCTCAGATGGAGGTGCGAAGTTGGCAGGGCAGAAGATGAGCATAACTCAGCATGAGCACTCTCACAGTGGGGCAGAAACCAGACCACTGCATGTATTGACTGAGGAAAACTGAATGCTTCTCTTAAGTTTGATCCCTAGTCTCAGTAAGTGTTGTGCATAAGAAGAATGAGATTGTTATATATGTTTGCTGTGAAACACATGAATAAGCAAATCAAATGCATTAAAAATTTATTAACAATTGTAAAAATATTCCAGAACAATGTAAGTTATGTTGGTACAGCTAGTTTTACATATTTTTGTAAACTACCTAAAATCCTTTTATGGGATAAGCTGAGTTATTCATTAAAGAACATAAAATAGGACTATACAAAGTCATATTTCTACTGTTGAATTTTTAAAATGACTCTAGGGATGGAATGTGTATTATTAGAATTATTCGAACTACTAGTTACCACACATGATGTGCATTGCAGTTGTTGTTTAAGTCACTAAGTCATGTCTGACTCTTGCGACCCCAAGGACTGTAGCCCACCAGGGTCCTCTGTCCATGGATTTCCCAGGCAAGAATACTGGAGTGAGTTGCAGTTTCCTTCTTCAAGGCATCTTCTTGACCACCTCTGGAGTTCCAGCTCCCCGCATCAGGCTTTGCTGTCCCCTGAGCCTCAGTGGCCCCCTGCTCTGACCATGTGGCCATTTGGCGAGGCTACAGTTTCATAGTGAAAAGAGAAACACATATTTGCTTAAAGTCAATTTGAAAAACAGCAAGGTATCTGTTTTGCTGTGTGAAAATCAGCTGAAGGGGAGTGTCTTAAGAACTGTGTGAGCACTTCTAAAGTACTACCTGGAGAATGTGCACCAGCAGAACGTTCACACGGCTTGAGGGAAATTCACACTGGCCTGAGTCCTGCAAGATAAAGTCGATAGTAGAAACATGTTTCTGTTTCCCTGTTTAGCCTGCTCTCATTTGTTTTCTCTGTCCTGCTATGGTAGCTTCTGGAACAATGTACAAAAACGCTATCCCTCTTACACTCACCAGGCCACTTTACTCAACTAGAATTGCTACAATCTTCCCTCTCTGCCTGGAGCCCTCTCTGTGGATGGCAGGTAGTCCCTGGCTTGTCCCATGGTGTTGTGTATGTGGGCTGGGTTTAATCCCCCTCTTTCTCAATCCAGGAATGAGAACTAGTAGTAGGTGCTTGTTCTTAAGAAGGAGGGAAGAGCAACCTATTGAGAGGAGACTGGGTCTGGGATGAATCCCAGAAGAAACCCTGGCACCTTGATGTACAAAGTAGTAGTCTTCTACTTGATACAGACTTGAGCAGATCGCTGAATTTTTTGGAGGTGTCAGAGACAGATTTAGAAGAACTGTAACCTGTGAGCTCATTTGCAGCTCACTATCAAGTGTTTTTAAAAAGCACCTCTAGGGGCCGTGCCTAGTGGTCCAGTAGTTAAGGCTTCACCTTCCCGTGTAGGGGGTGCAGGTTTGATCACTTGTCTGGGAGTTAATATCCCACATGCCTTGCGGCCAAAAATCCAAAACACAAAACAGAAGCCATACTGTAACAAATTCAATAAAAGACTTTGAAAAGTAGTCCATATTAAAAAACAACAACAATAACTTTTTTAAAAAAAAAAGCACCTTTAATATGCACATCACAGTTCTTTTTTTAATAAAAAATATTAATTTAATTTTAATTTGATAGTATGACATTTCACATCACAGTTCTTAACCCAAGAAATACAGAGAGGACATGGTCTCATGGGAGAGACAGACATGAAGAAGATCATTGCTCTCAGGGTTATAAGTGGTGTAAAGCAGGCAAAACAGAGTGATGTTGAAATACAAACAGTAACTTTTGGGGGATTCCAAAAAAGCTTCAAAGAGATGGTGTTATTGGGGGTGGGCCTTGCAGGACGAGAAAAATTTGCCATGGGAGAAAGAAAAGAAGGGTAATATTCCATGGTAGAGGAAAGACACGAAATCTGGAAGTAGCCTGGCTTCCTCAGGAAACAGCATACAGCCAGGAGGGAGCTGCTCCTGCAGGGGACTGGTGGAGCAATGGCTGGAGAGGAAACCAGGGCACACGAGGTGCCTTTGGTTCCCAGCCAGGGGCCTGGGGCCTTTTTTCCCTCCCTTTGTGGAATGGAATCATAGATTTTGGAACAAGAGGGATCTTAGAAAACATCGGGCTGATAAAGAATCCAAGAGCCACATGATGAATTGATTAAACTACATATTTAAAAATAGAGCATAATTTAAGAGTTACTACCAAATGAGAATCTCCTGAAGATTTCTGTCTTGCTTGAACACACACACACACACACGCATATATATATATATATATTACTTATCAACATAACCATTTTGTTTCTTAGATGTGCTTGTCTGCAAATGATGGACAGTGTGTCATTAGGGCTTCGGGTTCTTATAGACCCAAGAAGTTGGGTCTGTCAGTGTGTTTACTGTGCAGAATTAAGATTAATGCTTTGGACACTCACTCACACCATGCAGGGGGAGTATACATTGGAACAGTTCTTCTGAAGGGCAGTTTGGCAATGTACATCAAAACAGCATTTGAAATCTGAACAGTATTGACCTCAAATCCCCTTTTAAAGAATTTGTTCAAAAGGACTGGCTAGAAATGCGTCTAGAGTATATGCATTCATAAATGAATTATATTATAAATATAATTATTATTATATAATATAATAATATATTATTATATTATATTAATTTGAAAATTTGAAATATGAACATTTCATATGAAAGTATATTCCTAAATGAAAAAACAGGTTACAAAATAACATGTATAATGATCCTAATTCTGTAAGAATTAGATATTTTTTACAAGATTAGGTTTATTTCCTTTTACAAAAATTAGTCTATTTATGTGTACATATGAAAAAATCTGGAAAAATTTATAGCAAGATGTTAATAGCAGTTATTACTGGGTGGTAGGATAGTAGGCAATTTTTAATTTCTACTGTTG
This sequence comes from Antilocapra americana, assembly GCA_007570785.1. Classification (NCBI taxonomy): domain Eukaryota; kingdom Metazoa; phylum Chordata; class Mammalia; order Artiodactyla; family Antilocapridae; genus Antilocapra; species Antilocapra americana. The sequence goes on along the minus strand of ML664175.1, from coordinate 1,938,073 downwards.
ACTTATCCATATAATTTCTAGAATTTTGGTTTATTAATAAACAAGCATTACTTGGTTACTTGTGTAATGAAAAGTTATACATCATTTCCCCATGTGAGTGCAGACTGATTATTTGCCTGTTTGTTGTTGTTGTTTAGTTGCTAAGCCATGTCTAACTCTTTTGCAATCCATGGATTGTGGCCTGCCAGGCTTCTCTGTCCATGGGATTTTCTAGGCAAGAATATTGGAGTGGGTTGCCATTTCCTTCTCTAATTTACCTGTTTACCACACCTATTTAAGATATTTTGATTGTTTCTTCTGCAACTGTTTGCCAAATAATTAGGGAAAATGAAAAAGTTTGGGGATAATATATAATGGCTAGAAAACTTCTGTATTTTGTAGGTTGTGTCTTTGATGGGAAAGATAAGCTAGGTTTATCACTACTCCATTTTGGAAAGCACAAATCTTTAGGTTAAGCATGGCTGGCTGATTTCCAGAATTTCCATTTCCTTAGTGACTGAAAGGCATAATAAATTGTATAAAAGCATCTGCTAGTTTTCAGATCATCTATGCTGTGCAAATATCTCACCAGACACCAGGATCCCCTTTCAAAAACTCTGATTTTTCATATTCTGCACATAGAGATGGAACTAATCTGGGGTTGAGCCAGTCCTCTTAGGGGGTGTTTCATACTTGGTTTTGTCCACTTAATTTGGCCTCTGATGTTCAAGTGGGCATCACCCACATCTAGAGTCTGCTTCTAATACTTTTAGAAAGGATTCTGTACCTTGGGTTTTACGAAGATGTTTAATGTATTGTGGAGAATGAACTAAAACACCATTCATTGTTCTTACAGATAGACTCCAAGCTGTAAAGGAAAGATACACAGCAGGTTTGGCCCTTTTCTTCTCTCCTTCCTCTCTAAGGAACTTGGAGATAACTTTTTACTAGACTAGTTCTGGTCTACACTTGTTTATTTTCTGCCTGTTTCATGTTGCTCTTATCTGAAAAGTTCCCATCTGCCCTGAGGTATCTACATCTTGCTCTTGTCTTTATTACAGAGTCTTTATTTATGGCAGTAAATGAGGGACTGACCTATCAACTGGTGTGAGTTTTTCATTTTTTTCTCCTTCCCTGTTTCAGGTGGGAAGCAAGGTTGTTCTTATTTCTTTACCTTGGAAACTTCTGCAGAGCAGAGAGAAGAAACTGTCAGAGGGCAAGAGCCCTTCCAACGTGTTGGAAGATCTCTAGCTTTTCACAGTGATGGCGTTGGGTGTTCTGGAGAAGACAGATGCAGAGGGAGCATCTGTAGGCACAGGTGGAGCAGGGAAATCCAGATATTAAGATGATCTGGAGAACGGCCAGTCTGGAGAGTAGTTGGGACCCGTGCCCTGCTCCTAGCAGAGCTCTAGGAGGGCAAGCCTTCTGAGGTACCATAGGAGATTTCCATCACCAGGGGATCTTCCCAACCCAGGGATCAAATCTGTGTCTCTGTGTCTCCTGTGTTGGCAGGAGGATTCTTTACCTCTGTGGCACCTGGGAAGGCACTATGGGGAAAGTGGCTGGAATGAAGTCTGAGAGACACTGCATCTCCAGCCCTGAATGGCATGCACTTTGAGGTACACTTGAGCTGATGAGAACATGCTGTTTCTGGCTCTGGTGTCACTGGCTCTGAGACCATCAGATGTACTTTTTAAAAAGACCTTGGTTTTCCTTCGCTATCCCTCCAACATGTTGCCTATGGTTCATAGAGATTTCTGAGGTTTTTTTGGCTCCAAGTAGAGATGGACCAGACAGCTGCATTCCCTTTGTGAGGATTCATAATTTGGGGGCCAGAAGCTGAATATTTAAGGGCTGTGGTTAGTAATAAGGTTTGCACCCCTTTGTGTGAAAAAGTCACTTCCAGGTTGGAGCTAAGAATAGATAACCCATTTTCGTAACTGCACGACATTTCCTACTTGACGTTATTGAGCATTAGCCCTCCCTTCTGCAGCAGCTCCAGCTGTAATCGTTTCTCTATGCTTAGGAGCAGGTAATCCATTTTTAGTTGCACTATTAAAAACTATGCCATTGATTATTTCTTGGTTTGTGTCATGGTTTCGGAGGCTGTGATGATATAAAGTCACTGTAAGTTTGGATCTCTAATCATTGCTGCTCATGCATCAAATGGGGCTGTCGATGCAGACTGGAGCAATAAGGATGACGCAATATGAAAATGAACATGGATGACAAGCTGCGGGTGAGAAGCAGAGGCAGGAGCACTGACCTCAGGTCTCTGAGAGCTCAGGGGGACAGTTAGAGTACAGTCACCAGGACCTAAAATAAGGCAGGAATTAATAAGGGCCAGAATCAAGTTACAAGGCATTATGCACACTTAAAAGAAGGGAGCGTTCATGTCTGGATGGAGTATTTGTAGTCTTGAATGATGTATAGGATCTGTGTATGCAGAAGGGAAAGAGTAACTCGTATGTCTATTTTTTTGGTGAAGTATTGCAACTAAAGCCTGTGGATCTGGTTCTGAAGGTAAGTTAGAGGCTACACAGTCCATCATACACCATGCTTTCCTACCATATCTGAAGCCTGAGTTTGGAGTGGATTGGAAGAAGGTAAAATCATGTTTCATTTCCTTTTAGGAGAGTTTAACTCAACTTTCTCTTTTTGAAAAAATTTTGATTGGAGGATAATTGTTTTACAATGTTGTATTGGCTTCTGCCATACCACAATGTGAATCAGCTCCAAGTATACATATATCACCCACCTGCTGAGGCTCCCTCTCACCCCACCCGCCATTGCACCCCTCTGGGTCATCACAGAGCATCAGGCTGAGCTCCCTATGCTATAGAGCAACTTCCCACTAGCTGTCTATTTTACACACGGTAATGTATGTATTTCAATGCTACTCTCTCAATTTCTCCCACCCTCTCCTCCTACTGAGTCCACAAGTCTGTTCTCTATGTCTGTATTTCTATTCCTGTCCTGCAAATCAGTTCATTAGGACCATTTTTCTAGATTCCACTTATCTCTTTGTCATTCCTTTTAATTGAAGATTTCACTGGGCCAATGATGTAAGTCCAGGCATTGTCCAGAGATGAGGAATGGCTGGGGGTGAGGGCGGGTTTTGTGGCCACCCTTATCTTCCACTGGTGCTTGACATTCTGCCTGTGCTTAGGAGCAGTTATTAGAGCAGAGTAGAGGAAGGGATATAAAAGAGTTCATGCTACCACGTTGCTCAGTTATAAATTTCTGGTCACCAAACATGGGAAACATCCAAGGCAGAATGATCCTGTGAAATGTGGGGAACAGTGATCAACAGAAATGCACTCTCCATGCACAGATCGGATCATCAATAAGGCCATGGTGAAAAGGAAAGCACCTGGATAGGAAAGTCTGCAGACATGATAGTACCAAGTCTGATTGTTGTAACTATAATCACAATATAATTATAAGAGCTAATATTTACTGAGTACTTGCTGCCAAGTTGCTGACATGCATTATCTTACTTACTCCACATAACTATCCCATAAGAGAGACACAACTATTCTCTTTTATAGATGAAGAAACTCAGGCAGAACAGTTAATGACAGTTGGCCAAGGTGATTAGCTAGGAGTTAGTGGAGCATTTCAGTCTGGCTCTTGAGCCTCAAGATGTAATTCTTAGCCAGACTGACTGTCTGGTTTCAAGAGAGCAGAAGGGAGTGTGTATAGAGAATTTCTGCTGGTGCTCCCAGTGTCCTGGGGGCTAATGGAGGCATTGTTGGGTTTACTTGCATCATCAGGGATAATTTAATGGGCTTCCCTGGCGGCTCAGATGGTAAAGAATCTGCCTGCAATGCAGGAGACCTGGGTTTGATCCCTGGGTAGGGAAGATTCCCCTGGAGAAGGGAATGGCTACCCACTCCAGTATTCTTGCCTGGAGAATTCCATGGGCAGAGGAGCCTGGCAGGCTACAGTCCATGGAGTCACAAAGAGTTGGGCACGACTGAGCAACAAACACACTTTCATTAAAACAAGACAATGCTGTGCTCACAGAATTCATGTTTTACATTTCCTCAGATGTTTTCTCTTTTATCCTCTGCCATCAATAGAGTTGTGACTAGATGGTGGCATTTTTGAGAAGTGTCAATAATGAATTAAAATAGCTTTTTGATGGAAAAAACTATTGATAACCTATAAAAGAGTAACCCTTTTAACAATTCATTTGCAGTTGATTGAAGAGAACAAATGAAACAAATTTGTAGCATGTCGGATTTTGCTGGTTTAGTTTCTGAAAAATAAATAAGCCAATAAACTCTTCTACTGAAGATTGCTGGCTGTGTATGTTGAGTTACAGGACTGTAATATTTATTCACCAATCAGGAAACATGAGTTTGCATTCATAAATATGCCTTTGCTTCTCAGACACACATTTGAATAATTGTTTGGCTTCCTGTAGGAGAAGTGATGTTGAACCTATCTCTTATGTTCAATTGCTGTTTACAAGTTCACAGCCAATTCTAGACTCTACCTCCAAGACTAGAAAAGAAGAAACATTTCTAAGAAAACCTTCAAGTTTTCATTTCCAACAAAGCTGTGGCACAAACACTGGAATTAATTGGATGTTTAATATTATGCCTTCCTAGAGTTGGCACACACTATTTTCTAGGACCCTAGTGCAGTGGGTCTGTTAAGAGCACATAGAACTTTAAAAAAAATATTTTGGCAAAAAGGTAATGCATGCACGCAGAACAAAATGCAAAAGGTGTTTATCATGTAATTTGAAAACTAAGGGTGTCCCCAACCCCATTCCATGGCCATAAAATTACTGATTTCCTTTCTTGTATCACATAATATCTTGACTCAGACAATTTAATATGACAATAGTTTGATTTGATTGACTGAAAAATAATTAAACTTCTATCTTTAAAGAAATTACTAAACAATAGTCATGTACAATGTATCATGGCACTCCTCACTTCTTCCCTTATAACCATTTCTTTCTTTATCACAATTCTGTTGCTCACCCCATTAAGGGTGATACAAGGAAGAAGAGAACATAAGAGAGATTGGATTGTGGGGCCCAGGTAAGGGCAAGGATGGAGGGTTATCAAGTCTAGATCAGATGAGAGATGGAGTGAGCACTCAGACTGTGTGTTGTGTAATTAATTTTTTAAATCCAACTTTTAAAACTTTAATTTGCTGGTTCATAATGTTGTGTTTTATGTTAAGTAAAGCTTTAGTGACAGCCTTTAGTTGAGCTTGGAACCTGATTAGGACATTTGGTTGTTTAGGTCACATAACAGGCATTTGTGATGAAGCCCCGATGGTGAGTAGGCATGGAAGGTGATATATGCATCCAAACCTCTACTGCCAGTGGGCTTGGGCTGCACCCTCACTTTAAGCAGAGTGAATGTAGGGGATGTGGGAGTGGGGAGAGAGGAGGCTGGTGTCAGATATATTCTTGGAATTCTTCGGAGCTCTTCCATGCCCAAAGGCTATGAATACTTTTTGCAAAACTTGCTCTTATCCTCCCCACCAAAACCAAAACCAAAACCAAAATAATAGTTTACTATGGCTTCTAGTTCTGATTCATTGCAATGTAGTGCACTGGAGATTTGGAATTCTCCAGGCAAGCACACTGAAGTGGGTTGTTATTCCTTTCTCCAGGGGATCTTCCCAACCCAGGGATTGAACCCACATCTTCCCCACATTGCAGGCAGATTCTTTATTGTCTGAGCCAGCAGGGAAACCCAGTGGATATATAGTTGCATTTGCCAGCAGGACCAGAGGAAGGTGGAAGTAAAGGTAGGGGACTAACATGAGCCAAGGCATGGAAGAGTGACACCCTCTGTGTTTGAGAGATGGGCAGTGGAGTGTGTGGTAGAGTGTGGTAAGGAGCACAGAGTGACCCACTTCTCTAGAGGAAGCTTGGTCTGCACTGGGCACAGCATTGTATGGCCTTGGGCCATTTGAATCCACAGATCATAAGTTGAGAATGACCTCCTTGGTTGCAATGTGGAGGGTGAAGTGGAGAGGGGGATCAAAACTATTAGTTTCTACCATGCATACTAACAGTCCTAAATGCTACTGCACCAAGAATGCAGAAATATGTTTAAAACAAGTTGTCCATCATCTTTCAGCAGAGACAAGAGAAATTTGAATGCTAATTGCCTTCTTATATGTCAGGCTTCTTGAAAAGTGAATTCAAGAAGTCATCTGGCTCACTCTTTGAACACTAGCTGGTTGTAATGCCATCTGTTTGGGGATTGGAACCCAGATACTTTGGGCTTCTCCATCTTGTCTCAACTGTTTATGTTTTTTAGATTACTGAGTTAAGAATTTAGTTAACCTCTGTGACAGGGCAGGTCAAGACTGTCAGTTTACAGGTAGGTGCACCATGTCCCAAGTAGGCTGGAAACATGCTTGTACAATAACGTTGGCACAGCAGAAATGACAAGTGCCAAGGTGAGATTTCTAATGTTGGAGCTAACTCACTTCTTCAGAGGGCTTCCCTGATGGCTTAGCAGTCAAGAATCTACCTGCAATGCAAGAGATGTGGGCTCAATCCCTGGATCAGGAAGATCCCCTGGAGGAGGGAATAGCAACCCACTCCAGTATTCTTGCCTGGAGAATCCCATGGACAGAGGACCCTACATCCCATAGGGTCACAAAGAGTTGGACGCTATTGAAGTGACTGAGCCCTTCAGAGCCGTGCTTGTGTGACCAGCCCCACCCAGCAGGACATGTGAGGACAGTGGGCCATGTACCTGGCAGACTGGTACCTTTATGGTGAGTTCAGGTGGGTGAGAGTGATAAGGACAAGTGCTACGAGAACATGCTGTAGAAGAATTTCAAGCCGTGCAACACAAATAAAACATGATGGAAATGACAGATGCTCAGTCATGTCTGACTCTTTGTGACTCCATGGAATTCTCCAGGCCAGAATACTGGAACGAGGAGCCTTTCCCTTCTCCAGGGGATCTTCCCAACTGAGGGATTGAACCCAGGTCTCCTGAATTACAGGTGGATTCTTTATCAGCTGAGCTATGATGAGTGAGAAGCTATAAGCGCAGAGCAAGCTGGCTCACAGCACTCAGTATGGCCCATTGAGCTGACCAGGGACATCTACTGACGCCCTACTGTGTGCTTGGTACACAAGACCGAGACGGGGAGAGAAAGATGTGCTTTTTGCCTGCAAGCATCTCTCCATCTTAGCGGGACTAAGTGGTGGATACATGAGATGATTTCTCGCTCAGAGCCTCTGGAAGGAATGAGTCCTGTCAACACTTTGGATTTGGAATTAGAGCCTCCTGAATTGTGAGAAAGTAAATTTATGTTGTTTTAAGCCACCTGTGTGCATGCTCAGTCACTTCAGTCATGTTTGACTCTTTGTGACCCTATGAACTGTAGCCCACCAGGCTGTTCTGTCTAAGGGATTCTTCAGGCAAGAATACTGGAGTGGGTTGCCATCTCCTACTCCAGGGGATCCTCTCAATCCAGGGACTGAACCTGCGTCTCCTGTGTCTCCTGCATTGGCAGGAGGATTCTTTACCACTGAGCCACCTGGGAAGCCCTTTAAGCCATCACCTTTATGGCAATTTGTTACAGTAGGAAACTAATACCTAGATAAACTTGTTTGGTGGCACAGCCTCATTTTCCAGTAGAAATCTGGGTCTGACGTCTCAATGAAAATAGGTTGGAAAGTTCACGATGCCAGGCACATGGCAGCTTTGCTTTGCATACCTGGGCTCTGAGGAGGACTAGGGAAGGGGAAAAAAGGCTACCATATGAGGTTTCCAAGAGGACCCCATACAGAATTCAATAGCATATAGCACTTTGAAAATAAATACAACATGCAGGGCAATAAGTGTTAATGTCATTATATGAAGATCCACCATCAAACAATCAATAAAAAGATACATACCTTTTAGGAAAGTGACAAAAGCTGAGAAGCAATCACTATACAAAGGAAAAATGGCAAATGATGAATAGATCATCACCTGAATTGACCTGGGCTCATTGAGCATCCTGCCTCTTATTAAACTGGTACTTGAGATTTGCTCTTTCAAATGTGTCCTAATGATGCATGTTTAGCACCTGGCTTGTGAGGACCGTAGAGAGGAGGGACTTATTTCAGCCCAGATGAAGAAAAGGTGGGTGCTGCACAGCTTGCTGCATCAACAGGAGTGAGGCTGAAACACAGAAATGATCATGACCTGGAACAAAGGGTGTTGTGGAATAGGCAAGCATCATCAATTGAAGAATCAACACACAGAATTTGTTGAAGGCCTATTTGACTCCAGAAGGGAGCATGAAAACACCAAGCCCTGCTCTCACTCCCCTCCCCTCTACTCCTCACCGCCACACTGCATAGAGGAGAAAAGCCTGAGTGATAAGAACAACAACGCAAGGAGGAATGAATTGTTCGGCCTAGATTCTATGAGTGGTTTTCAGTTCTGGCTGCACATTAGAATCCTTGGAGAGCTTTTAAAAAATACAGATGCCTACTGGAATGTTCATAGCAGCACTGCTTATAAGAGCTCCAAACTGGAGACTATCCAAATGCACATGAACAGTAGTATGGATAAATAATTATGGATCATTCACATAATGGAGTGCCACTTAGCAACGAGAAGGAAAGATTGGCTACATACAACAACATGGATAAATCTCTTCAGTATAATGTCGAGTGAAAGAAACCAGATAAACAAGTGTCACGCTTAAAGGTACCATCACAACGGAAGATGCTAACAATAGAAAAAAGTCATTGTGGGGTACCCTGGATCTCTGTATTATCCACACTTCTTTTTTTGTTGCAAATCTGGACTGCTCCAAAATTCAGAAGTTTATTTAAATATGAGTCATACTCTATGATTCCATTAATGTCAAAGACAGGTAAAATTCATCCTAAGCTATTAGAATTCAGGAAGATGCTTACCCTGGAAGGCATAAGTCTGCGAAGGGTCCTGGGGTGGTATCTTTCTAAAAAACATTATTTATTTTTGGCTATGCTGGGTCTTCGTTGCTGTGCATAGGCTTTCTCTATCTGCAGTAAGCAGGGGTTACTCTCTAGCTGCAGTGTGTGGCCTTCTCATTATGGTGATTTCCCTTATTGGGGGGCACAGGCTCTATGGGCTCACAGCTTCAGTAGCTGTAGAGCACAGGCTTAGCTGCTCTTTTACCCGTGGGATCTTCCTGGGTCAGGGATCAAAACCTGTGTCCCCTGTATTGTCAGGCAGATTTCCAACCACTGGACCATCAGAGAAGTCCTGTTTTGTGACGTGATCTGTGTGTTGGTTCCATGGGCATGTTCCACTACAAAAACGTATTGAGCAATTTTTGAATGTAATATTTTATTTTGAGAAAACATGAAAAGCTACGCTAATGTCTAATCCCACCTAGACCAACTAAATCAGATTTCTTAGAGGCGGGCCTGGGCATTAGGATTTTTAAAAACCTCCCTAGATTATTTTAATGTGCCTCCAGGATGGAGAACCACTGTTATTTGTCCTGTGGGCAGTGAGAGGAACCAGAAACCAGTTTAGGCTGGAGTCATGGGTACAAACTTCCCAGAGAAGCAGAACATGTGTGAATCCTGAAAGGCTGGGAGAGATTGGTTGAGGCCAGTGGGGTTCCACTATAAAGGAGCATTTCTAGCCAAGGAAACATTCAATTTCCAATTCTCATTTTTCAGCTGGTGTTGGCTACACTTTTGCTTAGAAACTTGATTTCGCATCTTAAATGCTCTTGTCATTTGTTGACCCCTTCATTTCAAGAGATGTGAACGGGGTATCATCAGGCTTCATGCAAATGGAATTAAAAAGCAATTAGTTTTGTGTACCTTACACGCTATATTTTATCTAATTTGTAGTCTCTCATATTACTGCTCAAGCCTCGGTAAGCCCTGAAAAAAGCATGCTTATAATAAATGACTAGAAAGACAAGCTTTGGCGTTTAGGTTGGATCACAGATGCACTCCCTATAGTGTCAGTAATCAACTGCTAAGACATAATACATTTAAGTGTGCCAAACTGGGGAAGGGAGACTTCTTTGGGGAAAGGATTGATGGATTCCTGGCTTGTGCAGAAACTTAGGTCTGAGTGTATCACTGCCGCTGTGATTATTACTCTAGACCATCCAGCGGGCTCTCTGGTAAGTTTCTTAATTCTAAGGGAGACCGGAGCAGTATGGAATATTCATTAAGAGTATTTGTTACCTTACAGTGCTGTTTTATTCTGATAGCCATTACTTCCTTGGGCTCATTCTAGGTAATGAACGATGAGAACAGCTGACCTTTCTTGAATGCTCACATCATGCCAGGCACTTTGCCAAGCCCCTTCCATGAATTATTTCATTTAATCCTTCTTTCAATCTTAAGAATCCCCCCTTGACAGATGAGAAGTCTAACATCCAGGATTAACAATTTACCCAAGGTCCCACCCCACGTCAGAAGCAAAGCCACTTCTGTCAAAGCAATTGACATTCAGACTCTGCTTTTAACCATGGTGTGGAACTGCTTACAAGGGTCTGGAAAGTTCAGGTGAGGGGACCTTGTCACCAGGTGTACCCAAAGCCCGTGCCTCCCCTCCTCCCCACCTTGCCTTAAGTCTCACGATTTGTCACCTCTTTCTGCCTTCTCCCTCTGACCTTCTTTGTCCCCTCTCCTGGTACTTCGCATTTATTCTGGAGAGCTCCTCGTCTCATCTCCAGAAGAGTGGATGATAAATCTAACATTAGCGATTTGCTGAGTAATTTCTCTCAAGAGGGACAGCACATGAGGAGAAACTCCACCAGGAAGACAGTGCCTGCCACCCGTGAGTCACGAATGTGACAGAAGCTGGCCCGGGGACAGCAAACGCTGGCCTGCTGACCACATCCTGTTTTGGTAAATAAAGTTTCAGGAGAACACAGCTGTGCCCCTTCGTAAATTTATCACCTGTGGCTGCTGTGGCACCACAGTGGCAAGGTTAGAAGCTCCTGACAGAGGGCGTGGACCACAGAGCCGAAAGTATTTGCTCTCTGAGCCTTTTGGAGAAACTGCCCAGCCCAGTGGCACTACAGGAAGGCTCTACTGCAGAGCGCGGGGCACAGGGCTCCATAATGGCTATTGCCCCTTCCGCGGGTTTCTGGCGGCTTCCTGAGGTGGATTCCGGGCAGGGGGAGCATTCTGAAGTCACACCACATGGGTCACTGCTGCCCCTGCCCATTCATGGCACGCAGCAGAGGCCACAATCCTTGCTGAATGTTCATCCGTACTTTGACAAGTGAAACTGTGCCAAGTGTCCTCACAGAAACAAAACGATGTATTATTCATTCTGCAGAGTATTTCCAGGAAATCCCCAGCTGGGGTGGAAGCAGCCTGGGACTGGGAGCCACATCTTGGTGCCAGGACCAGCGAGCAGGACTACAGCGATGGTTGCTTCAGTGTGGCAGATACAGAACAATTGTGCGTCCTGACAGCTGTTGCCTTACCGGATAAAAGAAGACACGTGTTTTTTTTTTTTTTTTTCAGAATGTGTTTAAAATCTCAAAAACTGAAATTAGTCATGAAACACTTCAAGTTAACTGCCTGTCTGCTTCATTATGATATTTTTGGTTAAGGACCACTTTCCATCATGTGATCCTTGTTTTCCACTGGTTAGTGGCAGGGGTGGCCCAGGATTGCTGAGGAAGTGGAAGTGGCTTGGTCATGTCCACCTCTTTGCGACCCCATGGACTGTAGCTCCACTCTTCATGTGATTCTCCAGGCAAGAATACTAGAGTGGGTAGCCACTCCCTTCTTGAGGTGATCTTCTTGACCCAGGGATCGAACCCACGTCTCTTACATAGCGGCAGGTCCTTTACCATCAGAGCCACCAGGAAGGGTTTCTGTAGAGAATAGCAAATGGTTAGGCTGCACTGACACTGCTTCTGGGTCCAGTCTAGGAAGCCTCACATGCAACCTCCCAGTCTATTCATGAATTCTACTTTCTTTGATTTGGGGAGCTGGAAGCCTTGCATTTGTGGACCATTTTATCAGGGAGCTGTATTTCCCATTCTAGGGATACCCACATACCAAGATCTAATACTTTCTCCTGGATGACTTGGAGGGTCTTATCTTCTTAATAGGTAATAGATATTCCTCATTGTACCTCTCGGCACTCAGTAAAATCTAGTCTTTGTGAGGTTGGTAGAGTGATGAAGACTGGAATTAATATGAAATTAACCCTGCTGTATTAGCCTGGCTTCCCCCAAAGCCCAGGTTTACTGGGAGAACATAATGCCTGGAGCAGGACTGAGGGCAGAGGGCGGTGAGACAGGGAGGAGGAGGGGTGAGGTGAGCATGGGCTGTGGAACCAGCCTTCTGGAAGTTGCTTCACCTCCTGAGGCCATTTTCCTGGAAGAGATACAAGATGCCTCTCAGTTCAGTTGACCCTGACAGAGGGGAGAAGGGGAGAATTTATCTCACAGCTTCTGTCTTCCCCACCAGGACCTGGCTACAAAGTTTACTCCATGGGTTCTTAGTGCTTGCTGGCTGCATGCATGGGCCCTGAGTGGGGCCCTGAGAATACCCAGGGCTCCTGTTGCTATCTGGTTGGGCCCTGCCATGCCCTCAGTGCTCCTGACTTCCCTCCACAACCTGGCTTTCTAGGGGAGCACACTTACAGCTCTCCCCAGAGAGTTAACATCCCAGAGAGTGGAGAACTGAGAGTCCATGGCTAAATAAGCCAGTGTCTAGCCTTGTGTGAACCGATGATGAAGCCTGTGCTGTCCGTTATTCCAGAGGCTTCCAGCGGTCAAACCTCAGTTACCACCTCAATCACCTGCTCATTGTCAGACCATTTATGGGCTTTCTTCTCACCCCATCTCACTCCCCTACTCCCCTCTCAGTGTTCCAAACTTTATTTCAAAGTCCGCTTCTGGGAGAACACAACCAAAGACCACAGAGAAGCTGTGGAGGAGGTGAGAGGCCCGGGGAACAAGCTGCAGCACATGCCGCCCTACTGTGCCTGCATGCCGCAGTGATAGTGGAGACAAGGGTCGGGGGAGGCCTAGAGGTGAGGTGAGGCGACAGGCGTCTGATGGGCGGACGCCCCACCTGCCGAGGAGGGTTACAGTTCATTGACTTGAAGCAGGCCCTGGGTAAGTATTTACTGTGTGCAGAGAGAGTGCTGAGCACTCCCTGGGGATCGATGCATTTAAGGTTCACCATTGGGAAGCAGCCACTATTATCATTGCCCACATTTTATGAATGAGAAAATGGAAGCTCAGGAGGATGAAGTAACCTGCCATCATCCTTCACCATTACTATTAATATTTAAAAGTTTACGATGACCTAGTTTAATTTTAGGGACAGAGCTATTCAGGCATCCTGTTCCACTGATCTCTTACCAGACTCAGTTCCTTAGTCGAATGTGTGAGTGTATTTGACTGTGTGTATGCATTGGGTAGTGGGAACATGGGAGCTGGGGTTAAAATGTAGAGACCCATTTCCTTTCAGTGTGACACAAAGAAATAATGTCCCACTGTTTGCAATCCAAGCAGAAGCTGGTCTGAGTCTTGTGTCTGGTTTGGGTCCTTTTCCAGGACTAGAAACTATTTCTAAATTAGACTCTAACTTACTGACCAGCAAATAGCACAAAACAAAAGGTTTTTTTTGATGATTTAAGTGTAAATGAGTCAGAGGCAGAGAGATTAAATTTTCCCTCAAATACGCAGGGGTTAAAAAAATTATAGTCTCCAGAGAGGCTGGCTCCTTGAGGACTGAGTTTTCGCCAAGTCAGCACATTCAAGACAGAGTTTGTGACTCTCTGCCAAACCCCAAGCGCCACTGGCTTCCTTGCCTTAGTTTCTTGCTGAACCCTGGAGAAATCTATCTTCCTAAATCCTCCCTGTCTGTCAGAACTGAGAGCCCATTTCTGTGCAAATGATTCATTGTTATAATTTGTGCCACCTCCTCACAGACCTGCAGACTTTCATTTTTTACATCAATTCCTATGTAATATTTCAACAAGTCTCTTTTTTTCTCCTCTGTCTCCCCCCTGTCCTTCCACCAGCTCTCTGCCAACAGATTCGAAACAGGAGTTCACGACAGAGCTTTTTTTGAGTCTAGCCCTGAATCTCGCTCTGCCTCTTGACTGTATATTTCTGACAGGTGCAGAGCAGGCAGGAGAAATGAGAGCATCATGCAGGATGCAAGCAGATACAGTGTTGTGCATCACTGTTTCTTCTGCCAGTGTCCCTTTGGGTTGCAGTGAAATCACCTAGCAGGTTAAGTTTTATTCTTTTACTTGAAAGAGTCACTGTGGACATCAGTCATCCCCCCATTCCATGTCTAACAACACAACAATCAGAAAAGGGTTAGAATGATTTGACTATTTTGATTCCTCCCATTCCAAGTTTTGGGGTAACAATGTGTCCCCCACTACTGGGAGGTCCATCAGGGTGTCCCTGAGTATTAGCGGCGAAGATGGAAGGATCAGCTGATCGCCATGAGTACAGCTTGCCTCCATTTGTTCAACTGTGGGCAATTCTAGTTCCAAGGTGAGTGAAACGAACAACTGAGGGCCAGGAAAATAAACCTCTTATTTTTGCAATTTTAAAAACCAGTGAATACGATTTCCAAACCTGAGCTGCTGGCCCTTGCCAATTCCCTTGCGTTTGGCGTGGGTTTTAATGGGCACCCAGAGTGTCATTGTCTCACAAGTTTTTGCAGAGAATCCAGATGATGCCTTAGGAGAACTCCACTTGTAAAACCGACAGTGTTCCCACCTGCAACACTCTAGAGAGCTGGTCTACTCAGACACTTTTTGTTCGGTGGATTCTGGAAGGCTGTCAGGTCTGAGAGGGGGACAAGTTCCAGGAAACATGCACATCAACTTGTCAAACGTTCTGCTGGATTGATGGCATACACCGGCATAGAACTGTGCCCATTTAACGACCTGTGAGCCGCTCATGAAAGGATTCTGAAGTGCAGCCTGCTCTGATACCGAGCCACCCGTGTGGAAGCCATGGTAAAGTTGAACAGCAGATGGAAAATTCCACCGAACCTTTTATTGGCCATATGTCACTTCTGAGTGTTGGCCAACAAACCAAATTTGCAGCTAATATATAATGATTTAAATGGCTAAAAGAGCAGCTGCACTTTGATTTCTGATACCTTCCCTCCCGGCTTTCCTAGCTCGCTCGAGTTTCCCAAACTACTTTCCTTGATCCTGTGCGTGTCACTCTGAGTCTTCACCAGGTGGTACCATCTTCAGATGGTGTTGCTGGTTCTGTTGTTGGCTGCATCTGGCTTAGTTGGTCCATCTTGCTGCTCCTTCTGCCTTGCAGGCAGTTTTCTAACTTCTTTGGAAGAAGAAAGTGCTACAAAGCACAAGACTCAGATATTTTCATATTTCTGCCTGCTGGGCTGCTTCTGTTCTTTTTTCCCCCAAGTTCCTCTGATTACAGGCCTCCCTGGTGGCTCAGTGTTAAAGAATCCACCTGCAATGCAGGAGATGCAGTTTCGATCCCTGGGAGGGGAAGATCCCCTGGAGAACGAAATGGCAACCCACTCCAGTATTCTTGCCTGGAAAATTCCATGGACAGAGGAGCCTGGTGGGCTACAGTTCATGGGATTGCAAGTCTGACATGTCTTAGCAGTTAAACTACCAACCACTACCTGATTATAGGGCCTCTTGCATTCTCTTTTGGGGTGCCTGGGCTAGTCTTCTGCTGAGCCTGAAGGGCTAGTCCTTGGAGTAGACTGTGGGAGGGCAGCTTGTTCTGATTTATGAAGACATATCCTGGGATGGAGGTTCTCTGGAAAAATTCAGCTCTCTTACTGTCAGAATCATCTAGAAGGAAATGATTGATGTCAGGAATAAGCAATAACAGGCCTCCTCTTGGCTCTTTAGTCTCTCTGGCTCTTCTGTCCCATGGAGTTTAAGTGCCAAGTCTCTACTCCCAGCCATGGACATGCTAAGCTGGCTTAGTGCAGGAAGGTTCATGGAAGAAGAGGCTCCTTGTTATAAATTGAGGGTTATACAGTTGTTTCTGGGATGAGTGTGCTGAAAACTGCCAGGAAAGGAGAGAGAGAACAATGCCAATTTAAACTTGCATGCCTGCCAACCACTAACCTGATAACTCAATTTAGGGATCGAAGATTGCTGAAGCTGTACGACCGTAAAATGGCTCTATAGTTGTCACTCTAACGAACTCCAGCTCAGGTTTCTGTGCATTAATTCCTGCAAAATTCAGCCACCTCCCTAATGTTATTCAAAAGACTTTGAACAGCATTGAGAATAAAATTATCACAGACTACATCAAACTCAATGATTTCTATAACATCTGGAGCCAAGCACATTACATGGGGAGTGAAACGTACATTCATCATGGGTGTTTGGGTTTGTTTTCTATTTTTACAAAGAGAGGAAGTAAGAAATATCTTTCCTATAGGGATTTTTAGTTATCTGTTCCTGTGCTAAACTGGACATCTCATGGAAGAATTATAGCCTTGGTTTCTGTGTTTATAGGTTGATCCTCTTTTTAGGTCTGATTAAGACTTTGTCCTGTAGGAACTTCATTTTAGGGAATTTATCCTAAGAAAGAATTGCTATGTGGAACAACAGTGTATATGGCTAACCATCCTAGTACTGTTTATGGAACCAAGAGATTGAAAACAACCCAAATGCTCATCAACAGAGAAGAGATTAAATTATAATATTGTCCACACACTGGATGCAGCTGTACAAAAGAAGGAAGATGTTCTGTATATACAGAGATGGAAAGAAGTCCAGGACACTTGTTAGGAAAGGTCAGATACAGAACACAGTATACAAAATGCACTTCAGTTTAATCCATGTAACATTTGTATACACGTTAAGACACTCTGGGCTTCCCTGGTGACAGTGATGAAGAATTTGCCCTGCCAATGCAGGAGACGTGGGTTCGATCCCTGGGTAAGGAAGATTCCCTGAAGAAATAAATGGCAACCCACTTCAGTATTTTTGCCTGGGCAATGCCATAGGCAGAAGAGGTTGGTGGGCTGCAGTCCATAGGTTCACAAAGAATCTGACAGGACTTAGTGATTAAACAACAACAACAAAGAAACTGTAGAAGGATACATAGAAACAGGCTACCGGGAGAGCAGGAACAAAACCCACAGAAGGGAATAAACCACTCATTTATTTATTTAAGTCAAATATATTTGACTTATAACAAATGGTCCTAAAAGTGTAATACGCTTAAGTGTACAACATGTTGCTTTGATACATTTATGTATTATAATGTGGTTGCTGTTGTATCTATATTTATCACGGTATGTAGTTATAAGATGATACTGCTGCCTATATTCATTCTATTGCACATTAGATCACTGTATCTACCACTCTTTGCAAGCTTGTAGCCTTAACATCCCTCCTGCTTTCCAGTAACCACCATTTTTTTGCCCTATTTTTCATGGGTTTGACTTTATTGGGCTCTGTATATAAGTGATATCACACAGTATTTGTCTTTAACTTACTTCACTTAGCATAATGTGCTCGAGGTCCAAGCGGCAGGATACCCTCCTCTCTCACAGCTAACTAACATTCCATTGCATATATGTGTGTGTGAGTATGCATTTTTATCCATTCATTATTTGATAAACATTTAGGTTGTTTCCATATCTTTGCTTCTGTGAAAAATGTTGCTATAAACATGGAAGTGCATATATATCTCTTCAAAATCCTGTGTTCATTTTCCTGGGTATATAACCAGTAGCCACGCAGTTCTTAAGCTGACTTTTCTGCCTGAAGGAAATTTCCCCTACTGACTCCCCTATTACATGCTAAAGGCCAAACTCTCAACCTCCTTGATGTCACTGACCGCCGTGGACCATAGACTCTTCCAGAATGAGGTAACTCCAGTGGACGGGTATCAGAGATTCTGCCGATTCCTAGCTCTGTGTGCATTTCTATGTTAACCTGTTGGAGCCTGTTCACCTTTATGAACTTCAGCAGACACAGAGAGGAAAGGAAGGAGCTAGTATTTCTGAATGTTGGCTATCTTTTAAAAGAAGTATCTCTTTTAATCATACACTGGCATTATGAGCTGGGCACTCTTATTATCTCCATTTAACAGATGAGGAAACTGAGGCTCAGAGAGCTTAAGTGACTAGCCTCAAGCCATACAACTCCTAGGCGAGGGAGCAAGACCTGGACCTCAGATAGCTGGCCATGGATGCAAGGGCCCCTGTGAGGGCAAGCACAGCGGTGCTCTCCTTCACCACACTCTCCCGTCTCTCTGACTCTCACCAGACTAGTTCTTTCACTACTTGAGCTGCTGCTCATTTCCTCATTCTTTTGCTGGCTCTTCTTTCTTCTTCTCCTCAAACAAGATTGTCTCCAAGGTCTGTCCTCATCTTCCTCCCTCTAGCTAATCCCATTTCCCAGAAGAGTTCTGACTCTCAACCCTAGTGGGTTCACTTTCCTGGCATTTAATTCCAGTTACTCGATGGACGTTTCACCTGGACATCTTGCTGGACCCCAAGAGCCAGTATTTCCCAAACCATATAGATCATTTTTAGGTTCACAATAGGATTGTTTTCCTTCTTATCATTTCCTGATAATACTACCCCAACTTCACCATTCTTAACCTCAAAACCTTAGAGAAGGCTTTGATTCCTTTTTTATTTTTTTTCTCCCTGGCTTCCAGTCTCTAATAGGAAAAATAATTCTGTTGTTTTGACTTTGACTGCCTTCCTATAACTCAGTTGTGCATTAAACCTTGCCTGGGGAGTGATCTCTTGACTAACCCTCCCACCTTCAGTTTTGTTCATCTCCTAACTAGCTGACAAATAATCTTTTTATATAATATGAGACTCATAACATTTTATGCGGAAAACTTTCAAATGTTAATGAGAGACACACACCCAAAAAAGACTTCATAAATGGAAAGGCCAGGAGCACAATTTATTGTAAAGCTGCCAATCTTCTGAAATTAAACTATAAATTTAACGGGGCTTTAATAAAAATACCAGCAGAGCTTTTGCATATTTTTCTATAACCAGACATGCTGATCTGAGAGGTCTTATGGAAAAATAAGTATGCTAGAATACTCTAAGATAATTCTGAAATGGAGAAATAAAAAATAATCCTAAAAGATATCATAATTATTTAAGGTGATGGTAATTGATATAGTTAAACCTATGCAGGAATAAACAAGTAGAACAGTAGACAAAATAGAATCAGAAATTGAACCCAATGTTTTTATAAGAATTTAAGATTTGATAAAGTTTGCCTGTCTTAATCAGTGGGAAATATTTACAGTTCAATGAATGGTATTAGGACAATCGGGTAGCCACCTGTCAAATAATAAAGTTGTATTTCTCCTAAGTCTTTATACCAAAATTAGTGCCAGATGGACTACCAACATGAAAGCTAAACTATCAAGGTTTTAGAGAAAAATGGAAAAAATCAATAATCTTGGAATAGAGAAGAAATTTCTAAGCATGATAAAATTTAGGAGACATAAAAGAAAATATTGATATGTTTTGGCTCTGAAGATCAAATATTTCCACATGGTAGGAAACTACAAATTGAGTCAAAATTAAAACCATAAACAGGGAAAAATATTTGTAACAAACTTGTTAGACAAAGGGCTGAATTTATTAAAATATAAAGGACTTCCTCAAATCAATAAGAAAAAGATCAACACTTTTCATAGAAAAATTAGCAAAGAACATGAACAAATCTATCACAAAAGGAAAAACAAATGGTATAAAGATACTTTAAAAGATACCTAGGTTCCCACACAGTAAGCAAATATAAGCTAAAACTGTATTTTTCATTTAATATCCAAAGTTTCTTAAATGTATTTTTAGCAATCTGTTTTCGGCAAGGGAGTAGGAAAACAATTATACATTTTTGAGGTATGTAAATTGATGCGACCTCTAAAGAGGGCGATCTCAGAATATTTATCAACATTTAAAATGTGCATACGCTTTCACACATCAATTCCATGTTTAGGAACTTCTCCTGCAGTTACATTTAAGCTTCTGCCTGGAGAAAAACATAAGGATATTTACTGCAGTGTTGAGCAAAATAGCGTATTTTATCATCTCAAAAAAGAAGTGAAAAAATAGTAAAGCTTGTTTACCCTCTACTTTAATCCTCCAATTGTTCCCCATCAGCTATTGAAATTCTCCTGATCTGGCCCCAGCATACTTTTTCTATGTTGTATCTTGCTACACCCCTTACACTGGGCCAAATGAGCACTCTGTTTGCCCTGCCCCTTCCCCATCTCTGTACCTCTCTTTGTGCTGATCCTGTTTCCTGTTGCATGACTTGCCCTGTTCCCAGCCTCTCCCTTCTTCCATGTGAATCCTAATTACCTTCATTACCTGACTCACATGCTATCTTTTTCTGAAGATATCCTTGGGTATTGGATCGTCTATGATTTCCTATACGTAGTTGAAAATTTCTACCTGTTCTGACTTTTTTTTTTTTTAATGGTTTCTCATAAGGTTGCTTTAGATTCTAAACCAAAGCAGAGAGACGAGATGACACCCAAGTTAACCCACCCACTAGTGAGTTGGGACCTCTCTCCCCCAGTGTCTGACTCTACCCAGCAGGGGCTGCAGGCAGGGTAGAGCGTGGGGTGGTCCAAGGCCCCAAGGCACTGACCCCTTCCCCTATCACCTCCCTGCTCCCCTTCTCCCCAGTCTCCCCCTCCTTCTGGACCCAGAGCGTCAGCTCAGCAGTGCTGTGGCCCCAGGGGCATGATCGCAGGCCAGTCAAGGGCTTCCCCCCAAGCAGAGAAAGTACAGGGAGAGAGGCCCAGGGCTGGCAGAGGCACCGAGAACCCACACAGCTGGACCAACTGAGGTAAAATTTTTAAAGCTTACTCACGGGGACGTGGTGTCAGCAGTCCTTATGGCCCAGCTGTGGGCCTCAGCTTGGGCCTCACCATCCTGAGGTGGTGGTGGTAGAAGAGGTCCGAGCCTGGTTGAACAGCTGGTCTTCACCCTGCGGGAGGCCGCGAGGTGGGACCTCTACGCCGTTTCACCCAGCATCCACCCTTGTCCCCAGGACCTGCCTCCTGATGACGTCTGTGTGCTCCTGGCCTGCCTTCACTCTCTTCTCGTTTCCTGTGCATCACAGAGGTGTCCAAGTTGGTAGGTAAGACGGTGTTGAATTCATTGAGGCGGGAGGTGATGCTCAGGAGGATGGTCCCGTGTTCTGGGGGTGTTCCCTGGCCCAGGTTGTCTAGCGGGGAATGAAGGATGGAGATACACATGTCTTGAGCCTACTAGATGTTGGGCCACTGCATCTTGGTGGGGAAATGAAAGGCTGGCCAGGAGTAAGTGTAGCCGATGGCTATCTATAGACACGCCTTCAAGTAGCAGCTCTCAGAATAGGTGTTGGGGTGCTGCACCTCCCAGTAGGCAGGTTGTCCTCACACACCTGGGTCACCCGAAGCTCTCCACTGGTTTCTCTTGCAGCCCCCTGAGCTCTGGCAGCAGGGCCTTCTGTGAGCTGGGCACCAGGGGAGAACTGGCTGGGCAGCTGTCCTCCCCGGTGCCTCTCTGGGTGCTCCCCTGCTCTGACTTCTAACATGTGACCCTTTTGGGGCTGGAATGATAGTGATATTCTGATGTCTTTGCCCTTTGATGCAACTGGTTTAATCTGAGGGAAAAGATACAACCTACATAAGACACTATTAATGTACACTCTCAGCTCCCAACCCCTGTGAAAATATCTTTTCTGTTTCTGATTATATAACATGCATTTACAGTTGACCCTTGAACAATATGGGTTTGAACTGCATGGGTCCAATTATACACGGAATTTTTTTTTTTTTCAGTAGTAAAAAACCGTGGGAGTTGCAGTTGGTTGAATCTGAGAATTTGGAACCAGGCATAGGGACAAAGTGGGCTTCCCTGGAGGCTCAGTGATAAAGAATCTGCCTGTCAATGCAGGAGACTTGGGTTCCATCCCTGGATCAGGAAGATCCCCTGGAGAAGGAAATGGCAACCCACTCTGGTATTCTTACTTGGCCAGTCCAGTGGACAGAGGAGCATGGCAGGCTTCAGTCCATGGGGTCCCGAAAGGGCCAGACACAATTTAGCAACTACAACAACACAGGGAGGAAGCACCTGTACAGAGCATCCCATCCAGAGTGCTGCCAGTTCTCTGCCCAGAGGGTTGGCACCCTTAACCCCCTGAGTTGTTCAAGGGTCAACTGTACTTAGAAATGTGGAAAACCATACACTCCTTGTGTGTTTATGCTGTGCTCTGTGTGTGTGTGTGCATAATGGAATAAAAGAAAAATAAATTTCCTGAAATAAATTCCCTAGTCAAAAAATATACACATTTAAAATGTTAGTGTATGTTGCCAAACTGATCTCCAGAAAGATTTGATTCATTCAACATTTATTGAATTCCTAGTGTGTGCCAAGCACTGTGTACTATTTAGGGTACAGAGATGAGCAACACCGTGTGTAGTCCCTGCCCTTGTGGAGTCTGTGTAAGTATTTCTAACACAAGACACATATACTGTGAGAAAGTATAGTAGTGTAAATTCTGCCTAGTTGGGGAGTTCAAGGATGACTTCCTGGAGGAAGTGATGTTTCACATAAGGCCTGAAGCTTGAGCTGGAATTAACTAGACTGTGGGCGGGGGGGCTGTTGAGGCGGGTAAGAGATTTTCAGCCTCAGCCTTTGCAAACATGGCTTCTGGTGGGACGTCGGGCTGAAGAAGGCTTGTGTGGCTGGAGTCCATGGAAGGGGAGGAAAAGCACTAGGAAAAAATAAGACTGGAAATATAGGTAGGGAGCATGCTACTGGTGGATTCATAAGTCTTGTTAAAAGTGTTATTGTTATTCCAGTGCTAGGAGAGATATAAGCAGCGATTGGGGATTATATTTATTTTTTAAAAAGGTAACTTTGGCTGAGTAGAAAGGACTGATAAACAGGCAAGAATGAACACAGGTTGACAAGTTAGGAGGCTATTTTAGTAGTCCAAGTGACAGATGATAACACTAAACTAATCTGAAGCACAGACAATAATAAGAAATCAAGGCAAAAATAGAGGAAAATGGATGCTTTTATGATTTTATCAGTTAATACCAATATTAGAGGGAATATCACTGATCTTCTTTTGTCTTTGCCAATTTAAGGGGTGTATGCCTAGTATAAATTATATAATATGGATTATATATACAACTTAGAATATGAATTATGTATACAATTTCCTTTGATAATTAGTAAGGTTGGACTTCTTTTTCTTTTCCATTGGCCATATTCATTTTTATTCATTTCTTCTTTTGAATTATCTAAACATATACTTGGTCCATTTTCTTCTTCTGTTCTGGTATCCAGCCCAGAATCCCACATTGTACTTAGTTGTCATTTCCTCCTTGTCTTCTCTGGTCAATGGCAGTTTCTCAGATGTATGTTTTTATTAATCACTTGAATAAATCATTTTTATACTGATGCAGGGCAGAGCTTGGTGAGAATCTAAGTGTATAATAAAGGCAAACTTAACAAAAGAGAGCAGATGAGAGTCTATGATATATGTTGTAAATTTTTAAAAGATTTTTTTTAAAACTTGGTTTGTGTGTTTGTGTATGTCTGTTTATGTGTGAAATCGTATTATTTCATATTGTAATTTCTGGCTTTGAGATAATGCTTAGAGGTCCCTCCATCCCAATGGATAGAACTAACTCTTTATGTGCATTATATTCTGTTACTTTTACAATCATATATTGTCAAGTTATATCAAATAAGATATAAATCAGACATCCTCACCCTATTCTTTATTCTTTCCACCCTCAACTTCACCAGATGGGACAATAAAAAACAGAATGGAGGTGGTGCTTATGATATAAAATCAGCAGTGTCAACATGATGATATCATGTCTTGCTCTGCTCTGAATTTCTTTGACTTTGTACCTTACTTGGGTCCTGACCAAAGCCTTACCTGTTTAGATACTATTCTTAATTGTCTTTCCAGTCCTACCAGATCATGAGTTACTTGAGGATAGGAACCACATTTGTCTCATTTTGTGTAATACACCTGTGACTGGGCCCGCCTTCACAGACTTGTCAACATAGCATTTGTTGACAGCATTCGAAACACAGTGATGAAAATGCAGATTTTCTCAAGAGTTTTGTGAGGCATTTATTGAAAATAAGAGTCCCTCATAAATCATACATCAGGACAATCACATTTCTACATCAGGCAGCATTTTTGTGTCCTTTCTCTTTCCCTCTGGCCTATAGTCTCTCTGCAGTGAGAGTAAAAACTCTAGTCAGCAAAATAAAGCTCTCCAAGTTAGCCTAATAAGGGCCATGTATTTTTCTTCAACCCCCTCTTAGAGGTTTCAATTCATTTTATCATGACTGTGTCTCTCTCTCTTTTTTTAATTGGTTTTGCCATACATTGACATGAAACCGCCATGGGTTTACATATGCTCCCCCTCCAGAACCCCCCTCCCTCCTCCCTCCCGACTCCCTCCCCCTGGGAAATCTCGGTGCACCAGCCCTGTGCATCCATCCTGGGCTGGCGATTGATTTCACATATGATAATTAACATGTTTCAATGCCATTCTCCCATATCATCCCACCCTTGCCCTCATCCACAGAGTCCACGAGTCTGTTCTATACGTCTGTGTTCCTTTTGCTGTCTCGCATGCAGGGTTCTCGCTGCCATCTTTCTAAATTCCATATATATGCGTTAGTATACTATATTGTTGTTTTTCCTTCTGGCTTACTTCACTCTGGATAATAGGCTCCAGTTCCGTCCACCTGAGTAGAACTGATTCAAATGAATTATTTTTAATGCTGAGTAATATTCCATTGTGTATATGTACCACAGCTTTCTTATCCATTCGTCAGTTGATGGGCATCTAGGTTGCTTCCATGTCCTGGCTATTGTAAACAATGCGGCGATGAACATTGGGGTACACGTGTCTCTTTCAATTCTGGTTTCCTCGGTGTG